>JABTXL010006268.1:8519537-8530249 GCA_025134845.1 Neodon shergylaensis | reverse complement strand
GAAGGAAGGAAGGAAGGAAGGAAGGAAGGAAGGAAGGAAGGAAGGAAGGAAGGAGGCTGAGGTGTAGTACAGTGTTAATTAGCATGTCTAAGGCCCTGGGTTCACTCTCCAGTAACGCATAAGCAGACAGACAGACAGACAGACAGACATCAAGCATCAAAGATAATGACTGAATGCTGCTGATCACCAGAGCAGGTGTTGGTAGGGATTAGAAAAAGTGGTGTTTGTTTTTCAGGAAGATCATAGAAAATTTCAGGATTCGATGCCTCAGAGCACCTGAGAAAGGGCTCTGTGAAGATAAGAATGAAATGAAAGAAAATGAGGAGCCCACCGTCCGCTGTGATCCTGTCAACTCCTACCCCGTGCGTGTCCAGTCACATTCCTAAAAGGCGCACATACGGACTATTTTGTTAAACAACAGCAACATATCCACTGTTCCTTTTTCTGTTGAGATAGATCCCCTCTAACATAGAAGGAATACGTGTCCACAGTCATTTTAACTGTAAAAGGCTCCACAGAGCAGGACACTAACGAGCCGTCAGTTTGTAAAGGGAACACAGTGACGCAATGCCACAGGCTGGACTCACCTCAGGAGACGTGCTCTTAGGTGCTCTGCAGGCCGTTACTGGTGCAGTTTCTTCTTCAAAGAGGGTCTAGGCTTGAGTAAAGAGCCTAGCATTTTCCCTGTGGTGTTTTGTTTCCTATTAATTAGCTCATATGATTTGGGCATTATAGATAGAGTTTAATTACCACAGAGTATTGCTTTGAGATCTCTCTGTAGAGGTCAGTCAGCATAAAAACTGTGTGGTTTTTTTTCTCCCCCAAAAGTTTCCTATTGAAATGATAAGCATATAGACCATCAGGATTGGATTGTACTGCCAACACTGAAGGCGCATTTTTTTTTTCTCGTACCCTCTTCTTGCTAACTGTGTTTTCATATTTGGTAATGACTTTGAGTCAGCAACCAAGTTTCGGTGGTCAGGGGTAAATGGAAACATTTCTGTGCACAAATCCAAAGAATTCGGAGCAGAAAAGGGCAACTGTTGGCTACGCCGCCTGCTGAGTGCAGTGCCAGGGTCAGGCTTGAGTTCAGGCAGCCTTGGTTCCACTCATACAAGTGGGATATTAGCAACACCTCACCCTACGCCTGTGCACCAAATTCTAGTTCCAGAGCCTGGGGAAACACATCCAGCAAAGGAGACACAGGCGTGCCCTCCAGAGCCGGGAGGAAGCCTATCTCTCTATTGCCTCACCTTCTACTGAAGGGAATGTAGTTCACATTTCTTCGAAGCCCTGGAACAATGTAATGATAAATAAACTTCCCATAATTCCAAGAAAACGAAACTGCTTCCTCCCAACCCTCGCTTTACAAATCTGAAGTTCATCTATTGAAAAAGAAAATAGCAAGCCTGTTCCATGATGACAGGTGGCAAGCGCTCTCAATTGCTTATCGTGCCCGTCACCATTGAGGGAAAGATAACTAACTTTACTAGAGATCTGCCTGTCGGGGAGCTGGCTTTTAACCACAGCGCATCTTCAGATGAGAAGAGTTAATAAATCTGGGCATGTTTATCTTTAGATTGGGATCTAACAGCGAGCAGAAGGAGACGCTATGGCAGGAGAGCTCTTAAGCAATTAGGATTGGAAGAAGAAAGGGGGCAAGAGAAGGCATTTTTTTTTTTTGGATTTTCGAGACAGGGTTTCTCCATAGCTTTTTGGTTCCTGTCCTGGAACTAGCTCTTGTAGACCAGGCTGGCCTCGAACTCACAGAGATCCGCCTGCCTCTGCCTCCCGAGTGCTGGGATTAAAGGCGTGTGCCACCACCGCCCAGCTAAGAGAAGGCATTTAATTAATAATCCTACAATGCCCCTTGAATATCCTTCCTGTTATGCAGTGGCTGTCACTAGTCCATGGTCAAGGCTGCTCAGTGACCATTTCCCTGTCTCCGTGTCTCCAACTGTCTGCCCCATGATTCTTGCCAGGGCAAGAAACAGTACCATACAATTTGAGCTGGAGAAAAATCAGCCCATAGTAGGCGTCCACTGTGACAAAACTAAGTGTCCTGTGCAGACAGGTTCTGCTGCCCCAGAATGGACTGGTGCTTGTGCACACTCCTCAGTAGCGCTTTCCGGTCCTCCCCTGTTTGCACACCAGCTAGCTGTGGCTTGACAGGAGAGAGCCCTGCACCCAGATGCATTTACTCTGTCCACGTCCTTCAGAGTGGGTTCTTTGCAGTGTAAACAGATCCCAGAGATATTAATTCTGCTTACCCCAACGCAAGCCTGCTATCAGATAAGTGTTCGCTTAGCAAACACATTTATGTGCGCCTGGGATGGCTCATTGGTTAGCATTGCTCCTTCCACTTAGAGAAACACATTTTTCCCTCAGTGGGTGGCCCCGCTCCATTCATTGTTCAACAGTCAGCAGCACAGAAATGCAACAGCAGCGGATATACAGCGAGAGGACTCGCCATTGCAGGGAGCACACGGGCTCCACCTGCCAGGGCCTAGCTCACCACGGCCGAAGGTCACGCAGCTGGCAGGGTTACAGGGTGTCTCTTGCAAAGTGCCCCATTGAGGGCCAGCTTTCCCTAGAGCAGAGGAACTGAGGCAAGTGGTGACAGTGAGGACAGCAGAATGCAGATGCTTCACCCTATACAGCGGCTGGGTCTGGCTGCCTGTCTTGTCTGCTACCTCATCCTCTGGGTGACTCCTGGTTCCTCAGCCTCTTGCTGCAGGACCTCCTCTATCACAGAGAGTCTCATGCTCTTACTGGTCTCTGACCCCCGACAGTGCTCATCTGGCTGCCTGATCTGCCCGCCCCCGCGCCTACCCTCTTGAGTTGGGAGAATTCCCTTGAGCTACTTGGCATAGTCACCAAGACTTTTTAAGGGCCAGGTCATTAGTAGTATGATGTTCAGGAGAAGTGGGGTCCTGGGCACTGTCGTTGTCCCTGTGTGGGGTCCCTGTTAGCTCTCGAGTGGCAGAAGTGTTTGCCATGCATGACACAGACACACGCGGCAATAGATGCAGACATAAGATGGGCTTGTCTCACATCACGTCATGTGTTAGCACCGGCGTGGGTGCTGGGTCTAACTCTGTTACACTATCGTCCTGTTTTTCTAGGCTGTGTATACACAGTGTCACTAGACCAACGTTCAAATACTATACATTCACCAGCTCACCACCGTACCTTCTGCTTTTACATGGAAGCTGGAGTCGTCTACCCGGGGCATAGGTCTGTCATCTAGGCCCAGACCTCGGCTGCTTGCTCCTCCTACTCCCCTCCAGCCCTCGGAGCAAGCAGAGCTCACTTGTTCTCTACGCGTTTAAGATCCTGCCCTGAGCACAGAGCATGCTCCTGATAGCCCAGTGTGCTTTCTATGCCCCATGTCATTGCTGCCTCGTGGATGGCAGGGGCCACCTCTTAGACCTCCTGTCCAAGCTCTGTGTCCCTCACCTTGGGCAGAAACAGGCACAGCATCTGAACACATTTTTTTTAATGGAGTATCTGCAGACACGTCCCTTCCTAGTCGCACCTGGGCGGCTGACGTAGCCTGATGCAGAGGGAACCATGCAGGACGCCCCAGCAGAGGCTTTGGAGACTTTGTGTGCTTCTCACTGGAAATAGGCTTTGTTTTGGTTTAGTTTGCTTTGGTTTTGAGACAGATTCTTGTTATCCAGCTTAGGCTGGGCTTGAATTCATTGTGCACTCCAGTCTGGCCTTGAAATTATGATAGTCCTCCGGTCTCAAGCTCCTGGGATTGCAGGTGTGAACCACCAGTGCTCCAGTGTGTATTGTATGCGTTTCCTTTCACTGTGTCCCGTCGACCAGGGTAACCACTGAGTGATGAAGCTACATTGCTGCCCTTCTGGCCGCTCGCAGCATTTATTCAAAACCTGTTGTTACTCATATTAAACAAGAAAATCATGTCTAATAAGGAAATGTTTACTATCTCTGGGGACCCCCAGTAGAGCAGCAGGATTACTAGAAAAGGAAGCTAGAATCACTGTCTCTGCCTTCTTCACGGGAATAACAGAGCAGCTAGTCAGTTCCTCTGTTGCTGGGCTAGAATCATTAAGTCTCAGGCAGTTTAGAGTAGCATGGTCACTTCTAGAAACCCAGCTCATGGCTTACATCCTAAACCCCAGCCACCCACCCAAGACCTCACTAAGGGTTAGACAATACAATGCAAAATGGCCTGTGGGCGAACTGTGGCTATCAGCTTTAGCTAGTCTAAAAGGGAAGTTAATTCCAGGAGATTGACGCCAGAATTCTACGCCACAGGTCTTCATGACTACTACTCAGTCTGCCCTGGAGCAAAATAACACACTGAGTTCTGCTAGGGGCTTTGAGATTCCCTGTGTGCCTGGTCTTCGATTTGGAACTCTTGCCTCAAACTTTCACGTCTTTACTGTTCTTGTTTGGGAAGAACAAGGTGGATGACATGTCTTGGTTAATTTTCAATCATTGTGACAAAACACCATGACCAAGGCAACTTATAAAGAAAGCACGTCACTTGGGGGTTCATGGTTCCAGAAGGTAGAAGTTATGACCATCATGGTAGGAAGCCTGGCAGCTGGCAGGCATGCAGGCAGGCAGGTGTGGTGCTGGAGCAGTAGCTGAGAGCTTACGTCTGATCCATAAACATGAGGCAGAAAGAGAGCTGAAAGAAATGACATGGACTTTGAAAACTTTGAAGCCTGCACCTAGTACCACACCTATTCCAGCAAGGCCTCACCTCCTAATCCTTCCCAAGTAGTTCCATCAACCAGGAACATTCAATACATTCCGATATATGAGCCATTCTCATTCAGACCACCACAGAATATGACCTCAATTAACCCAAAGCAGCCCATCATATATGAGGCAGACTTTTAGGGGTATACCTGTTTGGCTGGGGACAGTTAATCTTGGGGAGGTTGAGTCACACACTTACAACCACCCAGTTTGCATCTGGGGAAAGGAAGATGTGAATCTGGTGGCTGTAGGCTGTCGGCTCACTTGGCTGAAGTTTCAGTCCTGCCTCTTAGGAGCTTTGCAGCCTTGGGAGAGCACTCTCCCCACTGTGTCCCCACCTCTCACAGCAGCTAAGACTGACTACCTTGCTGGCACTTCTGAAGGATCACATTAAAGTGGTAAACTCATGAGATATGCCAGCCAGACCCTAGAGCAGGCATAGGAAGGTGCTTGAGAACAGTGGCATCTCTCTACCGTTCTCTTCAGGGGTGAATTTGAATGTGTTTAGAGTTCTACTTAGCAGTTCCTTTTAAATACAATTTACAAAGAGATAGAAAAGAGCCAGCCAGCGAGGAGGTGATTTGGTCTTGTTCCAGGAGTATTTTAAGGCTCTATCCTTTTTGCAAAGTTTACAGCCAATGTCAACAAGTACTTGGTTTGTCTAATCTTTCTGTGGTTTGCATAGTAGGTAGATTGGATGTTTTTCAAAGTTGGGACTTCCTGTTTTTCTTCATCCTTGTTTTTCTCTTTGAATTCTTAAATTTTTTTTTTTTGTACCGCTCAAATAAACATTCAGTACAGTTATATGGGACAAATCTCACGTTCCATATATTTTTGTGAGGATTAAAACTAGGTGACAAAACATAGTTTGTTGTATTCTGTCTGTGGCAAGCATGATGCTAGACAGATAGGCCTAATCAGTAAGCATAGCTGAACAAGCCAAGTATTTCTATAAGTAATTAAAAAGTGCCGACAGTCGCTGTGCCAGGATCAGTCATGAGGCACCCTCTATTGACCTGCAGGCTGCCTTACACTCTAGAGACTCCATTGCAACTGTTTTACCTGTTTTAGAGACAAATCGTAGTTTAGGTCCTGAACTCAGAAAGAGAAGGAACAGGGCCTGAGGAGCCGCAGGCCTTGGCAGCACACAATGCTTTCCCAGCAAGTTAAAGAGGGAGGATTCTACACAGAGATGGCATCCCAGGTGAACACTGAGAGCTGTTGACAGTGCACCAACATTTGCTTGAGGGAGGGTGGTGTTTATATTTGCACACCAGAAAATACAGCACCTTATTGATTTTGTGTGCCTTGATAGCGCTCTTTATTTCCTCCGGGTTAAGCCAGTGAAAATACCCTCTGGTCTTTGAATAAGTAATGCAGATATGTCTACTAACTTTGCCTTTCTCCTAAAATAGCCAGTATTCACAGCTAGCTATATGTCACTCTAATTTTTTCTGTCTGCTCATACGCATATTTTTGCTTACTTCTGTTTTCGCTTGCTACTGGCTCAGTATATTGGGCTTTTGTCCTTTCCTGCTTCGCGTCTGTTGTTCCCCTATGTGGAGAAGCCACATCCTTTAGTGTTTTCCTATCAGCGGATAGTCATATTGTTGTTAGCTGTCCGCTGTTGCAGACTGCTGATACACACTCTTGTGTGATGCTGTTCTGCTGGAGTACGTTGGTTTGTTTGCATCCATTTCTGAAGGGGGATTACCAGATCAGGAGGTTAATGTACTTTTAATTTTGTTCCTCTTTTCTATGTTTTCTTTGTTTTTATTTTTTGACACAGTGTCCCACCCTGTAGAACAAGCTGCTTCAAAGCCCCACACCTCCTGCCCCAGTAGGCGCCTGGATTCTGGGAGGATTTCATCAGTTGTTTTCCATTTTTAACGTGATGGTGGTGGCATGGCTGTTTCGTTTTCCCAACTCCCACTGAGGCGTGGCATCTTGTTCCTGGTTGGGCCTCAGTGGCCTCCATTCTTGAGCCTCCTGCTCTGTAGTCATCATGTATTCCTAGCCATTTTCTCCTAAAGGAGTTAAAAATCATCCTTAGGTCCAAGTGAAAACCCAAATTGCTAGATTACAACTCAGACTCCATTACAGATAAATCCAGCAAAGTCTTTCATACGTTTCTGTTGTTTTCTCATCAAGAAACAGTGTGACTCTCCAGTTTCTTCTATCCCATTGTCTCTCCCTGAAGAACCAAATGCTATGGTTTGTTTTTTATTAAGAATACTTGTTCTAAGGACTGGCGAGCTGGCTCAGCAGGTAAAGGTGCTTGCTGCCAAGCCTGATGACCTAAGTTTGATACTGGGACCCACCTCATGGAAGGAGAGCACCAACTCCTTTGCGCTGTCCTCTGCCTTCCTTGCATCTCTGTGATTCAAGCATAAATGCGCTCACACGCAGTCAACCAATGGGAGAGAGTTAGAGAATCCTGTTTGAAGTATTCCCAGAATTTTGTTATTTTTGTCTCATGAGGGATATTTCACAAGTCTGACACAGTTTTAATAAGCTTTTAGTCTAATCAAACAGGAGTGTGTGTCCATCAGACACGGAGAAAAAATATATACTTTCAGTGCTCTTGTTTTCCTTGACACTGATTCCTTTTAAATAATAGCTATACAGTAGGGAGTGTTATTAAAGACGATTGAGAGCCTTATTCTCCTAGCGTACAGTTATATTACTAATGTCCTAAGTGGTACTCTAATTTCCATTTACCTGGGACGATTTAATACTTCTACATGCAAGTTCATTTTTCTTTGGGGTCCACTCTGAGTGGCAATGACACAGGGCCCCCCATAAAGACAGAAGTAACCCCATTTGGGCAGTGGGAAACCTTCCAGGGAACTGTGCTCCAGCTGCCAGAAAGATGAAGTGAAAATAAGGAACCCCAAAACACACCACCTGTGGAAGATTTCGTAGGGTGTGAGCTGCTGCAAGGGCATAAGGCATAACCCACAGGCCACCCTGTAGCCAGGGGATGCCAGGCCAATGTCCTACTACCACGGGAACAGCACAGTCTTCCTCTGTTTGGAGTCAGTGAGGCCTTGATTTGGGGTTGTGCTAACTTCCGTGAATGCCTTTTCCAGGGACCATCATCCCCTGTCCTTCGCAGGAGCCAGCACTGAAGTTCTGTTCTTTCTGCCAGAGAGCTCCCAGGGAACTATAGTCTAGGAGAGTCATTGATCTGTTGCTTGTGTGGGCCTTCTGTGCCCAGTCTTCAGAACAGTGACCAAACCTGGGCTTTGTCTTCCTGACTCAAATCAAGCGGAAAGAGATTCAAAAGTATATCTGATGTTGACCCATGTCCTCCACATACATACATGTACACACATATGGACAGGAGCACTTCCTCCAGATACACACACAACACATACACACACAGAGAATAAAATCAGTAACAGCTCCACAAACAATCTTTTGAAATAGACGATTAATCTTACTTAGGCTTTGACTCACAGAATTCTGAGCCAAGAGATCTTAGAACAGGGTCTCCCACAGCAGGCTCTGGCTGCTCAGCTACTTTCATCGTTGTTATTATAGCCCCTGGGTTTCAGAGGGGCCAAGTGCAAATCGTTTGCTACTTAGTGTAAAAACATTTACAGAATTCACACAAGGCCACAGACAGCATCAAGTAGCACTATGTACTTAAGTCAGAGACTAGCACAGCAGGGAGTAGAGATTCTGAGCAGTTCAGTATCCCCAACCAAGGCTGAGGTGACAGAGTGATCAGGAAAAGTCTGGCCAGCAGAAACAGAGCAGGTATGGAAAGTTCTAGCAGTGCTTAGCCTTCTGTTTACCTGAGTCCCTTTTCAAATGCATGAGCGTGCATATGGAGGCCAGAGGCTGACACAACCTGTCTGTCTCTTTGTCATTTTTAATAGAATATCTTTTTTGTTATTGTTTTTGTTTTTAGAGACAGGATTTCTTTGTGTAGTCCTGGTTGTACTAGAATTCGCTCTGTAGACTGGGCTGGCCTCAAACTCAGAGATCCATCTACTTCTGCCTCCCAAGTGCTGGGATTAAAGACGTACTTCACCACCTGTCTAATAAAATATCTCTTATTTATTCTTCAGCAACATCATACATATAAACAGTGTATTTTGATCATATCCACCCCCCACTCTCCTGGGTCACCACTCGCAAGACCCTTCATCTTGTCCTCTTCTTTTTTTTTAATAGGTTTATTTGTTTTGTTTTATGTGTCTGAGTGTTTTGCCTGTATGTATGTGTGTGTATATATGTGCACCACGCATGGTTCTCGTGTCCTTGAAGATCAGAAGAAGCATCATATCCCCTTGAACTAGAGTTATAGATGGTTGTGAACCACCATGTGGGTGCTAGGAATTGAACCTGGGTTCTCTGGAAGAGCAACCAGTGCTATTAACCACTAAGCCATCTTTCCAGACCTGATCTGCTCTTCTGTTTGTTTTTGTTTATTTTGGTTTTGGTTTCTTGATTTTTTTTTTAATCCACTTAGTACTGCCTGCTAGAATGTTTGTTTTGATCTGATGGGATCATGTGCAGGAAGCCGTAGCTACAGTGGGTTCGAGAGTACGATGGCCATGTTGTATCTGGTGACATCATTTCACAGTGCAGCGCCCCATCCTCCAGCTCTTCCATCCCTCTCTGTCCCCTCTTCCATAATGCACCTCCGGGCGTGTGGAGGGAATGGGTATAGATACCCCGCTTAGGGCTGGGTATTCAGTAGTCACTCATTCTCAACACTTTGAAGATCAGTTATGAGTCTGCATCATCAATGGCTGACTGATGCAGAGGGAAAGTCCTCTAGCGAGGCTGAAGGCAGCACTCATGTGTCTGAACAAGTACTTATCCTTAGAAAGTGTCTTGACAACATGAATAGCAATTGGTTCTCCCACAGACCTCTCACCTCCCATGCCATGGACCTTTGAGCAAGCTTTGAGTACCAACTGCGGATGCAGTACCAACCTCTGGAGCAGGTCTCCAAATCCAATCTAAAGCCTTTGGGTTATCCCTGTGACTTTTATACTAGTGCATCACTGGGCTCCATACGAGGGCTTTCTTTCAAGGACCCTGGAGCTCACCAGTTATTAGGCTGAACTGGCTGACTGGCAATCCCCAAAGCCCTCCTCTCCCTTCCTCCTCAGCCTGAAGTACAGGCACGTGTCCGACTGGCAGGCTTTTGCTTAGATGTTAGTGGTCTGAAGGAGGTCTCCATGGTGGCATGGCAGAAGCTTCACCAACTCAGCCGTGACCCCATCCCCTCCTGTTGTTTTTAAATTCAGGTCTGACATGAACAGGTATCAAGTTGACACATTCACCAAGAAATATTTGAGGACCATGTATAAGTATAAAAAGCTACTAGGAAATAAGATGGTTCAGTAAAAATGTGACATCATGGTGAAAAATGAGAGGCTTTTGTGTTTGTTTTTGTTTTTTTTTAAGAGCACAGGAAGCCTCTAGTGTTTTTCAAAAGGACACTAGAATTTTCATTTTTTTCTTGTATTTTTTTTTTTTTAGATAAGCATGTAGCCCAAGAATGACCTTACACTCCTCCTTCTGCCTCCCACCTCTCAAGTGCTGGGATTTTAGTCATGCAAGCAGGTACCAGCAGAATTTTCTTAGTAATAGTCCTTTTTTGTCAAACCCTCCCCAGTTAAATTTGGTGGTTCATATCTAAATAAAGAAGAGTCGAGGATTCTGTGACACTAAACTATGTCCTTTCATGATGCAGTCAGTTTTCGAATTAAAACAGTAATTTTAAGAAATGCTTTTTGGTACCACAGATCTATGAAGACACTGAGAGAAACACACTGAACACTTCATTACACCTTTCCTGGTGATTGGCTTCATTCATTCATCCATTTATTGAGATAGGTCTCACTGTGTAGCCCTGGCTGACCTTGAACTCACTTGCCTTTGCCTCCCAAATTGCTCCCTCTCTCTCTCTCTCTCTCTCTCTCTCTCTCTCTCTCTCTCTCTCTCTC
>JABTXL010006268.1:8496247-8519527 GCA_025134845.1 Neodon shergylaensis | reverse complement strand
CTCTCTCTCTCTCTCTCTCTCTCTCTCTCTCTCTCTCTCTCTCTCTCATAAACTCTCATTCATGTATCACAGATGGCAGCCAACATCAGTGTCATCTTTTGGCTGGACCAGGTCACCTCAGAGTTCTCAGCAAACGCTAAATATGGACCTACATCACAGAGCCGTATTTGACTCCTAAAGAGACCAAACTCATTTGCCTGCTGTTCCCGTCAAACCACAGGCTCACATGTGGGTGTCGAGCTCTTGGCTGGAGCTCCAGCTAGACAGAGCTGTATAGACCCTTGAGAAAACAAAACGGAGCTGGAAAACCACCAGGAAGACAAATGATCCAATTTAACTCAAACCACTTTTTAAAATACAGACACACAGAACAATAACAGTGGAAAATTACAGGAACCCAGAATCCTGCGGAGGACTGACATCCAAAAAATGGCTGACCACCCCAATCCTTAGAAGAAGCTGACCCCACAGGTGGTTGGGCCTAACCACGCCCTTCTAATTCCCACAGCTCCACAAATGTCACCTTCCTGACGATGTTGAATTCAGGAAAGATTTGTAAACTACCCTGTAACTGTTTCAGGATGTACTGGGTGTGGCAGGCACCCTGCAGCTTTAGAGGGAACAGTCAGCTTTTATCAAAAGGCTCAGAAAACATCCTGGACCCTCTCCACAAAAAAACAAATGACCATCTAGTCTGTAAATCTCACGGTTTCTTTAATCCAAGATGAGACGAATGAAGGAGACATCTTACTAAAAAAAAAAATGGGCTTTTTCTCATTGACTATCAAATGCCAACTGGAAACCTGGTAAACAAATTTGGTAAGCCATTCTGAATGAACAGCAAGACGCTTCCCCTGATATGGCCCTGGTCTCTAGGTAGCATCTGAACCCCAGGCTCTAAACGATTCCTGAATTGTGTGGCCACCCCTCTTGCCCTCGTCTTCAGAACTTGGGGATCCACAACGGCACACTCACCCTCTAACCCTCTATTATGTTTGCCATTCTGGGGGTTGCACCTGAGGGCTAAGCAAGGTCTCGTGTGTAGTAGGTGAGCATTTTATGAACTCCAGGCCAGGCTACCAGCCCCACCACTCAGCTCTCCCGTGGTTCTCTCATTTTCTCTAGGTCTTATCCTTTAAGTTCAACTTGCTTCTTAAGCAACTCAATTCCTCAGCGTGGCTTGACTCTGTCAGAGAATGGTTTGCCCTGTTTTCCAGAGTCTTCCAAAGCAAATGATAGGGGGGAGTTGAAAAAAAAAAACTTATGTCTAAGCTTGACACTCCCAAGGCTAATCATGTGACCCAATGCTGCATTCTGTTTGTGTTCCTGTTGCTATGGTTAAGAGACAACAGGGTGTCCAGTTGTGTGGGGCGAGAGTGTGATGGACCAGATGTATCAGGCGACACCCTGCCTATCTACTCAGCCAATATTAGAACCACAAGGATGGGTGTCCCTGTCATCACTTTGTATATTTTAAGTCCATAAAAGATCTGTGAAAGATTATAATTTTTTTGTAACCTATAAAACCATGCCCCAAACTAGGATTTTACCCATTAATGATCATCCATAAATTAGAACATTCGACTTTGTTCCTGTGTTGAATTCAGGTATTCATGGTGCTAAGTAAATGCAAAGAAACTGGTAGCAACGCGGTCTAGGCACTCATCCTCAGGTTGACCAGAACGCACATCGCACATTGTATTGCATTAGCAGGGCCTGGGGTGTGCACAGGGTGGTGCAGAACAGGAGAGAGACAGGGAGAAAAGAGTATGGTTAGTACAGAGGCAAGAGGCTTCCTCTTGAGGTGGACAAGATGTAAACCCTGATAGGAGGAAGCCAGCTCAAACAGGAGTGGATACAAGCAAGGCCCTACAGAAGTTTAACAGACACCCCTTGATCTACCTGATCAGACTGGCCTTTCCATTATAACAGGAGATGGTGAACAAAGGCCTGGGACACAGGTGTTTTTTCAATCTTCTTGTGTTAAGGAACAAACAAACAGGAATTTAATCTCTCCTGATGTCCTCACTACAGAAGAAGTGGCAGGCCAGGTTCTTCTAAGAGGGAGCCAGGACTCCCATAAGGGTGACTGGAAACAGCCAAGCTGCTGTGAGCCCATGGAGACTGTCGGAGAAGTAGGTTCTGTCTGTTCTCTCCTAGATTCCAGCACTTCTCCAAGCTTGCAGGCACAGGTAAAAGACCAGGTAACTAAGTATTGAGCCCAGAGGTATTTGAAGACCTGACTTGTGGGTGTTGATGAAGGTGGCTCACAGTAACTGCTTGAGCTGCCATGGGTCTGGGATGGCAGCAGCCTTGAGGGAACTGGTGACGTGTCCTAAAGAATCGCAGTCTGCAGCTTAGCACGTTTGTCTGGCCTCCAGGTCCCAAGTTAAAAATACTGGGAGTTGCCTGTCGGTGATGGTGCATGCTTTTAATCCCTAGGGAGACAGAGGCAGGTAGATCTCTGTGAGTTTAAGGCCAGCCTCATCTACACAGAGAGGTCCAGGACAGCCAAGGCTACACACACAGAAAAACTCTGTCTTGAAAACAAAAAAATGTTGGGCGTTTAGGATTTCCTGTCCTGAACAGTTCTTCCTGGGGAGGTCAGGTTAAACCTATGAGTTTCATAATCATTTCCCTGGAGGGCATAGTTTTTTTTAACAAATGTCCTGCGCTTTGGTGAACTTGTATCAAATCATAAGAGCAGATAGGATAGGAGACACAGACATGCTCGCGACCCCTCGGTGTTTCTGGAAAGTTGTGAGTCATGCCCTGCACTGCTGCTGGTCTTGGTGTGGATCTGAAGTGAGAGGAGAGACCAGTGCTGTTCCCTGTGGGACTTGGACCGGATCGTGAGCAAGGGGTAGTAACATCATCTTTAGCATTGTCATGTGTTGGGGTACTAGGAGCTCTGGCCACAGGGTAAGCCTTTGCTTTGGAAAACTGAACGGGTAAGAGCTGGCCTTGAATTTTAGTTCTGCCTTCATGGAGACCTCATTTGTCCCAGTGACATCTCAGGTACTTTTTGAGCTGAACCTTAAGACCATAGCTGGTCCTTTTCCCCAGCCACAGCAGCCTCTGCTGGATTTGGCATAAGATGCAGCTGGGTTTCAAGTAGCATTGCCTGGAGGCCTCTGACCTACTCAGTTAGCTTTGCAACACAGCCTAGTCACCTGCCAGCAGGACTGGGCCTGTGTGCCCTTGACAGGCTGGATTTATCCCCCAGAGACCTACATGGAGGATTCTCGGCTTTCTCATCCTTTCTCTCTATAGCCTTCCCAGAGATCTTTCACAGGCCACCAGCTTTAAATGCTATCCCCATGCTGGTGACTACAAAGGAGGCCCACAGGCAGGACTCACCTGCATGCCACACACCCGTGGTGGTGCTGCCCCCTCTCCTTCTCCACTGTCCCTATCTTAGTGAACACCGCACCGCTCAACAGTGGTTCAAACCACGAACCTCAGCCGTCATCCTTTTGCCCCTTTGCCTCACACCCACCATGAAGAGCATCTTCTGCTCTAGTTACCTTCTGGTTCTGTCTGTCTGCACTACCCTGCATTTCCATGCCACCACCTCTAGTCTAGATTTCCCCAGAGCTCTCGATCGCAGGAGCATTTCCATGCCACCACCTCTGGTCTAGATTTCCCCAGAGCTCTCGATCGCCTCCTGCCTGTGCCCTTTCTCAGCTGGTGACAGAAGTACATTGTTTGCCCTAACCTGCTATGATCCGCTGTTTCAAACTCTCCTGGTCTGCTCTTCACTCCTTAGACTCCACCTCCCGCAGGGTTCGGGCTTCTTGTGGCTCTTTATCCAGCTGGCTTCTCATCCCTCAGGGGTCAGCTCCAGGGCTATCTTATGGAGGGAGGTTCCTTTGTCTCTCTACACGAGCTCCTCCTAGGACAGCCAGCTTGTGGGCATATTGCTTTTCTTCAGGACACATCACAGTGGGTGTCGTTCTCCAGTCTGACCACCCTCCTGTCCTACATGGGCTACCCCTGCCAGGCTGTGGTTCTGGGGACAAAGCAATGAAGTGCAGTCTCTGCTCTCTGGAGCTTGTACTCAGAGGCGACAGAGATCTGAGATGACAAGTGAATATACACTATGCCAGGAGGCGAGTGCGCTGTGAACAAAAGCGGGGGAAAGACGGTACAAACAACAGGTGGCGAAGGACGTGTCAGAACCTAACAGATGGGAAGAAGTTATCATAAATAAATGGAAGACGGATGGTTTGTCCCGCGTGCAGTTTTAAAGAAATGTAAGCTGTCTGGAGGTAGTTAGGTTTGATCCATCTATCAAAAGTGCCTGGAACAGGTCAGGTTAAAAAGTTAAGTGTGTAAACAAAGCCATAAAGTGAAACAAAATAATCTTATTACAGGTGGGTAAATAGCAAAGGCTAAAGATGTGTGCCATGAATTCAGGGGAACGGTCAGTGGAGCTTCACCATAACAATATTCCGATATGAAGAGAATCATAAAATTAATAATTTGGTCAGCTTGCAAGAAATGGCTACTAATGACAATAAAAGAACTAAAGCTTTAACACAGCACATACAAATTCTGAAGCGTTTCATACATTTCAATGCTAACGTCAGGATAAGTTTTTTTCTAAGTGAAGTGTGCATTTGTCAGCGTCACCGCAGACGTTCGATCAGTGGAATGTCTTGCGGGCCATAGCGTCTCGTAACTAAACATCCTCCTCTCAGTGTCCTTCCTAGTCTAGTAACTGGTACTCTGAGCACAGCCCATCTGAATCTCTTCCCGGGTCGTTTGACCCACTCAGCAGTTAGCGATAGGAGCCGATTCAGGCTGAAGTCTGCCTGTGTGAATCCCGTGCTCTTTCCTCAAATTGCGGCAATTGCTGGACTCCCGAAACTTCTCAACTTTGCCAACAGCTGTCATTAGCTATGCCCGTCTTCCCACCTCCCTCAGCTCTAGGTTTAGGACTCAAATTGGGAACTGCTAGTGGAAATAGCACGTACAGCCGGGACTGATGGATCGTTGTGGTTGTTTGTTTTTCTAACAAAACCCATCAGTTTGTCAAGAACACATGGGAACACATAGGTATGGTACTAAGTGTATCTGAAACTTGTGCTAAATAATGCCATTTAAATTTCAACACACTCTTATGGACTACAAAGAAACAGTTCACTGGCTGGTGAGACGGCTCAGCAGGGCAGGGTGCTTGTCACCAAGCCTGGCAACTCGAGTTCATTCCCTGGAACCTACATGGTGGAAGAAGGGACCCCACTTCTACAAGTTGCCCTCTGACCTCCACATACATGCTCTGGCACATTTACACAGGCACATGCATGTGGGCACACACACACTAAATAATAAATGCTAAAAATACATTTAAAATTTAAAAATCATAGACTTTAGGGAAGATGGGGAATTAATCTATGCCAGCTCTAAGAAACTGAGAAGGGGTTTTATGGTGTAATGTTAGCACTGCAGGTTGTACAGGTTCTGGGCAGCCAAGAAGGAATTCCATGGTGTAATGTTGGCACTGTGTATTCTATGGGTTCGGAGCAGCTGAGAAGAGATTCCATGATGTAATGTTTGCCCTGTGGATGTTACGGGTTCTGGGAGGCTGAGAAGTTAGCAATTAGAAACTGTTCTGAGTTGACTCTCAGTGGAGTAAGACCTGAAGGGAATAGATTCTTGTACGTTGTAAATTAATGAGCGAGCAGGAGAGGGAGCAAGGATTGGTGTCTGCTGAAGTCGCAGAGTGGCCCACATGGAAGCAGGGAGCTCCTCCTCCTGACTGAGGACCATCAGTTCTTGGCATCCTGCCACCTGGGGATCTGTGAGCTGTGATGGGCACCTCTGACATCCATCACTGGTTCATAGTGGACTAGTTGGGCTTTTGGGGAGGCTTCCAGCTCATGATAAAACAACATAGAGACTTATATTAATTATGAAAACTCAGCCTTCACTTAGGTTTGTTTCTAACTAGCTCTTATAACTTAAATTAACCCATTTCTATTCATTTACTTTCTGCCTCGTGGCTTTATTACCTCATCTGTACTGCCCATCCTGCTTGCTCTGAGTCTCCTGGCCTCTCCACCTTCTTCCCAGCATCTTCTCTGCCTGGAAATCCTGCCTAGCTATTAACCATTCAGCTTTTTATTAAACCAATCAGAGCGACACATCTTCACAGTGTACAAAAAGATTATTCCACAACAGGGCTCTCCTGTCAAACATCGATTTATTACCTGGGGATTTCTTGGTTTTCAGTTTATACTATGGTGTTAAGTTATTTGATCTGCTTTGTTAAAAGGAAAAATTTGCTTCTTAAAGGAAAAAAACAAACAAACAAAAACAGTTATCACTGCTCTACAAACACTAAGAAGGTTCTTGTTGATAATTTCAAGTTATTACTGGGGAAAAGAAAATAATTAGAGATATAATTGAAAAAACTTGTCAAACTAGCATTGCAATTCCCAACTTTGTCAGCAAAAGAGTGAATTCTTCAGCTGTCGTCCATTTTTGTTCTAGGCTTTTCTAAAATTGTTGCACACAGGGGTATTCCCCTGCAAATGCTTCTCCTACTTCCCAGTAGTCCCTGTATAGCATGCTCGGCTATGGATGTGTTCACTGACTCAGCAGTGTCTCTAGGAAAGATAGAAACCAAGTGTCGGTGAGGAATTGAAGCCCCTGAGTTTTGTAAAGCCTGCACTGGACAGTGCGTTATATTAAAGACGAGGCCTTCCAGAATAATTTTCAGTAGAACATGAAACACACACACACACACACACACATGCTTGCGCGTGTACACATGCACTCACATAATAGCATGTTTATGGTCTGAATACATTTTATAACTGGAAGGGTTTCATCCCTGCTTAATGGCACATTACCTAAATAACATACTCTACATCTGACAGCCTTGGAGCCAGTGGAGCGTAGAATGAGTTTGCTTTGCTAAGATTTAGAGTAATGGTTCCTAATGAAGAGCCACTATGGGTTTGTCTGTGGAGTCCAGCTTTTCTTCCCTCACAAATGCCTCGGCTCACTTAGCGTTCAGCACGCCATCTTTAAAGAGGATTGCAAGGTGGCGCTTAGGCTGTGCCACAAATGTTTGTAGAGAAAATGGTGAACTACTGTCTGCTTAGTAGGAATGGGGCAGACAGGGGAAGAGCGTTTCCGCTCGGAGTTAGCGTACGAACCCAGCTTTTATGAACGTGGTGTTCGTCTGGCGGAAGGGCGAGCAGCGAGCACCACAGGTGAAGGCTTTAGGGTGTCATTGTTTTAAACGCTGCCTCTGCGGTGGTGGAAACGCGTCATTAGACTTTAGTAAATGCTGCTACAATGTAGGGCACAAAGAATGAGTCTCCTGTTGACTACAGATGAGATATGGCAATGTGTTGATATAGGTTCATCACTTATAGCCAGGCTCGTGGGGGAGGGGACAAGAGAGAATTGCCTTATCGTCACTCACTTTTTCCAAGAACTTAAAACAACTCTAACAACAAGTCTGTTATAGACGGCTAACTGCTGTGTGAAGGGAGGGGACGGTCTAAAGGGAGAGGGCAGGTGGAGGGGAGCAGGAGGGTCATCGGGAGAAGGACAGCGTACTGCATGCTTCTCTTACGTGGATCTAGATTAACAGCATACACACGCGTGTGACATGAGAGCACAGTGGGGACTCCTTCAGGAGGAAAAGTGGGGGTCAGAGAAAAGGGGTCAGGTGAAGGTGGGGAGGGGGCAGAGAATACGAGCCAAGTAGCCCTCGCTGGACTAGAACTCAAGAACCTCAAGCTGGGATCACAGGCGTGAGTTACCACAAGTTAGGAGTTTTAAAACACCAGCTTTTAGGTAGTACTCTTAAAACTGCCTTTTGATCCTCAGAAATACTCAGGTTTGTTACTTTTTCCAGTGGACAGGTATCTCACCCCCAAAAGGTACTCAGACTGATGCTAATATGGGCAAAAAAGAAAAAGGAAAAGAAAAACCAATATTTTCTACGAACTCAAGAGTAGACTCACCCTACACACTGAGCGTCGTCTACCCTAGAAAGTGCATCTGCCAACTTCCATGTGGAAGGCGGGATTCTGCAGAGATGTGGCACTGTTTCTCATGCTGGCCTTGGCTCTTCTCTCCCTTGCAGGCCTTGAACCGAGGCATCGCTGCAGTCAAGGAAGATGCTGTGGAGATGCTGGCCAGCTATGGGCTGGCGTACTCTCTGATGAAGTTCTTCACGGGGCCCATGAGTGACTTCAAAAATGTGGGCCTGGTGTTTGTGAACAGCAAGAGAGATAGGACCAAAGCCGTCCTGTGCATGGTGGTGGCCGGTGCCATCGCTGCCGTCTTCCACACCCTGATAGGTAAGGCTCCTGCCACCAGTGAGCTTTTCATTTTGGTTGTTTCTTTCTCTCCTCAATGCTTGAAATATAGTTGCTGGCTAAGTGGCTTCTTTAGCGATTATTGAACCTTTCTCATAAAAATTTCAGAGGATAGAAGGATTGAAGTTTGTGCTCTCCTAAATCGGTAAAATTTTAAAACAGTTTTTTTTTTCCCTAAATCTAGTTTTGTGCCTCTGATTTCCAAAGTCAGAGAGTGAGTGGTTTCATCCATAGGTGAAATCTAAATAGTATTAGTACCTAATGGTATTTAGCTTAGCCATAGTACCTAATAATAGCATTCCAGGAGGTGGACAAAATAGCAGACACACTCTCATTATTGCAACTCAAGAATAGAAGTATGTTCGACTCCCGGTGTGGGAACCAAAAAAAAAAAAAGAAAAGAAAAGAAAAAAAAAGAATAGAAGTATGGTGGCTGTTATTTTGAATTTGTGCTTATCACCATTGAGAACCAATCAATGACAGGTTGTTTCATTGAGATTAATTTTCTCCAGGGCTCCTGGATGCTGCTTTACTCAAAAGCATGCCTGAATACCTTTGCAAGGCTGTTCCTGCAACAAGATAGCTAGACCCCAGCTACAGCATGCCTGAACACTCTTGCAAGGCTGTCCCTGAAACAAGAAAGCTGATCCCAGCTACAGCATGCCTGAATACCCCTGCAGGGCCGTCCCTGCAACAAGAAAGCTATATCCCAGGCACAGCATGCCTGAATACCCCTGCAGGGCTGTCCCTGCAACAAGAAAGCTAGATCCCAGCCACAGCAGCTATGTACATGTTCCTGAAGACTCAGAAAAGCATGTACTGTCAGGGCTAGGCTGCTCCTTCTGCCTTCTTGGTGGCACTAGAACCTGTGGGGGTGTGGTTTCAGAATATCTTGGCTTTAAAACAACTCTGTCTACCTAGTGTAAAACTGGCAGGGCACATCTGTTGAAAGCAGTTGCCTAAAGCACTTTGAATGGTACTTTAGGAGCCTGCTGTATACCTTAAGTGTGGCTGGTGGTATGAGAAGCATGAATGTCAGGAAGTAGAGGAGCCAAAGGATTAGCCCAAACCACTTACCGTCTATTCATTCATAGAAAGCCAGTGTTTACTCACAATTGTGAGTAATTATGCAATTGTGACTCGGAGAGTAAATAGGAAAAGGGCCTTCGTGGTTTTCCTTTTTCTGAGAGAAGCAGACAGGAGAGGAAGTCTGCTGGTGGGTGTATTCAGCGGAGCACTGATAGCCATCACTTCATTTGCTCTTAGGAGCTCAGGGAGTGGGCAGGCAGAGCCGGGTGCCTTTCTTTCTATCACTGATGCCCTAATGAGGGTTTGGACACAATTTCTGCGGCTACATTGCATTTGAGTCATTCCAAAATCAGTGTATGTATTGAGAAAATGTCATTTTAAAATAAGGGTCTTGCCTAAATAAGTAAATTAATTCATTTTTGCTATTTTATTTGGACCCTAAATACATCCAATGTCCTCTATTTTAGCCACAGTTGGATAAGACTTTGGGATGATAGCTCATGACTGTCTGTCAACTACCAGGAAAGAGAAAGACTGAACAGACTGTGTTATTGACAGCCATGAGGAAAATATTAACTCTAAGCTTTACAATCATACGGTATTGTCTTATGAATCCAAGGCACCTTAGACATGTCCTATAGCTCAGATTGACCCTGAACTTCTGACTTCCCTGTGTTACCCTTCAGAGCTCTGATTACAGGCGTGCACCTCCACGCTCAGATCACGCAGCAATGGGGATGCACCACAGGGCTACATAACATAAACATAACAGGCAAACACCTTCCCTGCTGAAATATAGCCCGAGCCAATTGTTTTTCCATTTTAAAAATGGAAAATTTAAAGCAATAAGATCTTAGATTTAAATCAAACATATTCTTTTATCCCACTTATGCTAAATAAATATTTTTGCTACTCTTGACTTTTTTTTTTACAGCTAATACTTCTATTCCTTTTACTTCTCTCTTAGAAGTACACAGCAGTTGATTTTGAACCCCCACTGCTAGACTCTTGGTTCCCTGTGCGACATCTCTGGCAACCCCATGGGTGAATCTCTCCCCTTTTTGCTCTTTTGTACCAGGCATCTTTGCACACATTCTTCTCTGCTTCTCCTCGCCGGCATTTGCAATATCTTTCCTGGTCTTCCGTATTCTGTACCGCAGCTCTCCCTCCTCCCAGACCCTGCACCTACCTCCTTTCCTTCCTATTTTCTCACATCAGTTTCCTGCTCTAGGTACATTTCACCTGTGTACACCGAAACCCATTTTCACCTCTTAGCAAGGGTGCAGACAGTCGGCTCCTAGCTAGGCTTGTAGCAAGGGACACTGACTCGGCTGTGAAAACCCACATACTCACCTCTGCTTGAGTTGAGAAGCCATGGTGTGAGCCCTGTACCTTCCATCATCTACATCAGGGGCTGAGACCGAGTGGGCAGCAATTCTTATCATGTACGCCCTGCCTGGGCAGGACATGCCAGCAGGAAAACCATAAGCAGAAACGCACGGAGCTTTGTAATGCCAGAACAGAAATAAGCAACAGAGAAATCTGGGCATAAGCTGAGCTTCTTTGTATTCTTTTCTCAGACAAAACTAGACTGATTGTTTCTGCAGGTGTTATATTTTCACTGCTTTAATGAACTCAGCTCTTTTCCTCAAGTCCTTGTGTGTGTGTGTGTGTGTGTTGTATGTGTGTACATGAGCATATGCATGTAGGTGTATGTGCACGTGTGTGCATGGAGCCAGAGGTCCACATGAATTGTCTTCTTTAGCCCCCACCCCTAACCCCAACACCATTTTGTCTTGTTTGTTTCGAGACAGGGTCTATTCCTGTACCTTGGCTCTCCAATCTGCCTAGTCTGGCAGGCCAGCAAGCTCCACGAATCTTTTTGACTCCCCCTCCCAACACTGGTGCTGTCAATGTGCTCAGCCACATAGCTTTTTACGTGGCTGGCGATCCCAACATGGGCCCTCATGTTTGTGAAGCAGGCACCGTGCCATCTCCCTGGCGCAGCTTTTCATGGCGTTTATAAGGACACCCAAGAGCACAGAGCAGGAGGGCTCCTTTCTTTTGAGGGTTGGGCCTGGAGGTTCACACAGACTGGCTCTGAAGGGGCTAATATATTAGAATAGGACCTCTTCAAAGTTTTTCTTAGTCATCTATCTAATGCAGTCAAGAATTTGACCGTCTTCTCTATCAGTTTGCCAATGCTGCGGTTTAAAGCGAAAGTGGGGGAGCATTTGCTGAGCATGGGTGTGGCCCCGAGTTCAGTGCCTCGTACTACCAAAGGGGTGTGTGTGTGGGCATGTAACTGTGTGTGTGTGCACATGCATGTGTGTCTGTGTGTGTCTGCCTGTTGTCTGTCTGTATCTAAGTCTCCAGTGCTCACTTCTCTCATCTATTAATATAATCTACTATTTCTATCTTGCATTTGATTTACAGTTAAGTACTGCCATATATTTTCGGTGGTTTCTTTCAGTTCGTGGCTAATTTTATGGTCCCTTTTTACTTCACTCTTTGCTTCCCCTGTTGGTTTCACTCTTTGTTACTGTCCTCAGGGCGAGGCCTTCTTCACATTTGGTAAATGTTCTCATGCACAGAGTTTATCTACGTTTCTGTGAAATGATGTTAAGAAGGATGTGGACCGCTTCACCTGTGCAAATGCACCATCTGTATAACTGGTATCTGTCTTCCTCTTTAGTCCATAAATTCCCTCCTGGGGACTGCAGAAGAATGGGAGTTAGAATTAACATTGTTTCCCTCCCTTCAGATGGCTCAGCCTCCACCTCTCAGTGTTCAACAGAATGTGTACTGAACCTTAAGGAACTAGAAGTGAAATATGTGCAAAACACAATGACCAACTACACGCCTCTCCCCAAGTACACATAGCCAGTGGTAAAGTGTGTGTGTTCAGTGTCTATTTCTAGAGCTCTAGCATGAGCTGGTTTCTGCCGGTGAGAGCTTTGAGAGACAGCCAAAGGCAAAGAAGAGGACCTTTCGTGCCCCAGACTTAGGGCCTGGTAGTAATAAAACAAAGGACAAGCCCTTGTAGCCACAGGGAAACCAAAGAGCATCAGGGAGGGAGAGGGTGGGGCAGTGGGGAAGAGCAGCATAGAGCTAGGAAGCCAGGAAGGGAAGTGTTGTGATGGTGCCTAATATAGATGCCTTTTATATGCCTTTGCCACCCGTGGGCACGCTTGTGATGCCTCAGGGTATCCACATGGAATAAGGCAGATTTACGCTGTGTTCACGTATGTTAAATTAACCAGTAGAAATCGCTGTACTCTTACTGTGCATCTTTAAACCCCGTGGCCTCTACAAATCTTATTTCACATTTAGAAAAATCAGCTGTTTTCTAGCTGTGCTTTATGTTCACGGCGTAAACAGATGCCTCATTTAGCTAGGTCTCTAAGACTATTTTTTAAATACTGTGTGTCATTCCATGATGTTTCCAAAGACCGCAGAAACACTAACAATGAGCACTTTTTAAGAAAGTGACTAACGTGCCCAGTCTTTTTAGTATTGATACTAGTGATTACTGACCCCGGGGGGGGTCATCTTCACTCAGAAGGGCTTCAGGTTAACCGTGTCCATACCTGAAAAATTGACTACAGACTTGGCACCTTATGTTCATCAAGCTGTTGTCATCTCTGTGCACCAGTTAGTGCCTACAAAACGCTAACATCATCTCTGTACGCTAGCTAGGGCCTACAAGACTGCTGAGCTCATCTCTGTGCGCCAATTAGTGGCTACAAGACTGCTGATGTCATCTCTGTGCGCCAGTTAGTGGCTACAAGACTGCTGATGTCATCTCTGTGCACCAGTTAGTGGCTACAAGAGTGCTGACATCATCTCTATGCGCCAGTTAGTGGCTACAAGAGTGCTGACATCATCTCTGTGCGCCAGTTAGTGGCTACAAGACTGTGCTCACTGGATGCTCTTTGTTGCATCATCTGTTATTATTGTTCTTGTCCCAGGAAAGGAAAGAACCTGCTGTGGGTCCTCCTTGTCGCCTGGGCAGTAGCTAATGTCGTCTTCTTCCTCCATGCTTGTTTTCCGACTTTCACTTTTCACCACTGGAGAGTGAGGCAGGCATTCTCTCATCCCTGACAGTTCTGCACATGGGTGTTGGTTTCCAGCCATAGCTGGGGCAGATTCCACCAACCACATAGGCTTTTCCTCTAGGAAAGCTTGGTGGAACTCATGAGGGAAAGATGCTCCCAGCTCTTCGCGACACCCCGCCGACCTCATGCCATGGAGCAGATGCGTAGACAGCTGGAGCTGTGCTCGATTTGGAAGACTTTACATCTCGAAGTCTCTGTAGCTGTAAAGTCCCTGTCAGCCCCCTGCACACCCACAGCCTGTCTCTAGCTAGCTGAACCACACGAGCTTTGAGCATGTGTGTTGGGTGGCTGCCACTCAGCGTCCCTTTGGAGTTTAGTCATAGCCGGAACTTCTTCCTGGAGTCACAGACTGCAGTGATTTGAATTAAGCCTGGCAGTCATGAGGCAGGTAATATCCCATTGCTTGCTCTTAGCGAACCTGTAGCGAGGACAGGTCACTGACCTGATATTGTAGGTAGCTTTGGTTGAGCCCAGATTACTGTCATCCATTGTGAGTCTTTCTGGCTTCCTTGTTCATGCAGATGGAGGAGCTGTTGTGTGCCTTTAGCTTTCTTTATATTTGTTCCCAGTGGGGACCAGCTTCATGCTCTGAGGGAACCTAGGGAGCCAGCAGGGGAACTGAACACACACAGGCTCTTATTGTGGGTAACTAAAATAATTTCTAGTAATTTCTAGAATGTTCCTTCTGTCTGGCTTAGCTTTTCAGATTTCCCACTTACTCATGAATCACAGACCAGCCCTAGGAAAGGTGGTTGGGTGCCATATAGAAAATCACACCAATCAGAGTATTAGGAATAAGCTATTTCGTTTATTATCGGACAACCCACCATGGGGTCAGGGGATGTCACTCAGAAAGTGGAATATTTGCCAAGTTCCATATCTGAGCCCCAGTGTGGTGCTGCACACCTGCAATCCTAGCACCTGGGAGGTAGAAGCAGGGGGACCAGAAGACCCATTACATCCTCATTACAGCATGAGGTTGAGCTCTGCCTGGACTCCATGAGACTTTGACTCGAAATAACAAAAAAGAGAAAACAAAAGCCATCCAGGACTTGGTAGCTTAAAAGGCAAATGCTCACTTTTATTCTACCAATCATGGCTGTCCGGGGGATTCTTCTGGACTTTACTGGGCTCGCACCCCTGTGGGCAGTTAAAGATCAGGGTGTGACTTAACTGATATTGAGTGTGCTCTCTGGGGATGGCCCTGTGACCTCTGCTGAACTCCTTTCCTTCCTAGTCCAGTAGCATTGTCTGGGCTTCTTTGGATGAACGTGGCTGGGCTCCAGCTGTCAGGGTAAAGGCAAAAGCATCCTGAAGTCAAGAATCAGAGACACTATAACACTACTGGCTGACCAGAGCATATTGCTGGCCAGCCTAGGGTCAAGGGGTGGGCACATAAACTATACAGCATGTGGCAAAAGGAGCCGAAAAGTCATAAAGAACATTGCTATAAAGGGGTGGGAAGATCTGAGAACACTTTTACAATCCTTTCTTTTGGGCGTCATGGATTTATCAATGTTTTCAATTTATAGTTATCAAAGCCCAGGTTACATCCTGGTTTTTCACTCAGGAATAGACATACCCTCTAGTGAGAAGCCAATACCCATAGTAACTTACACTGATCTCCACTTTGTCAAGTGTTATACCAGCGAGGCTTTGACTCCCATGCTACAATCTTATATTCAATTGCTTATATTATACATGGTCCCAGGGTATTGCTCCAAGGACTTGGCCTTATGTTCATCTCCCATCCCTATGCTTTCTGGGCAAATGCTGCCCGGGACAGAATGTAGTTGAGTCTGTTATATATCAGTGTCCCAGTTGTGTGCAGAAAGCTGCCTCCTTCACAGCTGGGTGATTGGCACAGAACCTCATCTGAATAAGTCGTTCAACGCATATTTGTTGAGGAGATTTAAATGTGGTTTATCAGCCATGTAAACACATACTCTTTGGAAGCAACACATACATTAGAGACCCAGGATGAACGTGTAGGCTCCTACAAAACCCTCCTAAGTAGGACTCAATGGGTCAGTAAATGGTCCTGGAGAGACTTTTACCCATCGATACCTTAATTTGAATTAGAACAGGTGTTCTACCTGTTCTGAATTTTACATCTTGGAATTGAATATATTATAATGTTGCTGAAATTGATGGGGTCTCAGTTCCCAGAAGATATTCTTTATTAGACTATTTTTCATTAATATGAATATTTCACAGTTTGCAATAAGAGCTAGTAACTACTAGTCCTGCAAGTTTGAGAACCACTGATTGCAAAGGGGTTGTTCTCAGTTGGCTGGGGTAATGAGATCATTCAAAGGGCCTTCCTCTCTTTGTTTGGTCTTGTTTTGAGCCTCCTACCAGTCCATAGGTCAAGTCAGTGTCGTCCTCCTGCTGTTTGCAGTCATAAAGCCTGTGTCATCTGCTCAGAGGCTCTGTTTAATTTGTTTTATAGCTTTCTCCTCTTCAGGAGGAAGACTAGTTTGCAAAGCAGTCTTGGTAAGGCAGTTGTTAGGAGCTGAAGCCTAGTAAATAGTCATTAGGGACTATGCAAAGCATTTTACACAAATCACCCCAGCCACCAGCTTTGGCTGAGCTGGAACTAGCTCAAAGGCTGGCCCAGGAGGGTGGAGCTGGGGACAGAAGAGATGAGGTGGAAACAGGTCCTGGGATTTTATACACACGGTATCCAGGTGGGAAAAGCCACGAGTTACCATCAGATTCTTCTCCCACAGAAAGAGTAAGTAAAAAATCTGAGAAAAAAAATACTGTCTCTGGCCTCCAGGTTTCCCCTTTAGTAGCTGAAAGAGGAAGAGGAAGGGTCTAAAGCAGAAAGAAGCAAAATAGCCCTTGTGCCCATGAGTCCCAGATGCTCTGAAGCTGGACCCATGGAGCTAGGCAGGCCCTGGGAACTGGAAGAACAAGAGTGGTAACTTGCATTCCTGAGACAGTGCCGAGAGAAAGGTTCAAGAACCCCACCGTCCTTAAGCTGCCATTAACCCAGATATCTTACACAAAGTCCCCATCTTGATGCTATAGTTAAAATATATTACTGCCAGAGTCAGGGTGCTCGCTTTCATTGTTTTCCCTATTCGCAGGTAACAGGTGCAGATCACAGTCTTTC
This sequence comes from Neodon shergylaensis, assembly GCA_025134845.1. Lineage (NCBI taxonomy): Eukaryota > Metazoa > Chordata > Mammalia > Rodentia > Cricetidae > Neodon > Neodon shergylaensis. The sequence goes on along the minus strand of JABTXL010006268.1, from coordinate 8,502,914 downwards.
TGCCAGCCACACACATTCACCGTCCATCTTTCCTTGCTGCCACACCTTCCTCGGAACCCAGCTGTAGTCATTAGTAGGTGGAGCTGGGGACAGAAGCGATGAGGTGGTAGGGCTGCTGTGTCAAAATACGACAGACTGTGTAGCTTCAGCGACAGAAGTGTACAGTCTTACAGCTCTGCAGACAGCAAGTCTGAGGTCAAAGTGTAGACAGGGCGGATTCCTTTTGAGTACTTTGAGGGACAGCTGCCCTCTGCTTGTCCTTTGGTTTTGAGACTTTCCTGGCAGCCTTTGGCATGAGACTGCATTGCCCAGTCTCTACCCTCACAAGGATTTTTTCCTGTGCATAGCAGTCTTTGTATCCAATCGCTCCCTCTTCACAAGGTCACTGGTCATGTTGGGTTGAACACCCACTCCAGTATGACTTCATCTTATTATATCTGCCATAGTCCTGTAGCTACATAAGGTCACATTCTGAGGTCCGGAGGTTGGGACTTTGATGTTTGAACTTCAGGGAGACATGGTTTGCCCATGTCACTATCGTTCTAGCCCTCAGCCCTTCCCATGGTCCCCAGCGTCGGCCTTGTAGTCAAGTCTTGTCTGCTGGCTTGCTCCATGGACTGTAACCTTTATCAGGGGATTTTCGCTCGCCAGCTATTCATAGCGGCCCCATGCTCTTGCCTGTGGCATGGCTGACCTTTCCATTCCAGTGGTTTCTGCCAGAATAGGGACACTTGTATGGGTAGGTCAAGACTGTCTCCTCGCAAGACCCTGCACAAGTGAGCATTTGCCGATGACATAAAAGCACACACAGAGATAAATAGCAGCAATGATAAAGAGAAAATGTCCACGGCTCTGCCCCCATAGTAGATTGTGTGTGGGATGCAGGATTCTTACTTCCTGGCTTTGTGTTTCCATCAGCTGACCGCCGGGCTGGTTGTACCGCACTGCAGACCAGACTAAAGCTCTCACGCTGCCTCCCAGGGTCAACTCGGGCCTCCTGTCTGCCTGCGCCTCATCTCTGTCGGCTTCTGATCCAGATGGCAGATCCGAGCACAGCTGTCCCTCCCCACCCCTTGCTGTGACAGTCTCATGTTCCTGAGCTCCTCTTTTGCTTCAGGGTGTCTTCTCCCTGGGCTTCTCTTCTGTCTCCTCTGTGGCCTTGATAGACTCACCGCTCTCCTCACCCAACACCCTTGCTCACCTTTGCCGCTGTCACCTCAACCCTGACTTGTTCTCTGGACATCAGAACCATCTTCGTTCCTTCAGCTGCATGCTCACTATGACCTCTGCAATTCCCAGTGATACATTTCAGGTTCCTAAAAGTCATTTTTTTAAGGACACATTACTACAAAATCTCGTGTGACTCAAGACCAACCCTGACAAAGGAGCGTTGTCTCCATTGACTGGTTTGTGTGGTGATAAGTCACCCCCCAAACTCCGACATGGGGGTCTTATTTTTCCCTTGGCTCCGTTGTGAATTCAGAGTTGCGTCTAGGTGTCACGTGCTTGCACAGCCGTAGTTGTGAGAGCGGGACGCATGTGGTAGAGCTCTTGTAAAGCCTTGAAGAACATCGGTGCATTTTTGTCTGAACCGCATCTATGAGCTCAAGCCTGCAGTCCATCCCTTTGTCTTTGCTGATGGCATCTGTCGGGATCCTCCATGTCTCAATCTTTACCTCTTATCTGTTGGGCTTGAATACAACCTGTGTATATATGTTGTGGTCCCTCTGTGCTTCACTTCCACACCATGACCAGTCTGGATGCAGGAGGACTCTCCAAATACCCTCTGGAGATCTCTTTCTATTACACAGACAATTTCCAGTACCGGACTCCCTCCTCCCAAAGCAGTGGCATTGAGCGCTGTCAGGTGTCAAAACTTGTGCTGAAAACAAATGCTAAATTCCAGAAATTTTCTCTTTGTAAATACCTAATAAATTTAAATATTTAGCTTTAGCTATTTCCACCGAGCAGTCAAATGATACCACAGATGCACAGTAGGAAATCGGGTAAATCAACTCACTGAGAGTCGTTCAGCGAGTGGGAAGACACCATTCAGAGTTGCTGTGGTTTAGAAGGGAGTGTGCAGTCTGACCTCCTTAGGTATGCGTGTTGAAACTCACATGCTTACCAACATACCAGTAAAAGTACTGGGTAGCCGGCGGCTCCGGCCACCCACTAGCAGAAGAATGAGATTCTGTGTGGGTCTCTGATGGTGTTTTTTTTGACTTCTCTACAACAAGCAGATGTGACATTTAAAATTGTGTTCAGTGTTTTCAGCAAAAATAATGTAAACTAGCCTTTTCTAAACACCATGTCTGTTTCGGTCCCTTGTAGCCTACAGTGACTTAGGGTACTACATCATCAACAAGCTACATCATGTGGACGAGTCTGTGGGGAGCAAAACGCGAAGAGCGTTCCTGTATCTCGCTGCCTTCCCTTTTATGGACGCTATGGTAAGCAGAGAAACCGTGTGCTTTCCTTTTTTATGTGTCTGGTTCAGTGGCAGAAGAGCATTCATGTTTCTGTGCAAGCAAGCGTCTTTATGTCGCATATTATAGCTGTTCCCATTAAACAGGAATTCCACCTCACCACACCCTCTCCCAGAAACCATGCGCTACCTCCCGTGTCTATGAATGGGACTATATTAAGACCCCACACACGGGGACCCAAACTGTGTTCATTCTCTTATGAGTGGCTGATTTTATTATAGCTAGTATCAGTGTTCTCTCTGTGCTACATCCCTTTATGAAGCAGAATGATATTTCCTTGTCTAGATAAAATTCATTTTGCCTATGTGTCCATTTATATCCTTTCTCCGTGTTTGCTACTGCGAGTAAAACCATGGATGTGAGTGTACAAATATCCTTTGAGTCCCTGCTTTCACGTCTTTGGGGTACTCGTCCAGAAGTGGGATTGTTAGATTGTCTGGTACTTACATATTTTTTGAATTTTTTGAGGCACCATCGAGCTCATTCCCAAGGCAGCTGACCATTGTCACCTAGAGTGTAGGTGGGTTCCAACGGACCCTTGAGCTTTAATTGGTATCTCATCAATTTATCATAATTAGATATATCTGCCACAAGGCCTAGCAGGCGACAAGAAAGCACAATTGGAAGTTTTGATTCAATTGTTTATTCTGGTTGGTTCGGTAGCAGCAGATGAGGCTAGCTTTCTCATACACTGGCTGCCTGTGTGATGCAAACCTGTGGGTTTCACAACATTGCTTCTCCTGAACATTCTGGTGAGCTGTCATCACAACATTGCTTCTCCTGAACATTCTGGTGAGCTGTCATCACTTGGTCACCAGGCTTAGGACACAAAGAAAGAGCTGTCACGAATCCTATGTCAATGGTCGTGAAGAGAAGGCTTTATTCTTTTCTCTTAGCAATAGCTATAAAGAGACAATACAAAATTAACATTTAATACCTAGTAATAAATTCTTCCATTGGCTCCTCTGTAAATTACCGTCAGTGGGGAAATTGGTTTGCCTGTGACCACCTGCGCCTGAATTTTCCTCTTATGACTTTGGCCAGCTGTGCTGCCTCTGGTAGCTGATGCAGGTGAACCCAAGGATAGTTCACAGGGGCCATGCAGTCCCCATACCCCACACTTTTACACCAGGAACCCGATGCATGTAGTGGCTTCATCAGAGATCAGAATCAAGTCTTGATGCTGAAAGAGTTAAGGTTGAACTGGATGGATTGGACCTATGATGTCACTCTGTCCACCTGGTGAACCGGAAGTGGGGATCTAAACAGAGAGCTGTAATTATACAGTAAATTCTGGGAACTCATGACTTTTCATAGAAGGAGTCGCAGACTCTTAGAGGCTCTGCCTTCTGTCCCTGCCAGCTGTTTCTCTTCGCCACAGCGCCATAGGCTGAGTTTCCCTCATCCCAAATCCCAGATGCTGACTTCTCAAAACCTAAAGCTTGCTGAGTGGTGCAACATGTGGGAAACCATACATTCATGTGTGAGACTCTAATTCACATGCAAACTCTTAAATTTACTGTCAGACTCTTTGTATAAGAAATACAAATTTTGTGTTTAGATCTTGGTCTCAACTCCTGGTTATCTGTCTATCTGTCTGTCTCTCTATATCTATTTATCTATGTATATGTATACACACACACACTAACACACGCACGCACACGCACACACACACACACGAAACAAAGTCTGGAAGAATTTAAAATCTGTAACAACTCTAGTCCCAAGTAATTTGGAGAGTCACCCAGCACAATATTGGGGTATCTGTCTTGGTGACTTTCTCCTTCATGTTTTACTCATAAATTCTTCTGAAGGCCCCAGTAGAACAATGAGACACTGCTAATAAAAGACAAAATGCCAAGCATTTGTCAAAAGCAATCATCTCACCTCTGCACAAATCTGCACATGTGGGCTTGCACACGTACAACCTGTAGCACCATCCTTACAGTTTGGCTGGGGAGATAATTGTTAGAAGTCATGAAGTTCCCCCCCCACACACACACCCCAATGGAATTAAGACAACAAAGCCACTTAAGAGGTGCTACTCACAAATGTTATCTACGTGTCTTTTAGACATTTGACACCTTGGGACTCCAGAGCCAGGGAAGGAAGTAGAACTGTGTTACAAGTTCTTGTCCCAGTCCCAGTGACTTGCCATTGCATTCAGCTCAGATGCGAAGTCGTTTCTCTCTGCTCTAGTTCACTCTCTATTGCTGGGATTAAGACCATGGCTGGAAGCGGGGGGAGGAAAGGGTTTGTTTCCTCTGACAACTGCCAGTTGCAGTTTGCTGCTGAGGAAGCCAAGGCAGGAACCAAGTAAGCAGAGACCACGCAGGAACAGTACTTACTGCGCTACTTCCTAAGGCTTGTTCAGCCTGCTTTCTTGTACAGTCTAGGCCTACTGGCCAAGGAGTGCCTCTGTCCATAGTGGGCTGAGCCTTTCCATATCAACTCTCAATCAAAAAACTCCCCCCCAGACTTGGCCTGCATTCCATTCTGTTAGAGGCATTTTCACAGTTGAGGTCTCCTCTTCTGTGATGACCCTAGCTTGTGTCAAGCTGACAAAAATCTAACCAATACAGTCTGTTGGTCCAAATTGGTCATTAAGGTAAGAAAGATGTGAAGTTCTTACCCAGATCCTGCTGTGAGCATCGATCTCCACACCTGCTACCCGCTGAACTCAGGCTTGCTAGCTCCTGTTTTATGACTTCCTTCAGCCTCCCTCAAACACACAAAGCCAAGTTCAGATCCTGCAGTCAGTATCACCACACAGTTGATGTCAGTCTCTCAGAACCACCTTAAAACCCTTGCTCTCATGTACTTTCTGGAAGGACAGGCCTTTTGGGGGTCACGACTCCGGGAGATCTTGTGTCTCCACTCTTGGCGGTTTCTCCGCTCCCAGCCGTGGAGACCAACCCATCTGTACGGCATACCTACTGGTTAGTGCTACTGAATGAATGTGCACAGTCACTCATTCTACTCAGAATCCAGCGTGGAGCTAGCCAGCCGCTGGATGAAGTTATTTTACTGGTGAAAGGCTAATCAAACCGCTGCTATGATTTTTGGAGTGTATTTCAGGACTACCTACTAAGCCATAAGGTAAGACACACCATAATCCCAGCTGTGCCTCTCACTGAAAATTCTGTTCTTTCTTCCTGCAGGCCTGGACCCATGCTGGCATTCTCCTAAAACACAAATACAGTTTCCTGGTGGGATGCGCCTCCATCTCAGATGTCATAGCTCAGGTAACAGTGGTCCCTGTGCCTGTCACAGCTCCTGGGAGTGACCGTCTGGCGAATGACTGGACCTGAGATGTTGAAACTGTGTTTACAGTGTGTGGGAGTGGTGCCTCCCAGTGTGCAGCTCCCATCAGATATGGCTTCTGATAGTGGTTGGATGAGTGGGGAAACGTAGCGTTCTGTAATCAAAGTCCAATCTCGTACGGTCTCGCTAGGATGAGGGTGGTACAGCTTTAAAGGAAGTGCCTGGGAGGTGAACCATTGTCTTTAAAGTGTGTGAGTGTGAAGTGATCAGTAAGGGTGCTGGCGAGGTGGCACAGTCGATGAAGTACCAGCTGTGCAAACATGAGGACCAGAGGGCAGTGCCCAGCACTAGGTGAGGTGTGTGATAGTGTTTGTCTGGAACCCCGGCCCTGCGGAGGGGAGACAGCAGGATCCGGGGCTTGCTGGCCAGCCAGTCTACGAAGCAGCGAGCTCCAGGTTCAGTCCAGGTTCTCTGGCCTCCACATGTGCACACACATGTGTAACTCACACACACACAATGATAACAGAGTAACACCGAGTATGTTTAGGGCCAGTCATATATGGTCCCTTTGCCCTTGCCTGCATGCTCTTTATGGGATATAGTGCAATCTCTCACTGGGTTCCTGAATCAGTACTTGGCACTCATAGAATTATTCTTTTTTCCTTCTTCTTTATAACTTTATTTCTTTTTTTTAATTTTTTTTTAAATTTTTTATTTAAAAGTTTTTTCATTTTGCATATCAACCACAGTTTCCCGTCCCTCCTATCCTCCCCCACCACCTGAGCAGCACGCACTTTATCTGCTGAGCCATCTTATCAACCGGGGTTTTCTGTTCTTGTTGCTTCTGTTTATTTATTTCTTATGAGATCTCTCTCTCTCTCTCTCTCTCTCTCTCTCTCTCTCTCTCTCTCTCT
>JABTXL010006268.1:8447074-8496237 GCA_025134845.1 Neodon shergylaensis | reverse complement strand
TCTCTCTCTCTCTCTCTCTCTCTCTCTCTCTCTCTCTCTCTCTCTCTCCTAGGCTGACTTTGAACACTCTGATCCTCCAACTCCAAAGCCCTGGGATTATTTTTAAGCATGGTTTCTTGTGTGGGTGCCATGTTCTGTCCCCGACACATCATCCCCACTGTCTTACTTAGGGTTACCATTGCTGTGGTTAAACACCATAACCAAAGCAAGTTGGGGAAGAAAGGGCTTTCTTGGCTTACACTTCTACATCTTAGTCCTTCATTAAAGGAAGTCAGGACAGGAACTCAAAGAGGGCAGGAATCTGGAGGCAGGAAGTGATGCAGAGGCCATGGCAGGGTGTGCTTACTGACTTGCTCAGCCTGCTTTCTTACAGAACCCAGAACCACCAGCCCAGGGAGGTACCACTCACAACGGGCTGTGCCTTTACCCGTCAACCACTAATTAAGAAAACGTCTTATAGGCTTGCATACAGCCTGATCTTATGGAGGCATTTTCTTAATTGAGGTTCCCTCCTCTCGGCTGAGTTTAGCAGGTGTCAAGTTGCCATAAAACTAGCCAGCACATCTACATTTTAAAATGAAAGAGGAAGTTGGTTCTTCTGTCTGACCACAGTGTCTGAGAGGAGGGCTTTGGCTTCCCTTCGTTCTCAGGCACAAGCCCTGGCACGCCTTGCCTCTTTTTTTTTTCCCTTCAAGGATAGGACAGGGAAGATTTCTGGGGAAGAATATGTAGTCCCTACAGTGTGTCAGTCTGAGCAGGACTCAGCCGTGCCGGTGGGATGGGGTTTGAGAAGAATGGTTTTTCAGTTCCGCCTTCAGTTGGCGCCTCCGTTTTTCTTGATTGTGCACCCTCATCTATAAACCATGGCTTGGAAATAATCTACAGTTAAACTGTTAGGTTTACCTCCCTGAAGACCGGGAATTAAATTTCCAAATTAATTGCATTTATTCCATGGGAAAGTAATTGAAAATAACTCTTGCTAACATGTATGCGTGTGCCCGAGTGCCAGCTAGCATCATCCTTTGATCTAGCTTGTTAATTTTCCTGTACAGCTATTAGATCTCTGTCCCAGCGTTACCTTCAGCATCCTCCGAGAGCTGGATTAAGCTGCCTGGTTCATTCGCTGAAAAGAAACATCTCGCCTTTCAAATGGCAGCAGCAGCAGTTCAGGGGGAGTTTGCAGATGTGTGCCATTACAAAGGCAGAAGACAAAAGCGAGCCGAGAGGGAGAAGGAGGCATTTAGCTCTGCCCAGGATAGACGTAGTCCGCATCTAGGGACAGAACGGAAAAAAAAAAAAACAAACCACGCTTATGGAAAATACTTTGCCATACGCCCACGGCCATTTTCCTCCTTCATTTTCAACCCGATCCTGGTCCCTGCTTAGTGGAATAAATAGATCTGGTTGGGAGGACCAAGGGAAGCTGAGTTCAGGTGCCTTCTGCCCCCGGGCTGTTCCCGGTCTAGAAGTTATTTTAGACCTTGTTGTATGAGTTCCTGTCACAGTTTGGTTGGGGTGATAAATACCATTTTCATCTGCAACTCTTCTGTCCTAGCCCCCCCACTTCCCTAGCCACCACTCCCCCAACACCCTCCCACCCCTCTTCATTCTCATTGCCTGAAAGCACCCAGGACGCCTAATCTGGTCATTTGTCGCTAGGTGCCGTGCAGAGCACTTGGAACTATCTCCCTTGCCATTTGTCAGTGCAAAAACATAGCTATCAGCTCCAAAGGGAGAAGAGATGAAGCTGAACATGGGCACCCAGGTCCCAGGAATACAGATTTAGGTTACCTCAGATTCCAATGCTGGTGTGGCAATAGTTTGAAGAAATTTTTATACTAACAGAACAAAGAAAATCATCGATCAAGACACTTCTAAAAGTGCATTGGTAGAAACGGTATGTAGGCCGGTTACAGCAAGGCAAAGCGGAGATCTGCAGCTCCAAACTGCAGAGCCCACAGACTGGTGGGAACTGGGGCTTTTGTTTATACAGTCCAAAAGGCTCACCTGCTAGTCTCAGGATGTCGGTTCAGACAGCAGTGGACAAGGAATGGCTGTTTGCAAGTCTAGGGGGAACCCAGGATAAATTGTAACTAGGCCATGGAGCTGCAGCATTCCAGCGTCTCCAGGGCCACCGCAGTTCGAATCTCCCAATCAGCCTTGCCGCAGGTTCAATGGATGGTGCAGCTCTTTCCAGGAGCTTTCATGGCCCGAGTGAATGAGTGAGAAAACATCTGGCTAGTTATGCTCAGAGTTCTAGCAGCGGCTCCATGTGAAAACGTCGCCCGGAGTTTCTCGGTTTCATACATCAGCCCAAGCTGAGGCGTGTGACCGGTTCTCCTCCTCCATATTGAACTGTACTTTCAATTGTCCCAGTCAGTGACACCACCATGAACTTTCTGAAATGCTATTGGTTTGATTTATTCCACAATCATCTAGACTTTCTTTGCTTGTTCAGCATCAAACTGAGAATTCCCCTGATGCAGTTTGTCCTGGCCCCTCCCAGACCCTGCCGTCTGCTGAAACCTACCCATCCTTGACTTCAGAGGTCAGCTGGGAACCCTCTCTGCATTATGGCTTTTTCACCTCAGCCTTTGGCAAGACCCTAGCCTTAACTGTCCCTTGTTGTGGCTGCCTCACCTGCCCCCAGCAGCAAATGCTTCTGCAGAAACTGCAGGTCACCTCAGCTGCTGCAGAAGGTCACTGTCCTGTCACACTTCCCAGGAGATGACCTCGGTTCCCACTCCACAGAGAAAAGTGAAGCAACCACATTCCTGTCCCGTGGCCACCGTCCTGCGAGCTGAGCTTGCAGCCTCCATGTCCCCTCACTTGGAGAGGTGGTATCTCTCTTTCAGGGCCACCTCCTCTACCTGTACCTCGGGTTCCGATCTGGCCTGCTTTCTCGGGAGCCTTATTAATTAGTTTTTAGTGACCCTTCGGTCTCCATGGATGAGTGTCTGGACATGAGCACATCCTCACATAGATAGAAAACACCGAGGCCACAGGCAGCCTTCTTTGGATGCTTATCTATCTTGTCAGCTACCGCTCCGTATTTCTCTGTATTACTTCTCGGTCACACTTCTCAGAAGGACAGTTGCCACTCTCTGCCGCCTCTTTTCCTACTTCCTTTTCAGTGTGTTCCCTGCATCGATCTGGTTTCCCCTCTGTCAGTTCTTCTAGCTGCTTCTTACTACAACCCTGTATCCTTATACCCAGGAGGCAGTTCCCATTGGCTTGTAAGCAACTCAGTGGCTCTTACTGTAGACTCCTCTTTCTCTAGGAAACACTCCTCCTACTGGCCTCTGTGCACGAGGACTCCAACTCATGCCTGTGGTGGTTTGGGATGTGGTTTGCTCGCCCTTCCATGATGGTTTGAATGTGGTTTGCCCACCCTCCCATGCCCTGATTTCACGCCCAGGAGGTGTGAGCCTGACATCATTGAGGGCTGCCCCTGGAAGGGTGGTGGGATTCCAGTTTCTCTGGAATCTTTTCCTTTCACACGCACTCCCACCGTGGCCATCAGCCATGAAGCCACACAGCCAAGGTTGGTGGAGGGGTCCCACCAAGGCCTGCACCATGCTACCCAGAATGCATAGCCTCTAAGTCTGCATTAAATAGGCCCTCTTATAATAACAAGAAGACAGAATCATATTGTCTCCTAGGTATATCGGATCTACAACACGACTGTGATTTCTCCATTAAATATCTGTAGCTGCCCCTTCTTAGAGATCCAGGAAGAGCTACTAACGGGCCCCCGTGACTCCCACTCAGGTCTTTGAGAGATACTCAGAACCTGAACTGAAGATCTTCTGCAGCGAGCTCTTTGCTGAGTAAATTGGAAAGTGCGATCATCTGGTTAGAAACTTAGGAGCCACCTGGGAGCGTGTCCCTTTGTCATGAAGGGGTATGCTCTAATCCTAGCATCGCTTCCCCTTGCTGTGCTCCTCTCTGCTGCTGTCACTCATTCTGATGGAACCGCCCCTTCCTACCCACAGTGCTGAGCAGCCTCCTCACCTACCCCCACCCAGCTGCCCTGGCTCTCCTGTTCCTATTGCTGCCATGGTTATCCTATCCACTGAACTCCTGACCACCTCAGCCTCTGATTAAAGGCATGCCTGAAACTCTGTCTCAGCTCAGCTCAGGCATAGCCCAGCAGAGCTGCCTCCCTGCCTCCCGCGGCAACTCTGCATGACAGACAGTGGGTGCTCGCTGGCCCATTGTTTGATTAGTGTGTCTGTCCCCTCCGCTAGAATGTCAGCCCCGAGAGGTCAGTCTGGGACTGTCTCTATCCCTGAGTACCAGGGACCATCCTTTCTCTGGGGACACCCTCGTCACTGACACAGCAGGTTCCTTTCTCATATAGTCTGACATGCTTTCGGTGGCCGTGACAGACTCAGAATTGTGATTCTGGACTGGAAGGCAAAGTGCACAAGTATTACTTTGAGTTGGTAAGTGATGTCTGCTGTGAAGATGGAAGGCCGGTGACGAGTGCTGGGCCGCACGCATCAGTCGGTTAGAATTTGGGGGGAGACTGACAGCATCTCCACCTTGGCCTTGGGGTCTCCCCTACCAAGCCCACACACCCATCACCCTTCCGTTGTGTGGGTGCTATCTTGTCACCCCTCCCTACTCTTTGGTATATGTCTTTCGTCTCCTTGTTCAGGTCCTCCTCCACAGTCCTGCTCCTCAGGCTTCCGTCTTGCAGAACTGTCTTGACATCTTAGGACCCCCTGATCCTCCTGTTCTCACTTTTTATGCATCCAGGTTTTAGACTCTACATACCAGCACTCTGGTTTACAGTGAAGATGGCAAAAATGGGTAGCTTGCCACGGCTGTGCCGCTCCACGCCTGCATAAAAGGGTATCCTAGGAGCTCTGACTCGTTGGCTGAGTATGGCCATCATGTCCACAGCCTCAAAGGCCCAAGCTTCTGGCCCATTCAGTGTGTCCTAGCATGGCTTCTTCCTGCCGGCCTTCATATCTTTCAGTTCACTGCCTTTGGTCCAGGCGGAAGGCACGTGGGAACAGATGTGGGCATCCTTACTTCTGTCGCTGCCCAGTGTGTCCTCCTGGCCTGACAAATATGTGTGAGACCGAGTGAATGAGATAGCGAGAGTGAGCATGTCCCCAGCTCGTGTCTGCGTTCTCGGCTGCCTGCTCATAGCCACACATCCGTGTAGCGCCTCTGTCCCCTGTGCCCTGAGGACCCAATGGTGAGGTTGGCCACGTTCCCGGCAGCTGCAGGACGAGGAGGTTAATACATCATAAACACTGCTTTCGAGACTGAGCCATCCGAGAGGGATTAGCACTTCATCATGGCTTCAGTCTCTCCTGACTATGGTCACTTCTACCAACCACACAGCCTCTAAATACACCACTGTGGTTTGGAGCGTCAGTTTCGCGGATGGTAAACATGAAGCCTGCTACTTCCCCGTAAGACATCCGGGTCTCTAACTTCAGTAAACAAATGGGCACTGCAGTCACACTGTAGTTAATATTCGAATACATTTCCAAGCTTAGAATTCCATCATCATTTCTAGTGGTGTTTGGAGCAGCATTTTCAGTGAATTTTAGCCTGTCACTGTTCCCGCCCTGTACATCACTGCTGTCACAGCCTTTTCCTCTGGTATGGAATAAGCCTCCAGTAGCCACGAGTGAGGCAGTTAAGAGGCCAAAGTTTCTAGGTATTTCTAGTTGGTCATTTTAACCAGAAGTACAATTGCCTTAAAAGAGTCTCAGTGGTGGAGCTAGCAAAATCATGGCTGTGATCCTCCAGTGAACCCCAGGCATCTGCATCTGGGTCCCAGGAGGTCAGACTAGAGTCTGCTGAGCTCAGGAGGGCGGCCCGGCCTCTCGGACCAGCTCCCCTCATTCGGCTGACCTGGCCTGTTTTCCCTTCCACAGGTTGTTTTCGTAGCCATTTTGCTTCACAGTCACCTGGAATGCCGGGAGCCATTGCTCATCCCCATCCTGTCTCTGTACATGGGTGCGCTGGTGCGCTGTACCACACTGTGCCTGGGCTACTACCGGAACATCCATGACATCATCCCCGACAGGAGCGGCCCAGAGCTGGGGGTGAGTGCACCGTTTGACTTTTTCAGATATTAACACACACTGGTTGTACAAACTAACAGGACTTACTGTCTGGTTTTCACACATGTGTCATATGTTGGTCATCCTTGTCCATCTGGAGTCTTTCCAGCCCCACTCCCCTCTCCCTCTCTCCCTAACCCCCAGGGCAGTCTTTACCTGCTCAACCACAGTCTGCCCAAGACGCAGAGACTGTGAAATGAGAACTCAGTGTGCTAAGCCTAGAGGCTAAGCGCTAGGACTTTTCTGAGGGTAGGCCATCAGAGAGTCATGAACTCTAAAGCTGAAAATGATCTTAGTAGAAGTGACCATTCAGCCTCCTCCTCACCAAATGAGGAGACCGTGTGTCATGTCAAGTCATGGGTAACACAGCCCATGCATGACCTCCTTGTCTTGTACTCTTGTACCACAGCAACCTCTTTCATGGTCCAGAAAGTTTTAGGATCTATGGAACCTTTGTGTTCAAGTTTTTCACATTATAGCACAGCCCCAGGCTCTGTTGATATTCTGCACTGGCTAGTCCCAATATCTTAATCTGGCTCCTCCTAGGGACTCAGCAGAGCTTTAGGTACCATAGCATGATACGGAAGACCAACATAGAAGCAACAAAGAAAACAAAACAAAACACTAGATGAGTCCAAAACAGCATCTCTACCGCAAGGAATCCAGAGGCCTCCAGTTTTCGTCATATGATGTAGGAAGCCTCCATGGAGAACATTGCGTTTATCCTGGGCTTTAGACGTCAAGTGAGAATCCAGTTGAGTAGTATAGCCAACCTGTCACAGGAGGCCAAGGTATTCTGTTCATCTCGTTAAGAACAGGATTGGGTTTGTGTGCATGCTTGCTTCTCTTCATGTGCAGTAGGCATCATTTCTCTTGCTACAAGGCAGATAGAAGTGACTGTGTCTAACCCTGACCACACTCTTCCCCCAGTCCCCAGCTTAACCAAACAATGCTTTCATCATGTCACGACAGTAATTGTGTGGATCACGTACCTCATCCCAGGTCAAGCTACCATTGACTCCCTACCTGGTTATTTCCACTTGGCCACCACAATTATCTTGATAGGACCAACCTCTCTCTCAATGCTCAGCCTCCAGCAGAGAGAAAGAAATCAAAATGCCTGAGGTGGTCCCATGATGTAACACTTACCCTCTTAAGAAACGAAACCAAAATTGTGTAACAGGAGCCACGCTTGGAAGATAGCACAAAGATAGCACACACTTTGGCCGTGGATGTCTTAAGACACGGCTAGCCCCTTACTGAGCTTCACATACGGCTCTGCTCAGTGTGTGTGACTCCTGTGAAGGCCTTGAAGGTGGGAGTCTCTGCAGCTGGGCTAAATAATCCTGCAGCAATTAGACACATTTATATATATTGACTGATTCCAAAGTAGATTATAATAGTGTTCTGTTGCTCAGAGTTAACTCCTACTGACATGGCTTGTCGCCAGTCACTGTGATGACATAAACAGAGACTCATTTGAAACTTGCCTCTGGGGTCCTGGGAGGACCTCGTGTGGGGGCTGGTTCCGCATATGGGAAACAGTAGTTGGAATCCATCGAGCTCCAGTGTGTACTTTGACTTCTCAGTAGCTTGCCAGCTGTCTGAATTAATTTCTAATATGACCGTACACTTAGTTTTAATTAAGCTTGGCCTGTCTACAGAGGATTTTCTATACATTGTTATTCAGCGTAATGAAGGGCTGTTGATTGGCATAAGAAGCCAAGCTTTGATTTTAGGCTGTGTTCCGGTCTACTTCCGGAACCAAATGAGCTTTGACCTCTGTTTCTCCACACAGGGCGATGCAACCATAAGGAAGATGCTGAGCTTCTGGTGGCCTCTGGCTCTGATCCTGGCCACACAGCGAATCAGTCGGCCCATTGTCAACCTCTTTGTGTCCCGGGACCTCGGCGGCAGCTCTGCTGCTACAGAGGTAGGACACTTTGTGGGCATGCGGGCACACGCTGAGGGATGGAAATGATTCAGATTTATTTCCACACCCCCTCCAGAGCCCGAGCGGTTCTAAAATGCTAAATTACACAAGACAGTGACAGAGGAAGCCATGGCTGGGTGACTTTTGAAATTTCACATTTCTGCAGCTATGGCAAACATCTATGTCATCCTTCTTACCACACGAGGAACTGAGGCCTAGGAGAGAAAGGCACAGACAGAACCTGCTAGAAGCTGGGACAGGGAGAATCTTCTAGCTTTCTGACCTCCTTGCCAAGGTCCTCCATTTCTCTATAGTGTCGTCGTGTAGCTTCTTCACTGTTGTTCAAAGGATCATGGGACATGCCTTGTAGAACTCCGGCATTGCCCAGAGCCTCTGGTGACCCAGCCTAGCCTCACCTCCCCTGTGCCAGTGTCATACATGCCATGCCATCTATGGCCTTTTTGGCAATCATCCCCCCTCCCACCATGAGGGTCTCCTGTGTGCTCAGCGAGAGCTCCAGAAATGGATGTGGAAACTGGTTGCCATGTCACAGAAAGGCTTGACTCATCTGTACCTTCTCTCGAGCTGGGGGTGAACAAACAGAGTGACTTCATTTGTTTCCTCCTCCATCGCCTTCTGGAGAATTAATTCTGTTGCTGGCACCGCTGGTCCTTTAGGAAGGCTGGCGAGTTCTCGTAAAGACCTCCTGTTTATTTATACCTGGCCTTGCATGCGCTGTCAGCAGCTCCCTGGCTTAGAGCACCCTGCCAGTTTCCATGGCCTAGCAAGAGCTCCTGCTGGCCGGGGAAGACACCTATAAATCAAAAGCAGAATGCTTTCTCTGGCTCCCGAGTGTCCCTGGATTTTGGTATCCGAGTCACAGATGCCATTCGGGGTGGCTGTTGTAGGACAGCAGCTTTGTCAGTCAAATACTGATTTTCCAGGTACGGAGCCCCCGTCGCTTATGTGCTAGAATTCCACCTCCCCATAAACAAAACAAAAGGCGGCAGATTTTGTATTAAGCATTTCCAAGTTGCCAGCCACGGCATAGAAGCTCCACACGTGGGAAATAAAGCCAGTGGTATCTCGACGGTGTGCTTATGTCTCAAGCATTTGTGTGCATTTGACTCATTTTCCATCAGCCCTGTGTGATTAACGTTACCAGTGCATAACGTTACCAGTTCTCTGTGGAGAAGCAGAGATGGGAGTCCAACAGAGAGAGCGTTCCCATCTCACACGGAAAGAAGGAAGTTTGGCCAGGTCTGCCTCATCACGATGCTCTTTTGTGCTATGCCACACCACACCGCGTTATACCGTACCAAACCAGGTTCCCTCACATAACTGTGGATGGCATCATTCCCTTGTGTGCTGGGCACAGTTGCTCTGTCCATGGAAACAAATGAAGCCAGACTTCCTCTTTCACCAGTGGCTTAAAACACTAACTGCCAGAGTGTGGCCGTCGATGCCAAATTTTCTTCTTTCTCCCTTTCATTCATGCAAGAAAAGAAAACGCTTTTCGTGGAAACCTGTCAGGAGTCTTTCCTGTATGAGATATTTTTTGATTTTGCTAAATTAAAATTTTGAGTTGGGCACCAGGGACCAAGTGGCCTGAAATGGGCTGAGTTGGAAAGACAAGGGGCTCCACCACTCTGAGGGACAGCAGGCAGGCAGAGAAGTGCAGCTGACCTGAGACTCTGCTCCTAGGGTTGCTTTTGGGACCCATATTGGGCTTGAGGGACTAGCTCAATGTGGACCAGAGTTCGGATTACCAGCATCCGCCTGTGACCCAGAGCACGGCAAGGTGAGATGCTGGGTGCCCTGAGAAGACTGGCTAGACTAACTGGATGAATGAGCTCTAGGTTCATGGGAGAGACTCTCCCTCAATATGTAAGGTGGAGAGCAATTGAGGAAGATACGCAGTGTCATACACACATGCCACACATCTACCACACATGTGAACACACACGTGCATACGATGCTCACATGCAAAACACCACAGGAGATCATGATTGACTCGGGAGCTTAGGCCCAATGGAAAGAGCCAAGATCCTGGAGCCTGAGGAAACTGGATTGAGATATTGGCATTTTAAGCAGGGATCTTGCCTGATTCTCATTCAGTTCATCTCTACTCTGTTTGAGACCATCTTGTGGCTAGTGACTACACGGACAGATGTGCCCCTAGCCTTATCACCTGGCCTGGCAGATCCCGGAGGGCTTCCTGCTGATGCCCACACTAACAGCGTCCACTCTTCTCTTGCAGGCAGTGGCAATTCTGACAGCTACCTACCCCGTGGGTCACATGCCATATGGCTGGTTGACAGAAATCCGTGCTGTCTATCCTGCTTTTGACAAGGTGAGACTTCTGTGGCATGGTGTCAGAAACACACTTCATAGCATTGCCATTTGATGGACAGGGGTCTCCGTGGAGACACCCTGGAGAATAGCAGAGGAAAGCGAAGCTTGCCTTAGTGCAGATTCTGTGGTGCTTTTCCAAATTGCTGTTCCTGGGGTCATGTTGTTCCTCGTGCGTGAGTGTTTTCAGTCAATAACCCCCACGCCAAGTTAGGTTGATGGGCTTTGTTTCTGTGCTTATTGTTGTCTAGTCAATGCCGGGCCTTGTGGGTCCTGTAGCGGATGTCAGGCTCTGGGGGTGTGAGGCTGGGGCTTGAGCGGACAGGCTCATGGCTGTTGTTCTATGGCAGGTAGATAGGCACAGACGGTATCTGTTGGCAAGATTCATTTCCTGTCTGTTTAGAGGTTTTCTCTTAAGGTGTGTGTGTGTGTGTGCTGTATGAGTTTATGTGCAGGAGATGCATGCAGGTGACCTCAGAGGCCAGAGGACATCCTTGGAATTGGAATTATGGGTGCTGGGAGCCATCACTCCAGCTCCAGACCTCACCTTTCTAATTCAGCCAAAGAACCCTCAGTGGCCAGCCGCTCTGCCCTCCCACAACCGCTGGCCCCTCGAAGGGAGGCTCCAACCCTGTTGACCTCACCTTTGGCTTGGTGGGAACTGTCCTGCCTGTCATTTAGTAAATGTCTATTTCACCACGCCTCTCTTGTTTAAACCTACAGCCCTTTGCTCGGAAGCAGATAGCTAGCAAGGCATACTATGCATGTATAGCGGTGTGTCATGTTCTAAGAGAAAAATGGAAGGAGGGACAAAGAGCCTGCCACTCGCTGTGGGTTTTGCCTTCGTGTTTCTTAGCAGTGGCTCAGGGCCCTTGCTGCCCCTATTTTCTGTTATCCAAGGGGAGCCCAGTGAGTTTGGGGAGAAACACCCAGGGCCAGGGTCTTCCACCCATCAAAATGGTCAGCTGAGCTCTGGTTCTTAACTGTCTCTATACTGGCTCCCTCATCCCCCACCCCCAGCCCTCACTCTAGCTTCCTGTGGGCACAAAAGTCCCATGAAGTCATGCAAACAAGGCCGGGCCAGAGGTTTGAAACTTTCCCATTTCAATCAGCATCCCAGCTCTGCAAGGTCTTCTTGGACTGTCGATTAGGAAGGCCAGACTAGTAGAATATAGGTTCCAAGAGTGGTACCCAACTCCTTCCACCCCACATTACTCCCTAAGCCCAGGGTATTCCCCAAGTCTAGACAAAGTCCACCCTCAGTCCACCACCCTGCGCGCGCACACACGCACTGTTGTCACCTCCCATGACAGCAGCATTCTTCCATACTGCCCAGCCTCCTGCTGGTCTTCCATTTCCCTTCCCCTCCTTTTCTCGGGTATACACTCTCATCATACAGTCTGCCTCTCCTCTCAACTGCAGGGGTCCCTCCCCAGTACCCTGGCATGCGATGGGCTAGCGACACTGCTGGTGTGGCCCTCCCTTAGCGGTCCAGGCATTGGGATGCAGCACCAGCCTGAAGAGTTTCTCCTGGGTAGTACTTTTGGTTGATTCCTACAGACAGACCACTGAGACTGCACAAGTTCTGGGTCGCTTTAAGAGAGAGGCCTTCTGTTTATTGAGTTGATGCCAGCTATACATAGAATCACTGCTTTCATTTCAAGGAACACGTGTAGCGAGTCCTAGAAAACCAACACAGATGTCACTCTTTGCTAAATTTTAGTTTTCCCTTTGGTGAGATTATACAGTGCGTCTGAAGACAAAGGCGGTGCTGAAATGGGTGAGCTCTTGGCTGGACTGTCCCATCTGGAATTGGTTTTGGCTACCTTATAATAATAAAACTTAACAATCCCGCGCTGTGTGTCTTCAGCAGAAGCACCCAAGGGAAACAAACTCTGTGATTAAGAGTTTTAAAACAAAGAGAGTTTCCGTTTATTGAGCCTACCTCTGGCCAGAACCTGGAGTTGCTTGGGATCCTTTTCAAACCTCCCATTGTTTTCCCACATTCCACTGAGTAATCCCAAGCCATGTTTGGGAATGCCATATGGCCACCAATATCTTAGACCCCTTGAATGGGCTTCTAGCATTCCCTGCCTTGACTGGTGGCGTCTTGGAAGTCTTTGTGGGTTCTAGAAGAAGAGCATTAACATTGTAGCACTTGTGACTAAATATAAACCTCATGGGCAGATTTTCTGTTTAGGTTGTTGTCTGTCAGAGAGCTCATCAGGCAAGGAAGATGGAACTGTTTCTCTAATGCTGGGGTGCCAGTTCATTTCAACCACACCTGCAGAGGTGTATGTGTGTGTGCGCGCGCACGTGCTTTTTCTTTCAGTGCCCTGCAGGAGTCCTCACAATGGCCACCAACATGGGCTAAGCGTGTTTGGGTGAGGTTACCTGATTTTTATACTGCACCTCCTTCCCCCACCCCATAAGCTAATGTGGTGTCAGGTATCCCACATAGTTTTGTTCCCCAACTCTGGAGCTAAGTTGATCTAGAATGAAGCAGGGTTCTTCTCTGATTTCCTTGGAGTGAGGCCTGATCCTCATGTCTGCTAGGAGCGTGCTTGGTAGTGGGCTGTGGCAGCCTCAGCACGCCTCCTCCGCACTTTTTGGTGACCAGTGAGAGAATACGTAAACTACCTGCTTACAGGATTTGCTTACAGCTAGGTGTAGCCAGTGCTCTTTGAGAGCCTCGTCTGTTTAAGGAGGACGGTAAAGTGCTTCGAGGCCAGAGAGTGGGCAAGACAGGCAGTATTTAATCTCAGAGGCGTGTAGGGCACATTGTCCACCCAAACAGCTCCAGTATCCTCAGGAGTGAGGCCAAGAAACTGTCTGAAGTCAACAGTTACAGAGAGGCTTTCCCCAGCAGATGGGCTGGCAGCGGGTGGGTTTTTGGGAAGGGGGGTCTTTTGAAATCCAACAAAGGGAAGAAAGATAGATGCATGAATGTGGGAGAAGAGTGAGCCCTGTTTGGGATAGAGGGGAAGAAATAATTGTGGGATGATGTATCTGGGGCCCAAGGAGGGCCTTAACTGTTCAGGGGAAGCTTTATTCCTTTGGTAGAGAGGAAAGGACCCCAGAGGTCAGTGAGCCATGGCATTTAAGGAGACACCAGTCCTGGTGGCCAGGCTCAGGGACTGCCGAAGCCAAAAGGGGACACATGAGTCAGAAAGCAGGCTTCAGAGCCAAGGCCCTTCGGGGTGAGCTGGCAGCCTGGTGCCAAGGGCAGAGGATTGCATGAGCCCAGAGTTCCTTCTGGTTAATGTTTCTGGGCAGGAACCTGACAGCTGTTTCAGAGACCCGATGTGACAGCCATCTTCCAAGCTGTCACTTGAAGTCCGTACTTGAGGCACGTCAAATAAAACAAGGTGCTCTTTGTGACCCGGGGGCTCAGCCAAGGATAACCCAGCCTTGTCATCGCTACTATTCTGTCTTCCCAGAATAACCCCAGCAACAAGCTGGCGAACACAAGCAGCACGGTCACCTCGGCCCACATCAAAAAGTTCACCTTTGTCTGCATGGCTCTGTCGCTGACGGTAAGGAGAGAGGGGATGTGGGGAGGGTGCACACTCTCGCTTTCTCAGTGAGTGGGTGTATTCGCAAAGAGGGAGACTGCCATCTTAAAGGAAGGACTCCTGTATTCTGTACTGTGGTACCTGGCTGTCTTAATTAACGACTGTTGTTCAAGACCATTGATTCTAGGAAGCAAAGTGTTTCCATTGCTTCTCAGGCCCACAGACATGACCAAGAAAGGCAGCTTTAATTCAAATAAAACTCTTCTCTCTCTCTCTCTCTCTCTCTCTCTCTCTCTCTCTCTCTCTCTCTCTGTGTGTGTGTGTGTGTGAACAGCCCCTCCCTATTTTATTTACTTCCCTCTCCTTTAGCCCCGACCTTGATGGTTCAACTAGTGTGGCTAACCAGCTTGCCTCAAGGGAGCCTCTGCTTCCATCTCCCAAGTGCTGGGATGATAGACGCTGTCTTACCCATCTAGTTTTCAGGCATCGCGTGTTTCTAGGGATTGAACCTAGGGCATTGCATATGCTGCATGAGCTCCCCGTCTTGGAGCCATACCCCCAATCTGGTATTCTTCTCTTGCTACATCATTTCCCATCGATCTTTTAAACTTCCAGTCAACCTTGTAAACACCACTGCCCTGTTTCAAATGTAGTAGTATTTTATTTTCTCTAGTAGAAATTCCTTTCCTCATGACACTGTACTGATAATAGCTGACTTACTTGCTGATATTATAGAGGCCTCTTCTGGGTTCCAAAAGTCTGTATAATACAGAGGATACTGTTGTGAATAAGAGCCAACAACACCCAGCCATTAGTTTCTGGGTACACAATCTTTTTTTTTTTTTAAAGTGGAGTTTCACTATGTATATAGCCCTGACTGGCCTAGAACTCACTATATAGACCAGGCTAGCCTAGAATTCACTGAGATTTGCTTGCCTCTGCCTCCCAGGAGCTGAGTGTAAGTTCTTAAGTAAACAGAAAACGTGAGGGAAAGGGCTCAGGCTGTAAAAGCCAAAAGACATACTATACAAATTAAGATTGATAGTTTAAACATTTACTAAAGGCAGGGAAAAGCAAACCAATTTACACGGTAGCTGGGCTGTGTGATTGCTAAGGGATTAAAGAATATGGCGTCTTTGAACTTAGCTCGGTTTTCCTTTGTTCCTGTGGCTGTACTACTCCTAAAATCCTGTGGAACTTAATTTCCATTTATGCCTACTATATAACAATTGCATTGCCGTCACTAACAACCAGTAAATAAGGCAAAGGGCTGAGACTAGGAAGGCAGTAACTGCCACCTTCACCATGGCCCTGAGAACCTTTTAGCTGGATGACAGTGTTGATTGTCCTTGAAAAGCAGGCCCAGAATGTGTTTCCTTCTTCCAAATTCCACTCAAAACCTACAGCTTATGTAGTCCAACACCTCTATAGTGTGTGACAGGGACAACACAAGACATAAGATCACAAAAAGCCTTTGCACCCACTGAGTCATAACGCCATATCCTGAGCACCCATCACCACCACCACTCCCCTCCAGCCACCTGTCCCCGTGAGATGGGGTGGCACACACTGGGCCCAAGGCTCATAGCTAGGAGGGAGTTTCTGATCACATCTGTGGTTGGAGTTGACCAGTGACCCCGGGCGACCTGTTCTTCTGTTGGCATTTTTTTTTCTTTTCTTCCTATGGTGTGCCAGTTTTTCCATAGTTCCCTAAAATGTTAGCAAAACACTGAACAACTTTGAAACTGCTCAAAAGGGTATTTTAGGAAAAAACCAGAGAAGTTTCTGTTCCAGGAACAGGCCTCAGCTTTTGGAGACTGTTAATGACTTGGAGTCAAGAGTTGACTTGAAGCCAGGTCTTGGGACAGCCTCATCTGTGTGGAGAGCTGTCAGTTCGGGGCTGTCGTTGGCTTAGCTGCCAGTGTTTCCAGGCTGTCCTCTCTCACATGGACGTACCTTCTTGTAGCTGGAGTTGAGTGAAGGAGAACATGGCCACCCTGGGTATGAAGACAGGCCTTTCTCAAGGTGATCGTGGCCAATAATTTGAATCTCTGCAAAACGGATCTTCAGCAGGTTTAAAACAATGACAGAGTCTGGAAAAATACTTACTCTCCCAGGCAGATGCCAATTTCTTATTTTAATCCCAGATCAAGGAAACATGCAAGTAAAACTGGCTCGGTATGAGTCTACCTTAGAAATGGACGCCGAAGCCCTTGTTGGGAGATCTGGAAATGGACAGTTAAAAACCGTTAGTTTTCAGCAAAAGAAACAACTTAGAATAAGCAATCCATCCACATGCCCAGCAATGGAATAGAGCTCAGCCACCTGGAACTCTGTCCGGTTAACTTCCCCACATCTCCAGACAGGAGCATTGGCTCTACTTGAGGGAACTGTTTCTTCTACGTTAAAAGCTACAGTATTTGAATCTGTGACGCGGTTGTCCATGTAACAGTTCAGTCTTCTGATCTAACATCTTGGCTAGAGGAACTGTCCCTAAAAGACACACAGAACATGAGTTTTTCTAAACTGAACCTTTAACTGTCAGTGCATGTGTACCTTTTAAAATCACATGACATGTTAATTCTTGCACCTCTACTGTGCCCTAGTCTCTGACATTCACAGAGCAGGTCTGTGATGTAGTCCCTAGGGCCACATAACCCATCCATGATAACCCGGGAGTCAACCAAGTTGTCATTCCTTGTGTCTGTGGCTCCTGCTCTCTGTGAAGTCGTGAATTTGGGGGCGTGTAAAGAGCAGAAAAGCAATATTTGCTCTTGTGACTCATTCGCATCTTGCTGCTCACCCTTGGATCACAATTCACACACCAGTGTAGTCTGGAAATTGCCTGATCCATTGAGATAAGGTAGAGGTTCGGGAGCCTTAGTGGATCTAAAAGATCCAGTTCAGATGAGTAGATTGTCAGATAAAAGCGAGGGGGGGGGGCGGTAGGCTAGGGCTATCAAGCTGCCGTCTAAGGAAAAGAGGACAGAGATACGCTCTAGAGATCTCAAAGGATGACTTCCCTGTGGGCCTGCTGTATTGTAGCCATACAGGAGAGCCTGTATTGCAGACAGGTGATCCACATAAGAAGCCAACCTCAAAGAACAGGTGGCCATCCATGCAGTGCCCACTTTGCCAGGACCTTTTTCAGAGCCATATAGAGCCCTGTTGCTTTGACTTTTGTGTTTATCCTGGGGCAACTAGCAGTGTCCCTGAAGTCTGTCTGGATGTGAGGGGAGGAAACTGTGGAGTAGGCAGTGAGGAAGATGTCCCTTGGGGAAGGAGCTGGCTACCTGAGCTGGAAATCCCTGCCACATATACAACCATGAAGGACATCATAGTTCCTACTGGACTCTAGATTTGGGGCTGAGGTAAAAACTGACCAGAGTGGCCCATGTCTCCCCACTAGCACTGTTGGTAGGGCTAACTATCCCTGAAAGGTGACAGACCACCTGTTCCCAGGACCCAGGCCACTCAGTGAAAGCCAAGAATCAGGCTGTGCAATTTACTGGATTCACTTGTTAACCCAAAACTTGTTTGGGGCTCCCTTTTCCTTTGAATGCTTTCTGACACTTGTAACAAACTGATAATCAGGGGAGCCCTAACAGCTTCGGCTGCTCACGGTGGCCCAGCTTCCGACTGAGTTCACAAATGTCCTTTGAAGAGCACTGGGTTTTTCTCTTCTTGAATTTCCCATTGCTTTAGCTTTGGGGAGCTGGTGCCAAGAATGGGGCCCCTCTGCTCCAGGAGAAGTGGAAAAGAATCTATGCAAAACACAGACTCGGATGCCTTGGAGGCCTTCCCAAGCCCCTTTGTACGCAGTAGGCATGGGCACTGATCCAGATGGACCTTGGCAAGTGGAGCCTGTGGAGCACTTTTGTGCAGTGGACGGCCTACCCAGCCATCCCAACACCGTCTAATGCTAGATCCATGAAAGTCAGAGAAGCACAGGGCAAGGATCACAGAGAGGCAATAAACGGTCAGACAGATGAAGAGGGCATGACAGTGGGAGGGAGGAGGAGTCAGCTCATCAGAAAAAGAAACAGGAGGTTGCCACAAACAGATTGACAAAATGACAGAGGGCAGGGACACTCAAAACAGAAGAGTGAGGAGCCCCAAACCCTGGAGCTCTGGGAGTCTTTCTGGTGATTGTGGACTTCAGAAGTATTTATAGAGACATGCAATTTAGAAACCAGGAAATTGCTCATAATGTTGTTGGCTAAGCTGGGTTTTGGTGAGCTGATCTGTGTTAAGAATGCAGGCATGAGCCAGGCAATGGTGGCAGGCAGAGGCAGGCAGATCTCTGCGAGTTCAAGGCCAGCTTGGTTTACAAAGCAAGTTCCAGGACAGCGAGGACTACATAGAAAAATCATGTCTGGAAAAACCAAAGAATGCAGGTGTGGAATGCAGTTCTCAGAAGGGTTTGAACAGTGCACTTGGGGCATGCCAAGCTCAGGAGACTGTATCTCACTGTTCACAGAAGAACCAAACCCTCAGCTTCAACTAGTCAGAGCTGCACAGGGGAAGGTCAGACATGTGATCAGTAGGTGTCACTGCCACTTAAGGCAAAGAGAAGGAAACCTGCTGGGATGTTATCAAAAAGTGCCCTCCAGTAGGAGAGTACAAGGATATCCCAGCTCGGGACCTGTTGGTATTTAAGGATCTGGTTCTTGAAGGGAAGAAGTTAAAATAGGAGCTAGGTAGGTGGTTCTGCGGGTAAAGGACATGTCCCATGGGCATGAAGAGCCAACTTTGATCTCACCCACCTGAAAGCCATGCACAGCAGCTCCTGTGGGGGGAGGGGAGGGGAGACAGAGGAACATCCCTGGGGCTTGCTGGCCAGCCTGTCTACCCAAATGGGCCTGCTCTGGTTCAGAGAAGGAAGAAAAGGTCGAGAGTGATTGAGAAATACCATCGGTCAACCTCTGACTTGTGTTTCTGTAGTTACAAGTCTTCCTACACACACGTGTGCATACAAAAGCAAAAAGAAGTGTCTTAGCTTCGGTGAAGTCAAGGACCTGAAGCAGGAAGCAGTATGTGATTTAGGTTCCCTTGCCAGGTTTTAAACTTTGTATTCACTTTTGCAGTAAATAAAAAGGGAGGGAGGCCATGAACCTACCTGGAATTTTCCATTCTGTTTGTCATGGGTTGGATGGTGTCTGTCCGTACATTACAGCGTTAACCCCAGCACCAAAAAGGCAACCTTATTTGGAAATGGAGTCTAGGTTCCAATGAGCAAACTTGGCTCCAAATCTGTCCCCTGAGGTTCTTATAAAAGGAGACATTTGGACACAGATGTGGGAAGCCTGTGGTGTCATCATGGGTCTTGCTGCTGTAGAGAGGCCTGGCGTCACCCATCCTGATTTCAGCCTCACAGGTAGGGGACTGTCCGTCCCCTCCTATTGCTCTGAAACGCCCACCTGTAGATCTCCAGTCACTGTAGCCCTGACAACCTAACCTGCTGGTGCTCCTAAGAGGAAGGAGTCTTTTCTCAGGTTGATTCATCAGATTTTACTGTTCCACTCTCCATCTCTTTAGTGACCTAAGACATCTCGGGTATCTTGTTCCAAGTCTTCTTGCAAGCAGAGCATATGCTGAGAAGCACTTAGGTTGCCGGTAGCGTTGTACCTGCCTTTAGAGTCTGCTGAGAAACATTCGGCTTACAGGTGGCGCTCTGGCTGCCATTGGGAGCTTCGCTGTGTCTTTGCCGGTAATTTGGGGGAATCTGAGAGAAACAGTCACCAATATTTGGTTCAGGTAACTCTGCTTGGCGTTGTTCTTTCTGTTAACTGAATAATTCAGGGCACATCCACTGAGTCCCTGTAAAACCCCTATCTCCTTTCCATACCCCGTGTGTCCTGCTGCTGGTGATGTGGTCCACAATTTAATAAGTCTTAATGAAAGGAGAATTTTGTCAAGGTTCTCAAATATTTATGCATGGGTCTGGTCTTTCTCCAACCAGGGTCCCGTCTAACTGTAATAACCTCCATGAGGCCCCACCTGACCAGCCAGATTATATATCCACCCATTTAACACTCCCCAGTAGGGATTACATTCCAATATATCACCCACTGAGGCGTGGCACTACCTACCAAGTCCTACCACACAGGCTCTCTTCCATCCTCAATTTAGCACTGGAGAACAGGAAAGTCCTAGAGAGAAGTGGCTGGACCAGGAACCATTTGGCTTGTCACAGAGCAGGGAAGTAGAAAGATAATTATCAGACTTTCAGGAAGCATGCCTGAAGATGCTCTGTAACCATGGGAAAAATGGTGATTACTAGATCAACTTAAACATAGAAACCAAACCTACCCTGGGACACCGATGGGAGTAGTGTTTAGGAAGCAGCTCTCAGCTCCAACACAGCCGGGTCCAACCCCACTGATAACCCCCAAGAAATGTCAGAGAAACTGTGGGGTGGGCTGCCTGGCTTGTCTTTTGTCAAGGCTTTCAGGTTAGAGGTTGCTCCTGTGAGATCTTTTCTCTTCCTCTTGAGATCCTGAAACAGATCGATTGCCTTGTATGGAGCAGGTGGGGAGCCAGCAAAACTGAAAGTATCTCAACTCTTTAGAATATTATCCTGCTGGGCACGGTGGTGTAGAAACAGGCAGAACTCCACAAGCTTGAGGCCAGCCCTTTTCATATAGAAACTTACCACGAAATATAGGGCTGGAGATATGGCCACTTGGTAGGATGCTTGCCCAACCATACAAAGCCCCGCCTTTGATGCCCAGCACTACATAAACCGGGCACAGTGACATATGCCTATAATCCCAGAACTCCAGAGTCAGAGAGGGTCAGAAGTTCAGGTCTTCCTCAGTTATATAATGAGCCCAAGGCCAGCCTGGATTATATTAGACTTCAAAGAGATAAACAAAAGAATTATCTCAAAAAATTCCAAATAAGCTTAGGGTGAAACCAGCCCAGTAAAGATCCAGAGCCTCTGGTCCAGATGCTAATTTGCCACAGGGAACCTTTCCCAAAGTGAGAGATCGTTTGGCTCAGGAATGATCTGAAGCAGTCAGCGCCCTCTTGGGTCAGCAGAAGGGGTGTCCGGCTTGCTCTGCCAGGGCCTCAGCATGACCGCGCGTAGCTACTCTTAGAATCCAGGCCGGAGAGGGAAGTTCCCCTGGGCTTTGTTCTGTGAGTTTCTGTTTCAAGAGCTCTGGATCAGATAGATCGCCTGTCCAGTGCCATGCAATTGTTCTCGGGGATCTCCTGAGGCCCCAAGGAACCACTGTATTGAAAAACGGCATATGTGACTAGTGACAAGAAAACCTGCTTGCTGGTCACTGAGAGCAGCCAGAACCTCTCTCTGTTTTAGAGGGGGATCTTAACTGATGGGCTGAAGAATGCATTGACCCTCAGCAAGAAACAAGCATTTGGGACCCACTAGGATGGTCTCATTTCAGACGCCTTCATCTAATCACACCTGTTAGCAGAGAACATATATTTAGTAATCATGGGGATTAGGGCACGGATATTATCTCTGGGTGGTCCCTACACCTCCAACTCCAGGTACTAACAGGTACTTGAGAGAAAAATAAAACACAGTCGTCCATCCTTACCCACAGATTTTTTTTTTTCCTCCTGTGGTCAACCACAGCCCCAAAATACCATATGGAAAGTTCCAGAAAGTCTATAACTACAATTCTGAGTAGCATAATGAAATCCCATGCCATCTTGTTCATTCTTGCCTAGGACGCGAATCTACCCTTTGTCCAGGGTTACCACTCTGCATGCGCGTTACAGGCCTGTTAGTCACTGTCAAGTTCACCCTTGTCAGCTGTGGGAGCTTGAGAAACACCTGGGTGGTTGTTAAAGCACACCTCTGGGTGTGTCTGAGAGTGTTTCTCCCACGGGGAAGGGAGGGGCAAAAACCTGTCCTGAGTTTAGGCAGCATGTGACCTGGGCTGGGACCCCAGGTGGAACAAAAGGGAGAACTCCCCACGCGTGAGTGAGTTCTCTCTTTCTCTCTCTCTCTCTCTCTCTCTCTCTCTCTCTCTCTCTCTCTCGCCTGGTCACTGGAATGGGAGCTATTCTTCCTGCCACACCTCCCCAGCTGTGATAGACTGAAACCTCTGGAGCTGTGGCCAAAATACATCTTCCCTCCGTTTGAGTTGTATCCCTCTGGTATTAGATTGTAGCAACTGGATGATCACTTAGTCATGGTCATTTTGTGTGTGAGGGTGAGTGCCACTGACAGAGTGGCATTCCATGCCACACTGCAGTGATTTTGTACAAGCCACATTCTTGCGTTACCCTAGCGCTGTGTCACAAGGCCTGTGTCGTTCACCTCCATTGATCTTACCCCATCGCTATCATCCCACATTGTCACAGGAGGGCTGAGCACAGTATAGTGGAATACTTTGAGAATTGTCACGATATACTATAATACTGTGTTATTAGCTGTTAATCTCCAGCTTTTTTATTTATAAATTGAACTCTTTGTTAGGTATATAGGCACAAGGAAAATCGGTGTATATAGGATTTAGTGCTACGTACGGTTTTGCATCCACAAAGGGTCCTGGGGTGTGTCCCTTGACGATAAAGAGGAACTGGAAAAAATGAAGCTCAGGGTCACAGAGGAGCAACCACTCCAATAGCAACGTCTGGACAAGGCAAACTTTACCCTTGGTCAAGAGGGTATGCGCAGGAAGGGCCCACACACACTAACACAGAAAGTTCATCTGGTTTTTATTCAAACTCAGGTGATGTCTGAGCCCCTTCCTCCGTTGGCTGGGGGTGGCGTCCAGCCTCAGGGTCTTACTCAGTCGGCTAGTTTGGAAAGACTTGGTGCCCAGGCAATGAAGGAGGAAAAAGGAAAGGGGTCCCTGGCTCCAGGCCATCAAATTCCTCGAGTGAAGCAGTGGGATTTGTATATACAAAGGTTGTACTGGGTGAGGAGGATTAGAAATTTGCATAACAGTCTTACAAGATGAGGTTTTTAAAATAACAGAGTTCCTGTTCTAAACACAAATATTATGGTATTTGATGCTATAAACCATCAAAGACTCAGACTGTTTCTCGCAGCATGTTGTTCAGGCTGCCATGGAGGACTGTCCTGAGGACCATGTACATGGCAATAGGATGTGCAAGAGCCTATTCACCTATCAGCCCATGACAGTTTTCTTTTCCTCTTGTAGCTATTCTACAAAATCAGGTCTGACCTGGCTAAGTCACCTTTGACTTTTAGACCGCAGGTCTTAATTAGTCATGGGGCACCGGAATAAGCCCAAGCCTAGTAAGATCCAGGCAGCCGTATTATTTTGGCAGTCCAGAACTGGCCCCTCCTGGAATCCTCCTTTGGGATCCTAGTGGGCTCCAGCTCTTGGCATCTCCTGAAGTCACTGTCACTTGGGAGTCTCTCTGCAAGCCGACAGCATGATCTGAGCCTCTGAGTGTTATTATCCCAGAATGCTCCACATCCCTCCTGTCTGGCCTTCAGATCCCTTCAGGCTGTGTGCGCCCTTTCTGACTTTAAGTCTGTTCTGTGCCCAGTCTGGTGTGCACTGCTACTGCAGGGTGCCACGGCCTGAATAGTTTATAGAGAACTAGTCTAGTCCTCACTGTTATTGCAGGGTGCCATGGCCTGAATAGTTTATAGAGAACACATTGCAGCCTCTGGAGAGGAGAGGGCAGCCGTGCAACCTACTAGAGGCCCCTCCAAGCCTGTACTCATTCCATAGCTAGTTGGCCTGTCAAGCCCCGATGCCAGAAGGCACCTGAGGAGGATAGCATTTGGTACTGTGAAGATCTTAATCCAAAAGCTTTAGAATTTCAGGCTTCAGAGAGACGTGCCCAGGGAGAAAAGACAGAACCACAGAAGCAACTTGAAAATCTGCACTATCAGCTCTCTCCATGACACGCGATTCCTCTTCATGAGTCACAGACTGCCTCCAGTGCTGATTGGTGTGGTCTAGTACTGGGGGATTCTGTGGATTCAAAGGCGTAGGAGCTCTGCCTCTGCACCCCCAATTTACCTCCAAGGCAGCAAGGTCACCTACATTGCTGATTATCCATAGTGGCTGGTTCCCTTGGAGAGTCAGGCAGCCACCTGCGCCTCATGTCTGCCTGAATGTCTGAGTCACACACCACTGGTAGATACAGAGGCACAGGGGAAAAAACACCCAGTTTAGGCATCAGAAGCTGGGATCAGGGTCAACACAGCATCTTATGTGCTCAGGATCCGTGTCTCAGAGCTGTTTGCCATAATTCAAGGGCTGTCTGACTCCCCATTCTGTCAGCTGCTTTTGCTCATTAGGTAGAGTCTTCCATATGATTCTGGCCACATCAGGACCACCTCATGCCTCCTAGCATCCATTTAGTAAAGCTTGTTTCTTCTGAGGCCTCATAAACTAGGAAATGGCAACACCCAAGTCATTAAAGCTTAAAATCCACTGCCAGTGGTTTTGTTTTGGTGGCCTCTTTGTCCAGATTAGCAGCTGAGTGCCTATTCACGACCCAGTCTTACCTCTCTGTGGCTACATCACCCTCCTGTGCAGCTGTCACTCAGCCGTCCTGGGCGATCCTGGGGCCTGTCCCAGCCTTGGTACCATGCTGACCCTTTGTCTAGAACAAAGGCTGCCTGTGTCAGCCTTTGTTTCTGCCGTCCGCCCCTCCCCCGCACCATGAGGTGGAGACTGCTGCCTCATTGTTCCCATTATCCCGCCGGAGAAAATGACTCCCTTGTGCACAGGGAAGGAACGGGGCAGAAGGTAAATGAACAGAGGTTGCAGCTTTCTCATACCAAGGCACAGGATGGGGCTCTTTCCCGTGCCTTAGGGCATCCTGGAAAGAGAGAGAGGGGCCCGAGTCCCCATTGGAGAGGAGACTTGACAGAAGCACTGTTCCAGAATTGTATGGGGACTATGACATAGCATGGACAGCTCTTGACCTGAGGTGACCGGGCAGAGTTTGTTCTCACAGAACTGTTTCCCTCCCTGCGTGCTGCTCTCTGGAAGCTGGCAGGCTCTGGTTTTTAACTCAGCACCCCTTGTAGATATGGGAGCTTGATTTGCTGGAGACTCAGAAACATTTAAACAATTAAAACTGGCCCCTAAGCCCTGCGTATGACGGACTGCGCAGATCCACGGTTCTATGGAAAGACAGATGGCCAAGCATATTATGCCGCTATGAGACAGGTGCCATTTTTTGAACATTTTTTCCTTTTTCTCAAAATTTGTTGGCATTTTATGTCTATGTATTATGTGTGTTTGTATGTGCGGGGGCACAGGTGTCTGCAGATATGTGTTTATGTGTTTGTGTGGAGTTTGCGATTAAATGTCTCTTGCTCGATTATTCTCTATATTTTTAGATAATTTTATTTTAATATTATGTGTATTAGTTCGCCTGAATGTATGGCTGGGCCCACATGCTTGCAGTGTCCTCGAGGACAGAGGAGGGCTTTGGATCCCTTGGCACTGAACTTGCAGATGGTTTCAAGCAACCATGTGGGTGCTGGAAATTGAACGTGTCTCCTCTGGAAGAGCAGCCACTGTTTTTAACCGTTAAGCCAACTCTCCAGCTCCAAAGGTTTTTTGTTTACTTTTTGAGATTGGGTCTCATTATGTAGCCCTGGTTGTCCTGGAACTTACTCTGTAGTCCAGGCTGGCCTCAAACTCACAGAAATCCACCTGCCTCTGCCTCCCGAGTGCTAGCCAGCATTGATTAGTGCTGCCCAGCAGGTTCCTTTACTTCTTGAGGCAGTATCTCTTGCTGAGCCTAGAGCTAGCCAGTTCCAGCTGGTCTAGTCAGGCAGCTTTAACCAGAGATCCCCTGTCTTTGCCTCCCAAGTGCTGAGATTCCAGGTAGCCAGCAGGCATCCCCAGCTCTGCAGGTGGGGCCGGTTATATAACTCTGGTCCCCGGCTTGGACAGCAGGAGCTCTGTCCACTGACCCATCTCCCCAGCCCCTAAGACAACATCCTAGTTGTGATAAACTACACGGAATCTAAATTACCACCCTATCTACTCTGATGCCACAGTGAGGTACATTCCTGTGGTTGGACCACACACCCCCATCCGTATTCTGGCTGAACTGAATCAGCATGCACTATGCCCCTCTCCCTCAGCCTCAAATTCTGAGTTTATTTAAGTCGGCAAGGGCTACGGGGAAACTAGGGTGTGGAGCTTTATAGACATCCTTCAGATCTGGTAAGAACTGGACTCAAACATTCTGTAGCTGCAGCCTGTGTAGCCTGCAGGCACATGGAAGACACCCTGTACCCTCTCTGTGCTTGGTGCATGGCACCCCCTGCTGTTTGAAATGTCATCTTTCTTCCAAGTAGGATTTTGTGACTTAATCAAGAATTCGGGGTCGTCTTAGATCTCAGGAAATATGTGGTTTTGACCAATTCATCAAACCTCAGAGAAATGTTTTTTTTTTCATCTTACTAAAAGACAAATGGTACTTACAAAACTATATCTGAAGATGCTTATTTTTACCAGAATACACTTTAAAAAGGGAATGGTAGTATCAAATTCCTTACCGTTTATTCATGATAGATATGTAATAGCTGTGATTGGCAGCAGGCCAGATGGAGACTGTCAGGTACAACATCAGCATCTTCCCATATGCTTTTTCTAGTTCTCCAGCATAGAAAACCAAGGTGTTTCCTTCATACTATATACTAACTGTGTACTAACTGGCTACTGTATTCAGCAGGGCGGCCTTTTGCCAGCCTGACCTTACATAAGAAGTCTTACCTTTCCACACTGTTCCTGTTGTCGGTCATCCTTCCTCCGAGGGTTTTTCCACTTACGTCCTCTCTTTCCCAGTGGAGTGCCTGTACCAAAGCCGCCTTCTCCTACTGTCCTTTTCAAGTGCTGTCTCTTGTGGTCTTTTCATGAAGTCACCCTTTAGTGGGTGGCTTAGCAGCTCTGTAGGATGTGGCTGTCACTAGCCTCGCTCCCTGTCATTCAGCAGTGCTGATTGCCACAAGTCGGTCGTTCATGTTACTTTCGCACACTACCGTTACTAGGCATTTCTGCCCTGGCAAGACAGCATTGGCTTTCTCCTCCACTGAGATGTGCGCACAAGACACTGGCTGCTGAAGCTGAACCCTCAGCTTCCTTCTGAGTCTCTCGCCGCTCCCAAACATGACCTCTCATGTCCCTGACAAAATATACATGAAGACCCATTTTCCTGCAAAGATAGAAACAGGGTTTTATTTAAAACTGTTTCTGATTGGGTGGGGGGATACCAACGTGTCTCTGAACTTGAGTGCGTGTCTCTTTGCTTGTGTTGTGTATAGTCTGAGGGGTGAGGATCCTGGAAGCTCAGTGGCCACCAATGCTACCCTGGCTTCTTGTCCTGTGAATCTGAGCAATGAAATTCCCAGGCCACAGTGGGGTGATTTCTGGAAGAACATGTACTTTAAGGGGCTTAAGAGAGGAAAAGGCAGCAGCGGCAGCGCTGTGCAGGAGGACCCCAGGGAGGGGAGGGCCCTTAGCCACACAGCTGTGGCCTAATAAGGCTTCACTGACAGAGGGGAGGGAGGAGCTGGTCAGTCCCATTCCTCGCGCCTTGTAGCAGCCTTAGTGTGCTTTCCTGGGAGTGCTAAGGGAACAGACCCCTTACTGCCTTCTCAAGCCTCTGTCCATGATAGAACCAGAGACATTTTTGGCTTAGATATTCCTTTCCTGGCATCTCTGGGCTCCATCAAGGAGGCTAAGAAAGAAACTGGGCACTTTTCTTTAGAGGGTTTTTCCCCTTATCTGCCTAGCCAAATTCTATCTTTTCTCTTCATTATTCCTTGTGTAAACTGTGGGCAAATACAAACAGGGAAATGAAATCAGTCCTGATCTCACCATATCTAGATGATGTTTCTGGACTCCCAGAAAGTGACTTGGACAGTAGAAGCAGACAGTGATGAATCAAGTCAATCAAGCCCCACAGCTAAACTTTCTCATTGAAGGAAACTGGCATTGATTTCCTTCCGGGTTTAAACCTAGTGTGGCCCAGTCCCCAACTCAGCACACGGGTCCTCTAAGGACGTTGGTGCTCACGGGCATCCTGGAAGGGATGGGATGGGTACCATCCCATCCAGAAGATGAAGATGTTGGGGCATTCTTGCCTGGAAACAGAATACTAAGAAACAGTGGCTGGAATTCACCCCCAGGCGGCCAGGACTCAGTACCAGTTATTGCTAACACCTCCTGAACTGAACTCCTGCTCTGTATCTTTAAACACTGGCCCCACTGGGGGATTTCAACCCAATTGCACATCTGTTCTTTCTAGTAAATGTTCTAAATAACAATGATGCCCTGGACCAGGTACTTAATTCAGGACAGCTGTGTGCATTTTTCTTTTTTCCTAATTTCAGGAGATCAGAATTTCTCCTTGGCTGCTAGTTCCAGTTGTTAGGCCATGGAGAAAACTTGAATTCCTCACCTGTGGAACCATCAGCTTAAGGAAACTCAAAAACCAGATCAGTGTGCAAGGCGAGCTGTAGAGCAGAGGGCTCAGGACACCCAACCAGAGACACACCTCTCCCTTCCCCCACAGCGGCTTTGTGTGTTCTGAATTGAAATGCCAGTGGGGAACAACCGGCTTCTCAAATCCTATTAACCATACTTGACCTTGACTTTGATCAGGTGACCCAGTATGATGTTTGGCAGCTCTCTCCCTGTCTGCAGTGACATTTGTCCTTTGTCAGCCCACAGGAATGGCCTGGAAGGTGTATTCTGTCCCCTCTCTCTCCTTTCGTTTCTATCAGTGTGGGCTTTTGGATGCTGGTTTTATGCTTGGGGTTATTATCAAAGCTGTTTTATTGTGTTGCTCATATTCCTATCTTGGCTGTTGGGAACTCCAGTGGCTCTGATGCCCACTTGACATGTCCTGTTGCCTTGCTTTCTGGGCACTTTGTTGCTTCCTGGCACTACAGATCTTCCTGATGGTGATAGTCTGGCACGCTCCCAGCTCTAGTCCTAGATTGGGTCATTTCCCTAAGGAGCTCTGGGTCCTTTGGTTGAACGGTAAACAGAGAACCCAAGATCTGGGCACAAGTTGGGCTGTTCTGTTTAGAAGGCTCCTTCCTAATGAGGCAACACCGACAGCAAACTCTGCGGCAGAAAATCTAACCCTGTAGCTCCCCTGGGGCACAAACCATGCCATTGTCAGTAGGTTGTTAGGTTCCCACTCTGGTTTGGAAAAGTCAATGTCAGTGGCCTCTGCAAATATTTGAAGAACACAGCATGTCATGGTCAACTGGGGGGCATGTTCAGAATTAACACTACACTAGGGGAAAGGTGAACTCAGTAGGATAACACTTCCTAAAACACCCCTTGCAGAGTGAGCTCCCAAGTCTTGTTTTCTGAAACACCTGCTCCAATTATCAGGCTAGGACATGACCTGCACATAGGTGTTGTTTCTGAGTTGCTTGCATGCTGTTTTCTAGAGAGCACAGCAAATATTCTCTTGTAGAGTCCCCAGAACTGTGTCCTCAGCCATGTGAGGTACCTTTTCTCCTTACCCAGAGACAAATCTGCTCTTAACAGTCCCAAGCCATCCAGAAGGGCAGTGTGTAACTGCTTACAGCTGATGTTAGCCAGCCTCCCATGGACCATGCTTCCCCACCTCCTAATCCGAGGGAAGGGAAGTGGGAAGTGAGCTCTGCATTTCTGTCGGATTAAGGTTCCATTTTCTGAAGTCTGCTGAACTTTCATACTTGCCCATCTGCTTGCCCATCTGCTTCCCCAAAGTTGCAGATTTTGTGGCGGTTGCTATTTCCCTTACCCTCGTAACATTAACAGCGGGCAGGCTACAGATGACTTTACATGTCAGTATGACAGATACCATCCAAAGGCCATGAAAGATCCTGGCTGAGCCTCAGTGCAAGCCAGGTGGCCTCCTTTCCTCGTCCAGTCACCCATTCAGGTGTCACCTATAGTGGAAGTGCCACCCTAGCCATCTCTATGGGGCAAGTGCAGCAAATGGACCAGCGCCCCCTGCTGGCAGGCGAGAACAAGGCAGGACTGTGTCGCTGTAAGCTTAGGGTGCCAACTAGATGCCCACTGAGCATGTTCACCACCTTCCAGAACACTTGGGGACAATGTCGCACCTGACCTTTTCATTTCGCTGTACACGGCTTTTCCTCACGACGTTGCTCCGTGTTGTCCTGTTCCACCCCCCAGCTCTGTTTCATAATGTTCTGGACCCCCAACGTCTCTGAGAAGATTCTGATAGACATCATTGGGGTAGACTTTGCCTTTGCCGAGCTCTGCGTCATTCCTCTGCGCATCTTCTCCTTCTTCCCAGTACCAGGTAAGGAGCAGAGGATGAGCACTTCCTGCTCATCCTCCTGCCCAGGGGAATCATGTCCCCAGCAACAGTGTAAGTACTTCACTCTGTGCTGTAAAGAGGAGAAGCCACAAGCCAGCCAAATATCCTATGAACACATCAGACAGCACAGCTTACTTTTTCTGAGATCCAAACACAGTTGAAGGAAGTAGAACCAAGGGGGCAGTGGGTGGAATTTGTGGGAAACAGCCAACCTGTCCTCTCCCTTGACTGGGGTTCCTCAAATCTGTGCATGAATTACAGTGCATGGAATGCGCACCAGAAAATCAGTTTTATAGTGGGATAATTTTCAGAGTTAAATGGAAAAAAATACAGTGAGCTTACTTGCTAAAACCTGAAGATGAACTAAGAAAAAGACATTGAGAAAAGAAGACAAGGCTATCTTTGCCCTAGAGAAGAAAATGAGCCTCATCTATAGTTCAGTTACCCCTGGGGAAGGCAGAATATACTGTTAGACCAAGAAGACAACGGAGTTGGGAATGAAGCTTAGTGGTAGAATACTTGCCTAACATGTTGAGTCCCTGGGTTCAGCCCTCAGCACTACAAGAGGGAAAAATAAAAATAACATGACGGGTTCTTCATCAGACAGACCAGTCCTGGGGCAAGTGTTACCCAACAACAGTAAGAAACAGTAAGCGTATCAGGAGATTTTACTGGCATTTCCCAGAATGGGTCAAGGTGCTTCTTACCAACCACTGCAAAGACCTGTGCTCTGCACAGCTGCACCTCTGTGCATGGGCTGCCACCACTGCCTTTACACACTGCCTTCCTTTACATTCAGTCTGGATGCCCAAGAGTAGCCATGGAAAATGGGTGCAATCGTTGTGCAGTAGCAACAGATTGGATGAGCGGTGGCACCATGACCAGAGGGAGGAAGAAAAACAGCTATGGATGGGGGTGGTCAGGGTTGGCCCAAGAAAGCCCAGTGAGAGATGGGGACAAGGTCATCTTCGTTTCACTGTTCCCATCCCCTCTGCTCTCAGACAACAGAAAGGTGGCAGCTTCTGGTCCCAGCTCAGCTCAGCCAGCATCAGCACTGCCTCTTTTCCTGGAGCTTTCCCTGCTAGAGGAGGGCGGTCAGAGCTAATCTGCAGGGAGAGTAGCAGGAGTGCACAAGGCCATCCTAGGACTAGCTGGGCCCACCAGAACAGCGATGATCCCAGTGGATCAAGGCAGCTGCCTACAGCTGGCCACCTAGACACAGGACTGAGAAGGCCAGAAGACCCCAGGCTAGGCTTCAAAGTTAGGGATCGGCGACCACAGGAAGACAGAGGACCAGCCCTGAGTCCCCGCAGCTAGGCTGGGAGTTCGCACTAGCCGTTGGTTTTTAAGAGTTGCTATCCTGGGCCCCCAGCAGAGGGTGGGATGAAGCAGGGTGGAAGCAGGCCACACCCCTGACAAGTCCTCTCCTTGGCAGTGACCGTGAGGGCCCATCTCACTGGATGGCTGATGACACTGAAGAAAACCTTTGTCTTGGCACCCAGCTCCGTCCTGCGGATCATCGTCCTCATCACCAGCCTCGTGGTCCTGCCTTACCTGGGGTGTGTGTTCATGGCATCTGTCTGAGAATCCTTTGCCATTGAAGCGTTCTGTCTAGAGGATTAAAATCTGCATAACCAACTGAAATCCCCCAGCATGTTAGAGCTAGATTCAGGACACGCTTGTCTGCCTGCACCAGTGAGACTAGAGAGCCACACTAGCCTGGACACAGGCGATGCGATTCAGGGCTCACTTCCTATGGTGAGGAACTTGTAAACCAGAGAGAGGGAGAAAGGCCCTGCCCTCAGAACTCCTGATCTCTAGTGAGGGGGACACAGGCTGGTCACTAGGGCTATGGTACCAATGGAACAGGAGCCAGACGGCTCAGCCCTGAGTCACACAGGTCTACTGCAAAGGTGGGTGGATGTTAGGTCCTGTCCTGAGCTCAGTGGATGAAGGATACCATTGTTCTGGACCTCACTGGTCTGTCATATTCCTGGTTTTAAGCAATATCCATTGAGTTTGTCATCAACTTGTTTATGTCATTCCTTGTGTTCTCATTTCCAGGGTGCATGGAGCCACACTAGGTGTGGGCTCCCTTCTAGCAGGGTTTGTGGGAGAATCTACCATGGTTGCCATTGCAGCTTGCTACGTCTACCGGAAACAGGTGAGAAACTATGGTTACAGCTTTGGGGACATCGGGACCTCTCTCTGCCTTCACAAATTTCTCTAGTTCAGGAAGTCTGTTCTAATCCTGTGTTCTAATCCTGCTGGGCTACCTCACCCCTTCCACACCACACCTACTCTGGTAATAAACTCTCAGCCTGAGAGCAGAGAGTTAGTCTGACCTGAAGGCAAGGTATTCCAACTGCATGTTCTGCACCTAGATGAGATTAACCAGGGAGTGGATATAGACAAAGATGAAGGGAGCCCAAGATATGATCCCAGCATGTCTATGCTTTCAGGCTGGGGTTACAGAGGAAGCAACAAAGCTGGCAAGGAGAGCCCAAGGAAGCAAAAAGAGCGTTGAAGATTCTATGTACAGACAACTCTTAGGAGTTGTTTTGCTCTGGAGAGGAGAGGGCTATAAATGTGAATTTCAGAAAACCACTTAAGATTGGGTGAAGTCAGTGAAGTGCTTGCTTTGGGGACTGACCCAATGAAATGGGATCCTAGTGGGAGAAAGGACAGCAGCGCCCATCAGCCAAGTGCACACCAAAGGGGTGGGCAGCTGAGATGGGATCCCCAGTAAATTGGGGGGGGGCAGTCATGGGAGCTCTTCTGGTTGCTTTTGCTTGGGTCAGTTAAGTAAAAAACCAAGTTGCCCCTGACAGACGGCCATGATGAAGACCGGAAGACAGAGAAGGGTGTGTGAAAGCCTGAGCTTGCTAGGAGAGTAGAGAGAGGAGGTCTGGGAAGGCCCTGCTACAGAGGGCAGCTCCCTACAGTGGGCACCGCAGCACAGGACTTCTTATAGGCCTCCAGCCACATTGGCATTCCCAGCTGAGATTGGGAGATTGGAGCCTGTCTGAGGTCAGGGTTTTATCTGGCAACTAGGACTCAAAGAAAGCAAGAAAGAATGTGGTTGTAATCACTGAGTGTCCCATTCAAACCAAAGGGAAGGTAGAGGACACAGAAGGCCGAGCCACAGGAGTGGCATGGGCAGAGCAGTGATGGGAGCCGGGTTCTGAGAAGAAAGTGCTGGAAGAGGCCAGGGGGAAGCCAGTCTTCTCACGCTGATCTGTTGCTCAGAGCGCTGAGGACACAAGGTCTGCATGGACTCAGGAATGACGGAGTAGCGACTGACTGCTAAGAAGGTACTTTCTACAAGGACAAAACAGGATGCAGTGAGGCCACCAGGAATTAGGGTGCACAATGGGCAGGACAGAGTGAACCCAGAGCTGTCACAGGGGACACCGACCAATGACAGATGGGAGGACTAGTCTAGAACATAAAGGTTCAAAGCTTGGGGCTTTAGCAGGACGTGGGAGAAGCAAAGCCTCCATTTGAAAGGCTGTAGGGAGCTGTCGTCTAAGGCTATACCCCAAAGAATGACAGTAAGGATATGAGGGACAGGGTCCCCGAGAGTACCTAGCACTGCGTACCAGACACACATCAGGTACGTGAACAGCCACAGTGCAAGGAATACATTGACTAGATTCGTCCTGGACCAGGCTGCCTCACACCTTAAACCCTCCTCGCAGTACTGCTGTGGATGTCCTGGCCACATCCCCACTCTCATGTGTCTTCTTTCATCTAGAAAAAGAAGATGGAGAATGAGTCAGGCACCGAGGGGGAAGATTCAGCAATGACCGACATGCCTCCAGCAGAGGAGGTGACAGACATCGTTGAAATGAGGGAGGGAAATGAATGAGCACAGGCCCAGGGGCACTGCAGGGACAGTCAAGACAACAGCATCATCTCGTTCCTCCTCCTTCCGTCGAGTTGTTTTCTGATTTTTAATTTTTACTTTTGGTTATGAAAGAGGCCTTGATTTAAAGGTTTCATATAAATTCTCTAGCATACTGGGTATGCTCATAGATGTGGGGACCTAGAGAAAGGTCTTTACTGTCACTTTGTAAACTCAGAACCGCTGACTTCATGCCCCTGCTTCATAAAAACCCAAAAGATAGAGCCACCTCCTGGTCGACGTTTCTACTCCCTTGGACAATCTCCACTTTGGAACCAAAGGACTTGGGCTGCGCCATTGCCTCTTGGGCCAGTCTCTTTTCCTGTCCATGTTTGCCTCTGAAGAATTAACAGGTCACAGCTCAGCCTCTTTTGACTTGCTCCCCAATCCTGTGACTGTAACAGAGATGTGGCCTGGTGCCCACCACACCCCCTCCTACTTTGGAGTCATGAACTCTCAACCACATACACCAGTGGGCCAAAGGCTGCAACCCAGACGCTCCCTCCTCCCAGAGGAAGAGCTGGGGGGCGGGGGTCATACCGGGCCAAAGGAATGGAAATGTAATCTCCTTTAGAAATCGGATCAGTCACAAACCGACTTGATCATCAGCATCTCGCTGAGTTGCCACAACCCGCAGTGTATATACACGAGCTGACTTTGCAGAGTTGTCCCAGAAGCGCCGCTACAAATGTCAGCATCCTTCCGCATGACTTTCCCTGAAGGCTTGCTTTTCACTCGCCTTCCCTGAAGAGGGCGCTAGAGCGAGAGAAGTGGAGTGTCCTAACTGTCCATTTCGTTTCCACAGTGAGCAGAGCTTTAAGTCGTAATCCGTTCTAATGCCTGGTTCCTGTCTCGTAACTTCTGATGTAGGTGTGTTACCTGTTTCTGTCGTTCTTAGTCACAGCTCTGGGGACAGGTAACTGAGTGTACTATGGTACTCCCCTCCACACCATAAAGCAAGACATTTTATAAACAAGTATCAGAGTCACTGTGTGATACCCCTGAAACAATGCATTGGAACTCCATTTAGTGCAGTATATTTTTCTAAGTTTTGGAAAGCGGGTTTTTTCCTTTAAAAAAATTATGGATACAGTTCACTAAATTCCTGATTTAGTCAAAATAACTAGACTGAAAGAACCTAAACAAAACAAATATTTTAAAGATAAATATATGCTGTATATGTTATGTAATTTATTTTAGGCTATAATACATTTCCTATTTTCGCATTTTCAATAAAATGTCTCTAATATAATTCAGTGATTGCTACGTGCTCCGCATACCTACATCTCACTCACGTTGTACCAGTAACCGTTGTACGTTACAGAGTCCTTTGTGTAATGAATGTCAGGGCCTGTAGATGCCAAGAAAACAATGTTTCCTGATGGGCAGCCTACAGAGAAAATGGGCCACTTGTGCAGACAAGTAAAGGTTGGAAGGGCAAAGGCAAAAAAGGAGAAAAAGGCAGGCCTCTTGCATTTCTTTTTTCCATGTGTAATCCTCATGTTAAGACTGTAAGGGCAAAGGTTGGCTGTCGGCTACACAGGCTTGTTCCCATTTCCGGATACCAGTGTCCTTCATATGTGCCCACCATGGGAACACGGCCTACGTGCTGCCGTAGCTGCTTGATTTCAGGGGCAGATCTGAAAAGATAAAAGTCTTAATTGTATTGGCTTTTTAAAGTACATGACTAGAAAATTAAACAGCAGTATTTTTAACATGTGT
The DNA here is from genome assembly GCA_025134845.1 of Neodon shergylaensis. Lineage (NCBI taxonomy): Eukaryota > Metazoa > Chordata > Mammalia > Rodentia > Cricetidae > Neodon > Neodon shergylaensis. The sequence goes on along the minus strand of JABTXL010006268.1, from coordinate 8,460,432 downwards.
GGCTATTTTCATGCTTCTGGGGTTGGAGGTTCAGTATCAAATGGCAAAGATGAAATTTTCCCCCCTAGATGTAAGAAAGAACAGCTAAGCAACTCTCCATTGTGCAATTAGGATGCATAGCTTCAAGTCCAGAGCCACCTCCCTTGGTAAAGATGAAGAAAGCTGTGCTAGAATTCCTGAGAACCTAGGCTGTCCTGCCTTCCCGGACCTCAGCAGTGGAGCTGCAGTTCTGCAGGATTTGTTCAGACCCTCACTTGCAGGGCAGGCGTCTCCACACGTTCCACTCCCTTCTTTGGGCCTGTGTTGTCACTTGACATCCTAAGGCAGAACTCTGAGCTGTCACACTGTTATGTTCGAACCAAAAATTCCATTGTGTGGACTTGGGCAGGGGTCACTTTCTCTACTTCCCAAAGGCATTGGGACGGCCTGCTTCACCAGCCTAGTGTTATTTTTAAATGTTTGCGCAACTAACAACAGAAAAGGACCCTGCCTGGGAAATCCTCTTGTCAAGGGCTGCGGGATGACCAGGTAGGACTTTCTGAGGGTTAAGCAACTGTAGACAAATACAACCTAAAGTTGCAAGGCCATGGGGAGGGTTTTCATCCACGCTGGTGGCCCCAATGAAGCCTTTCTAGAGTGAGGCTTTCCTCTGAGCAGCAGGGAGGGCTGTTTTTCTGAGGGGCAACAGGGGGTCATTCTAAGTACACACCTGCTATTTGCCCTGCCCTTGTTTACTGGGTCCTGGTACACAGGGCATCTCTAGGGCACCAGGAACTGAGTAAACAGAGGATCGCTGTGACTCACGGAAGGGCAAAGCCTACACACTGCAGGGCTTGCGGCTGGCAGGACACTCACCCCGGAGGACTCGGTCACTTCTTTGCCGGTCAGTCACCCCTTGCTGCCTGTGTTGGGCTTCTCTTGCAGCAAAGGTACTCCTCTCCCATTGGAGGCCATCTGTCTCTTGGCATTCGCTGATGGTTTGACTTGGAAATGTCCGTAGAGGGCCTCAGAAATGAAAACCCTTAATACCGGTTTAAGGTGTATCTCAGGAGGAGTCAATGTGGACAGCAGTAGTGTCACAGCTTCCACAGACTCGAGCTGCATCCTTGCAATGCAGCCCCTTCTGGACCTGGCGGGACTGAGACGATTATGCACCTCCATCATGGGATGGGGTTACTACTCTCTAAAGAATTAAACCACTCCCTTAGTGCAGGATGCCCGTGGGTGTGTGTATGTCTGCTCTGGAGATGAAACTGGGGGCTAGGCAGACACCCCCCTCTACTGAGCTACACTCTAGCTCCCAGCTTCCCCACCCTACTAACTATTCTGTTTGGGGATAGTCTCTTCTGAAATAGGCAGAGGGAAAGGAACTCTTTTCTAGATTCAACAACTTTCTCCCCAAACCGTAATGAGAGTGAAATCTGTGTTAGGAAATAGGAAATACCAATGTTCTTGTAATTATTTTTAGGGTATTGTGGGGTTTTGTTTTGTTTTTGTTTGAGACAGTGTTTCTCTACATAGCCCTGGCTGTCCTGGAATTCACTACATAGACCAAGCTGTCCTTGAACTCACAGAGATCCTCTGGCCTCTGCTTCCTAAATTCTAAGATTAAAGGGGTGCGCCACCACCTCTGACCTCTTGTAATCAAATTATGTTTCCTTGAGAAATGTTTTTGTCTTATTTTTGAGATGGGGTTTCTTTGTAGCTTTGGAGCCTGTCCTGGAACTAGCTGGTCAGGTTGGCTTTGAACTCAGAGATCCACCTGCTTCTGCCTCCCGAGTGCTGGGATTAAAGGTGTGCACCCAGGGAGAAATGTTTTTTGTACTGATTTTTTTCTTGCTTCAGTAAAGCCTTAAATAGAGTGTGATGAGAACATTATGTGCTGGTGTGTGGTGACCAGCCAGGTGTAGGCCTAGGGAGAGCAAGAGCGCTAGCTGCCAAACTTAAAATGGAACCTTCTGAGCCGCATCAGGAGAGGGCTCCTCTTGTTCTCAGTGCTACCCCACACTTCTATAACAGATATAATGCTGTCTCTGGTAGGACCTGGGAGGGTGAGATGACTTCGGGGTTATCTGTGCAAACCCAATGGTTTCTGTCTGCCTTTCCACACAACCCCTACACAAGGCTCTTTTATAAAAAGCAGCCGAAGCATCAAAAAGCAATGTGTTTGGAAACCATGAGAGCTACTTCTCTGTGTGGTTACTCTGAGCCTCTATTTCTGTCATATGAAGAAGCAAAACATCAGGTGATTTATCAGCTGACCTAACCGCACATGAAACAGGATGTAGTGGAAATCTGATGAGAAATGTAAGCAAGCCTGGGTTGCCTGCTCGCTCACCCAAAGGCTGGCGACTAAAATGAACATAGAGAAGCGAGCAGGAGAGAAACAGGCCTGTCATCAAAACAACCCAAACTCCGCTTAGAAGGCAGCAAACACAACTAATTGAAGAGTTTACAGACTGATCTCAAAAGGGAAAATAATGAGAAGACAAAGAGTCTTTTAAACTTTTTTTCCTTCACAAGATGGAAGGTCCGTTGTTAGCTCTGCTGATGTGGCTCCCTGCTGGGAAAGGCACCTAGATCAAAGGAAACAAATTCTCCACCAAGTACAAGTGGTTCCAGAATTGTAACTAGCGCCTTCAAAGCTTTCAGGAATACAGTTTTAAGATTTCTATTTAGTGCCTGTCTTTGTGCATGTACACTTTAGTGTGGGTGTTCTCACAACTGTGCACAACACGGAGCCTGTCTTTGTGCATGTATGCTTTGGTGTGGGTGTTCACACAACTGCACACAAAATACAGAGTCCAGAATCACTGTCTTATTTCCTTGGAAATGGGGTCCCTTTGTTAACCTGGGGCTCACAATCTGTTGCCCAAGCTGGAAGCCATCAAGACCCATCAATCTTGGCTCTGATCCCCAGTTTAAGTGGATGCTGGGATCTGAACTCTGCCCTCATGATTCCAGGCAAGCACTCTTAACCACTAAGCTATCTCTCCAGTCCAATGATAATTTTTTTCTCCTTCATTTGCAATCAATCAACCAGAATCTCTCAAAACCTAGTGAGGAGAGATGCACTTTTAAAGATAGCTGTCAGATACACATGCATGGATTTAGTCAATGTTTTCATATAGTACCTCTTCAGTGAGGTCATGTAGCTCCACGTGCACCTCACCAGCAAGACTTGACCTCCACTTCTGCAGAAACAAACATCAACCAATACATAACGAAACAACACACAAAATGGGGATTGTTTTTACATCAGAAATAGGAGTTCCTTGGTGTACACGAGGACAGACCAGGTAAAACTGGTTCTAACACAGCAGCGGTAAACTTCCACTAAAAGAAAACTGTTCCTTCTGGTCAAGAGGATAAAATCTCCGGCCTGGGCAGAGGCCTAACATCTAAGTTACCCAACATGTAAGAGTGAGCATGGGTCAGCATGCCAACCACCTGGCCGTGGGAGCATGCCGGGAAGGTGGAGCACCCACAGGAAGGCAGACGCACCAGACGCCAGGCAGAAGAGATAAGCAGAATAAATTCCTCTCATTAGATACTGTACTTTTACTTCCCAAGATCCCAGCCCCTAGCACAGTCCCTCTAACCTGCCTTAGGGTTCAGCTGGGTTCTCACTCTAAAAGGTACAACTCGTTTTTTCTGTCTCCTTTAAAATACTGGCAGAAAGCTAAATATGTTTTTTTTTTTCCAGTACTTTGGGATTCTGTGCTTTTCCCAAAACCTCTCCCCACCATATGGCTGCCTGCTGAAGTACAGCATGGATTTTTTCCTTCTCTTGTCTCCCCTCTGGGTAGATACTGAGATTTACAGTTGGCTTGCTCTGGGAGTTCTCTTTTAAACACTTATAAAATTGTCCTCCAGCTTCCATTTGATCCATTTTAATAAAACCCTCATTAACGAGACTAAGAACCCCAGGAGGCTACTACTCAGGTCCTTTCACTTTGAGCAAACCTTGATTTTGACTTTCAAACTTTCCTGCCAAACTCTTTAATCAGCAGAAAAAAATGAACCCAGTTCCTACACCCTAGACAGTATGGTTGCTGTACAGTATACAACTTCATGGAAATTCCACATCGTGCACAGTGGTAGTTGCTATAAACTATGCCAGAACCGTATTTCCAACCGTGTGTTCAGGAAAGGCAGCCTTTGGAGCTGCAGAACATTAGGCCAGGGGCACTCTGGTTCCTGTGGTATAAGGCTGTGAAATTTAAGACCCATATTTGCCCAAACCAGCTTCTGAATGAAGGCTATAGCACCTCTGTGTCAGAGCAGATTCAGGGTGTACTTCACAGAAGTTAGCACCATACGTTGTCAGCCATGCCACCACAAAGCAGGTTCATTATCCCAGGGGTGTCAACATCAGTACAGTTTTGGAGGCATGACCTTGTTCCTTGTACTCAATGACACGTTTTGCTTTGCTCTGTAGTGCCATACTAAAATGACTGTCTACAGTTGGTATGACTAAAGAATCAGAGCTTCAGAAACTCGACAGACACACAGGAGATTCTGCCCAACACTGGCACACTCTCTCTCACTGAAGGGAAGCTTTCAACCCAGAGGACTGGAGCCCACAGCAAGACCTTCCACACTTCTCTGGCCTCTGATCATCTGCCCACTCACGGTCTGGGCTCCTTCCTGGCCCAGCATTTCATGTATGATCCAGGTTTAGAACGCAGTATGCACTTTGACAATGGGAAGATGACCTTATTCCCGAGGTCAGAACAAACAGCAAATCCACATTCCCCTGCTCTAATGAAATTGAGTCCATTCCTCCCCACGTGCTCAACTTACAGCCTTTCAGCTCAGGCAAACTGCAGATGAAAGGCCGCTGCATCATCTAGCTTCTTTGCAGTTTCTTGGTTTTCTTATCCTAATCACTCGCCTATTTACTCGCCAGTCACTTGATTTCCTAATCTTAACTCTGGTTTCCTCATTTTCCAAATTTACATACTAAGTTTAGCCCTTTGCCTCGGTAGCTAAAATCTCCCAGCAGATTCCCCCCTCCCACTTCCTGTCATAGTTAAATATGACCCACTTTCCCTCTGGTATTTTTTCTGCACTATGGTTTTATTTCCCAGCACTTTAGGCATACAGGCAGTCCTCTCTGAACCTCCTCCAGGTTTTTCTCTGCCCCAATGCTGGTGAGGTCTGAGAAAACCTGCCTGCTCTGTCACCTGAAGTCTTGGCCAGTCTTTGGAGAAAACGCCCTATAACATCATAACTCAAGAGATGACTTTTTCACATTCTTTAGCTGCATTTTCATATCCCCATAATCCCTATGGTTATAAGCTTCCTAATTTCCTTAAGGCTGGAAGTTTCCTTCTTTACTGTTCATCTTTTAATTACATCTTCTCTTCTGCTTATACTGTGAGTTTGCTTTGCTTTGTTGTTTTGCCTTTTGAAATACAGTCTTGTTAACTTACATAGGATGGCCTGGAACTCATAATCCTCCTGCTTCAGCTTCTCAGATGCTGACTATAGACAAGTCATCATGCCAATTGATTAGCATTTTTGAAATACTAAGAGGTCATATTCTTTGCTTCCACCAAGGAACTAGGACATACGTATCTTCCTATCTGGTTAGAGACAAGGTGAGCTCAGAGTCTGCCTCTCCTACAGACAGTCTGAAGATGTACTGGCCCAAGTAGCAGTAGCTAACCTCCTGGAAGAACACCACCATACACAGGGCAGGTCTGCACTACTCTATTTCTGTGGCATCCTGTCCAGGTGAGTCTCAGGCATCACAATCAAGGTCTCACTAACCCTGTCCTACCTCCTAATAACTCCCATTTCTTCCCTTCCTGTGTGGCTTAGCCTAGGACCCATGGGGAGCAAACCACCCTCTTGACTTCTGCTTTCTGATGTTATCAAGGGCAGCACAGCCAGAGGAAGGCAGACACTTGTGCATTTCATCCCACTCCTGTTGCTCCCAGGATTCTTATTTTAAAATGTATCAATTTTCAACTTTTGGGGAGTCACCAAAAAGCACCCCAAGAGGAAGAGACCTGGTCAGTTGTCCTCACCAACTTAACATCATGAACCCCAAAAGGACAAGTTCAACAGAACCACCATATACGGGCTGCCCATGCCTGCATTAGCATTGCCAGGACATAAATTTCATGTCACCAAAGGACAACCTGCAGGATTCAGTTGTCTCCTTCAACCATGAGGGTCACCGGGCCAGGTGTGGGCTAGACGGCAGATGTGCCTCTGGTGCTGTGGGATAATGCTCTTATACACTCTAAAGATCTGTCACATGTATTGGTTTAATAAAACACTGGTTGGCCAGTAGCCAGGCAGGAAGTATAGGTGGGGCAACAGGACTAGGAGAATTCTGGGAAGAGGAAAGGCAGAGACACAGTCACCATCCAGAAGCAGAGGAAGCAAGATGAGAATGCCTCACTGAGAAAAGGCACCAAGTCACGTGGCTAAACATAGATAAGAATTACGGGTTAATTTAAGTTGTAAGAGCTAGATAGTAATAAACCTGAGCCCACAGGCCAGTTTATAATTAATATAAGCCTCTGTGTGTTTATTTGGGACTGAATGGCTGTGGAACCCAGCAGGATGGAAACTTCCACCAACATTCTAGAACAGTTTTTCTCCAGCCCATGTGTCCTCAGGACCAGAATGTTACCACCTGGTATTTTGAGTCCTCCACCCTGCACAACCATTAGTGGCACGCGCACACACACACACACACACACACACACACAGCTTTACGTCACATACTACAGAGAAAGTTCTGGAATCTATTAGACTGATGAGTATGTTTTTCTGGACTGGCCCTTCTCCTCCAGGCATTGGGTATCTATCTATGAAGCTTGAACAGACACTTCCTGTCCATGTGGGCACAAAATGCCACAAGAGAATCCATGGAGATGGTACCTTCAGGTCGGTGCGCTGTCCAGCCTGGTGGGGTCAAGCATGACGGGCTAAGCAGCAACAGCATTCATTGGCTCAGAGCTGGCCGTGCCAATAACAAGGCTAGTTGGAGACAAAGGGGCATCTTCAGGCTGCTCCATGTCAGACTGCAGGATTGTCACTGGATTCTGAGCTTACAAGGAGGAAGTGTTAGCACATCAAGGCAGCTGTCAATGAAAAGCTCTGAACTGGGGAAAAGGTGAAGGACAGAAGGGTCCCTGAATAAACCCCAAGAGCAGAGAATGTGAGCTAAGCCTTGGCCGGGCCCAGGGGGGTGAGGCTGGCTTAGGGCAGTACTAGTCCTAAGATCTTAGCTCTGCCTCTTGCCTCCTTCCTCAGATTCAACTTTAGAGAGCCCCAAATGTCAACAATGAGTTGTAGCACTGACTTATTTAAGACAGAAAGAATTTCTGTCATTTTTTTTTGTTTTGATTTCTGTTAGTGACAACACTGCTCTCTAAGAGATGCTTTCTGAGGACTAGGAAACCTATTTATTAGTGCCCTGACTAAGCGAGAGCTCTGTTCCCCGGTTTCCATTACCTTTTTCTGTGACAGTCCCACACGAGCTCTTGCTATCCCACTTACAGGTACCATTTTCAGCAACTAGAATGGTCAACACAGATGAAAGGAGCTCTGTGCGCAGTAGCCTTTGCCCAGCAAACACGTGACAAGGACTATTTATTGTTGGAGACCTGTTTTGCAGGCCAAGGGCATCTTTCTCCTCCACCACCACCTCAGACAGGTTGTGCACGGTTAAGATAAAGATTGAGGGAGGATTGGTAACTTACCCAAGTCATGCTCATCTTACTTAGAGTAGGCAGTGGAACTGTTGTTCGGCCCAGATCCACAGCCAAGCTGCATACCTTCAGACACAGATCACAGAATACCCTCTACCTTCAGCACTGCCTAATAACAGACACCAAGTCTTATTTTACTTTATGTGCTTTGGTGTTTTGCCATGGTGTCAGGCCCCCTGCAACTGGAGTTACAGAACATTATTATGAGCTGCTATGTGGATGCTGGGAATTAAACCAGAGTACTCTGGAAGAGCAGCCGGTACTCTTAACTGCTGAGCCATCTCTCCAGCTCCCCACACACCAAATCTTAATCCCTCTGCCCACAAAGTCGGTGAGATGTCAGAGCTGACTTCAACACAGGTCCCAGTCTGCCACGGTCCTTAAAAGCAGATACTTAACCACAGCACCAGAACAGGCTTCAGAGTTTACTAAGTTTATTTTGAGTTGTTTTCACAATCCTTGGCATCTGAGTGTATTAAAGGAATCAAAAGCAAAGACCGAGAGAAGCTCAATCTTGAACAGTGAAGACAAGAGACACTATAAATGACAGGAAACTTCCACCCCATGGGCCAGGCACCTGAGATCAATCCACAGCTTAGGAGTATGGCTTTTAGGGCAGTGGACGACTGACCAGCATTGCCATGCCAGAGTGCAAAGAGCAGACTTTGCTAATCAAGGTGACAAGAGCACAGCAAGTTTCATAAGTGCGTCTCGTGATGATCCCCAGAGAAAACCATGCCCTCACCACAGGCAGAATCTCCAAGTGGGCTGCCAACCTCCTTGAGCTGCTACAATACAGGCAACAAAGCCAGAGTCCTTTCACAGACAGAATGGAAATGAAAGGGTATTCATTACTCACGGTCATCTGGGCTACTCTGAAGTCACAGCACTACAGTGGCTACAGGGCTACCATATTTTTAGCACCATTTATGTTGTTGTAGATCAAGGCAATTTTCAATAGATAAATGAAAACTAAAATTAATCACAAATTTATTTTGAGGTTTAAAATTAAGACTGAAGCACTGGTTACTGGAGAATGATGACCAAGGCTATCTACGTGCTGTGCTCCGTGTCCCTTTCTTGTACTGACTATGTGTTACTGACCTGGGGAAAGCAGCCAAGGGTACAGAAGCAGTTGACCCTGGTGCTATCCATGGCATGAATGTCTTCACTCACACCTTTATTCAAGGGCTGCATGGCTAAGCACCAGATCCCCTATCCTCTGAAGAGATGATCTTAAAAGAAAGGACTTAAATTTGGGGAGGAGTCAATAGAATATATGTATTCATTAACTCTTCAAATTCATTCAGAGTTTTATTCTCTTATAATTTAAGCATAGTCTGTTGGGCATCTACTGCTTTTGTTTTTATACAGTGTGGCAGTTAGTGTTAAATGCCAACTTAACAGAATCTAGACTTCCATGGGTGATGAACCTCTTGGGCATGCCTGCAGATGACCACGACCGCCTTCACTGAGGTGAGAGCATCCATTCACCTTGGTAACACCATGCCCTGGCTGGCACCGTGGACTGCATAAATGCAGAAAGGAACTGGGCAGCAGCATGCATTCACTGCTTTGGGTTCCTGCCTGGGCATGTCATGTGACTAGCTATTTCAAGGTCCTGCCACCTGACTTCCCTGTCATGATGGACCCTTGAACAGTGAGCTAAAATAAAACCTTCTCTCCTTAAGTTGCCTTTGTCAGAGCTTTTTATTAGAGCAATAGGTCTTTTGAAACTAAGACCTGCATCGTTTTAAAGTGCATTCTGAAGCCAGTTCGTCCTTCAGCTCCCCTCTTAGTTCCTCAGACCTTCCTAAAACTGTAAATTGACATTGCTCTCCACCTTTGCCAAACTGGGCTCTGGCGTTTCTCTCAGATGAAAAGCACAACTGAAGGCTTTCTACTTCTAGTGTGGTTACTGCTTTTTTAAGGAACATCAGAGCTTAACGCAAAGCTATCTGTTTTATGTACACCGACAAGCAAGAGTCCTCAATGGTTTATGCTCCCAAAAATACGCTCCAGCTTTAAACACCTGCAAAGTAATGCTAAGAAAAAAGATAAGAAACTGATCAAACTAAATTTTTATATCAAAGGAAGACATGGCAGGAAGTGTATGTCAGCCCTGCTCATACAGTCACCATCAGAGGTTCATCATGGGTAATACATCACCTCAAAAAACATCTAGAAGACCTTCACAAAAACAAGACCACTGTTTCTTAGGTAAAGAGCACATGTGGGTGAAAAGGAGGGGATGGGAAGAACAGCACAGAGCCACTTAGGAAACCAAAAGAAAAAAGCTTCAACACATAAGACCTCACAAATGAACTACTATGGTGGCAATCCCTACATTCATAGCTCTCAGGAGTTGAAAACCTGAGAATGATTATGTCTCAGTCAAAATCAACCAAATAAATTAACAACAAAACAAAAAAACATGGATGTTCTTCCAACAGAAGTTTTATCAATTCATATGGTATGCAATTTTCCTTAGTAAGTCCTAAAATTGGAAGGAAAAAAAGATACAAAAGGACACGCAATGTCATTTTTCTTCAAGAAAAGCTCATCAGACACGACTGAATATTCTGTAGTATAATCAAAGAGTTGGCAGCTAGACAAGAAAACAGGATGAATCTTCCTCTATGCAATGAGAATATTTCCTTATGCATACAGGAGGAAATGCAACTATCTCATATCCAACTCACTAGAGGCACTAATGCTGCCACCATGACCACATGCATGACTCAACCAACAGGTGTTGCACATCCACAACCAACACAGGTGAGCAAGAAAATCTGAAAACATTCTGAAAAGGCAACATTAACTTCATGGGACATAATATAGGGAAACTGTATCTAACAATATCACAAACAAGAAGGAAGTATCAAATATAAAGAGGTTTCCCAGAAGTCCAGTTCAAGCTCACTAAGATTAGCTTGTCTTTAAAATGCAGGTAAGCATGAGTATTACACCAAGAGCACTGCTAAAATTCAATAGTGACTAAGCCCCATGGACAGTTTCAAGGTCCCCAAACAGCACAAATGACTCCTACTAGGAATTATCTAAGCATTTCAAGTTCTGGTTTCAAAACTCTTCAAACACGAATGGCAGGCATTTCCTACTATTTAATTACAAACAAAATAAAGTGTCAAAGTCAACAGTAAGCCGTTATTATTACTTTAACTTGGATGCTAGGTACTCTTCAAGGGTACCACAGCATTTCACAGTGAAAACAGACTCTCTACCATAGTTACACACAGCACAGCACTGAACAGTTAACCAAAGGTTGTGATTTTACTCACGAGGGAACAGAAGAAATACTACTGAATGATTTGTATATCCTGAGTTTTCCTACCTAAGACAATATTTTTTAAGACTTAATTTTTAATTAAATGACAATTTATATTTTAAAGGGTTATCCTGCCTCCCAAAACAAGATGCTCATCATTTGTATGAATTGGATTAAATTAAAGGTTTTAACTATGAAAAAATAAATTCAACTCATCAAGATAACAGCACCAACAAATGCTGAACCGACTGGGGTGCTACAAATGGAATCCTAAAGAGGGGTGTGTCTGGTCACCATGAACAAAGACCATGGGCTATGGCCCTCAAGGGAAACAAAGGACCCAAGGTACCCCATGCTTAGCAGGTCTCCAAGTCAGGGCCATGGCTTGTGCCATGCACAGAGACCTATCATAGCTAGTACAGTTGCCTCCTTCTAGCTGCCCAAGCAGCTATGCACTTTTGCATTGCTTACCACATGCTTCTGCTTTACTTGCCTATCAGACATCCTGGATAGTTGGCTGTCTCTCATCCTGTCACATATGGGTTTGGCAGTTCGTGAGATCTTCAAGAGCATGAAAGGGGCAAAGGAGAACACGTCAACTTCAGAGACGGTTTTCATTTCCACTTCTATAAACAGGTGGATATAAACTTGGTTCTGAGGGTAGAATCATGACCATTGGAACTTATCGTAATCCACAACCCCAACACTAGGGCACATGTACCAACAGGATCTCTCAATGCCAGGGCACCAAGCCTCAGAAATCAGTGTCTAGACTCCTCCCTGTGCTCTCCTGTATCTTTTCCAGGCTTCAAAAAATCTACTCTGGGACCCAATTCTTAATCCTCTAAGAGACAATCTACTTAAAATAGTATTAACTGGGATATAAATATAAATTCACTGGTCATCCCTCCAAAAGCAGGCGAAGCTAACAAAAGATACTGTAACTATCCACACTCCAGGATATTACCACTTAAGCATATCTCATAGGAAGACCACTAATGGGACCCATCACCACCAACTCCAAAAGAATAAAAGTCAAAAACAAAACTCCTGTCTTAAAAAGTAACACCAGTTTACCATCAGAACTTTCATTGGACATGTTTCTTTCCAAACAATTTCCTCTGACACAAAAACATCTGCTGTACTGAGAAGTTGTTTGTACCTCCCAAAGGCACATGCTGAAGCCCCCAGTGAGACACACTTTGTAACAGATAGAACAATGACTTGGCTACTTCTTGTTATCAACAGTTAAGTCTTCAGAGCATCACAGTTCCCGTTGGTTCCAGGGGCCCAAGGGTTCTCCCGGATTGTCCCTGGAGAGCTGCAGCCCCAAGGCCCCAGAGAAGGAGCTGCGTGTGCACCTGTGCTGCCTCTCACAGCTGTCCACATGGGTGTCTCTCACAGACTTGTCTCCTCACACACTCTGACAGGGATGTTATAGTGCCGATCATCCTCAGCTATGAGGGTCACCACTGGCCAGTCCTTGGGGGGGTCAGTGGGATAGACTGTGATGAACTCCTCAGTGTTATACTTGGACAACCGGTACACCTGGATGGTATGGCGAACAGCATATGCAAGAAGGAACATTTCAACCTGGGAAGGAAAAGCAAGTGAGTGTTCTGAGGGGAGCCACAGATGGGGCCTAACACCAAGTTGTACCCATTATCCCAGACAATGAGAGGCATTGGCTTCACTGCAACCTTCCTCCTCCCCTCTGAACCTAGTCAAGGGAGGGGCTAAAGAATGGAGTGCATTATCTGATAAGGAACTTATACTTGGAATATATTAAGAATGCTCCCAAATCAACGATTAATAAAACAATTTAAAACTGAATGAAGGACTTGGAAGACGTTTCTCCAAAGAAGATACATGAATGGCCAATAACCACATTAAATCATAAGCCCTTAGAGAAAAGCAAACCAAAGCCATAAGGAGATAGTACTTTATACTCATGAAAACTTAAATATAATCAAAAAGACAGATGACTGCTCCATGAATAGTGTTTTCTTTGGGAGTGATAAAAACATATGGGGACTGAAAATGTACTGTCAATTAATCAGACATTAAATGGTTAATTTATATTCTGTGAACTTCATCTCAATTTTTAAAAGGCAGTGAAAACATAATTAAGACATAGAAAAATGGAACACAAACTGCTGCTGGGATGTAAAACAGGGCAGGTGCTTCTCTTTTTCTTCTTTAGCAATGCTAGGGATCAAAGTCAGGGCCCCACGCATGGTATGCAAGTGTTCTGGGCCCCATGCATGGTAACGCAGGCGTTCTGGGCCCCATGCATGGTACGCAGGCGTCCTGGGCCTCATGCATGGTACGCAGGC
>JABTXL010006268.1:8391831-8447064 GCA_025134845.1 Neodon shergylaensis | reverse complement strand
CATGCATGGTACGCAGGCGTCCTGGGCCTCATGCATGGTACGCAGGCGTTCTGGGCCTCATGCATGGTACGCAGGCATTCTGGGCCTCATGCATGGTATGCAGGCATTCTGGGCCTCATGCATGGTATTGCAGGCGTTCTGGGCCTCATGCATGGTATTGCAGGCGTTCTGGGCCTCATGCATGGTATGCAGGTGTTCTAGCACTAAGCGACATTCCTTAAAATGTCACAACATTACCATCTGCCCACAGCAACTCTGCTCTTGGACATATACCCAAGAGAAACACATGTACACACACATACAGTCAATAAATATTCACAGCAATTAGAAGACTAACTACCCAAATACTCATCAAGCTGATGAATGAGTAAAATATGATATTGCCATACAATGTCCTATTATCTGGTTATTAAAAGGAATAAAAAAACCAATGCATTCTAAAACATGATGCATCTTAAGACATGCTAAATGAAAAACCCAGTCACAAAATATCACATAGGGTATGACTCCAGAATAAGCAGCTCTATAGCCAGAAAGAAGATTATGACTACCTAAGGTTGGAGGAAAAGAAGCCTGAATGGGTTTTGGGTTTCTTTATGGAGCTCCAACATGGCCCGAGATTAGACTCTACTGATGGTTAGAATGCTTTAAAAGGAAGAATTAATGGTGCTTAAGTTATATTTCAAAAGGGACAATTTTTAAAGAGGATGCAGCATTGTAGCAGAGCTTGCTGGGTCTTTGAAAGGACTAACTTAAGCCTAGCATGTAGATCAAGTCCTACTGGAGTGTTTGCCACACACGGTCTTTGCTACAGTTCAGGGGCATTCTGAGCACAAACAGCTATTTTAAGTAATCATAAATATTGCTGGCCTAGCAATAACCACCAGTCTTTTACTCTTTCTTACTCCTTAAGCAAAACAACAGAATAGGTTTCATAGATGTCTACCTGCAAGACTCAGATAAACTCAACTTGACTCAACTTGACTATTTCTGGAGGCATCAGTCCTGATACTTTGGTCTTTTCAGGAAAAATCAGGCACAGGAGTCCAAGAAAGGTAGCAAGTTAAATTCAGAGCCTTAGTGTTACTTTAGTGGTTAGCTAATTGCGCGCACACACACACACACACACACACACACACACACACAGTATTAATATTTTTTAGAGAAATGACATAAAAAGCAAAACACGATAAGGTGACTTGACTTTTGGCTTAGAGAAGGGTCCTAGTGCAGATACTACACTAAGAAGCTGCACAATACTCTAAATTTAGCTTCTACAGAAGACCAGAGCTGAGAGGCTAGGCTTTCCTGGTACAGCAGCCAAGACTAAACAACACCTCAGATGGCTCTACCTGGTGCTTTATAAAGTATTTTAGCCTGCCAGAGTCAAGAGAACTACATCACTTTGCAGAAGCAATCCTAGGACTGTGTAAGGGTCAGGACTAACCTCATTTCCCTCCCCTTGAGTAAGGAATGTATTTAGTGCTAGCTTCTAATAAACAGAATGTGGGATAAGTGAGACTGTATCATCCTAGTCATACAGAGAAGGGCCCGTACGGTGAGGAATACTACTTCTGGCTACCAATGAAGAACTGAGGCTTCCTGCCAAAAGTCATGCATGTAAGACATGCAAGTAAAATGTCCAGCCCCAATCGAGACTGAAGCTTATAGCTCACGAGATGCTGGACCAGAAGCACCTAGGTAAGCTGTTCCTGAAATGACCTACAAACTGTGAGATCCCATTTGGTGCTAACAGAGATAAAATACTCTCAAAGGCACAACTCACCTGCTCAAGGCCACCAGTGTGTCCCACCTGGTTTAGGTGGTTCCTCAGTAGCTGTCCAGGGTCACTTGATGTGTCTCGAGCAAATAAGAGCACAGAAAAAAACGGGACTTCCTTTCCCTTCTCTTTATCATCATAGAGTTCGATGGCTCTGTTTAGCATTAGGAATTTCACAGCTTCATAGAGGCTGTACTCCTCGTCTTCATTTGTGAACAGTTCATCACAAGCTACCTGCCGTGCTTCAGCAGTCTTCATTTCTGCCAGGCCCGCCCACTACAATAAAAGAAGTTGTCACAATTAGAGTTTTGTTCTGAAAATCCCTGGCATACTTCTGTACCATGAGTAATGCTTTTCAAAAGTAGGGGACCATAGGATATATATATGCCAATGTGACGAGGTTCAAGTTCTCACTTCTCACAAGGGTATTCAGGCTATATGAGCCCCTTAGCTTCTCCCCTTGTAAATGTGAAACAGAAGTGCAACCCAGTACGAGGAAGCATGGGGTGTGAGGTGGGAGTGTGAACTCCACTAACTTCCCAAGCAACAAGAACAACACAACAATCAGAGGCGTCTGGAAAAACAGTGTGTGAGAGTGATGAAGACAGCTATGGCTTTTACACCTGGAAGGGGTTTCAGAACCTTACCCCCAGAAATACGCACGCAAGTCTCTGAAATGGAAGACTACAAGGAAGACTGTGGGATCTCCTGAATACTGGTTTATTAAACTTGCCCCTATAATGTCTTCAAAATATACATGGGTGTCTAATGAATAAGTCCAATCAGAAATTCTTGATTCTTAATTAAAAATAAGTTTTCAGATAATAGGCAAACTCTTAAAATGAACAAGAAAATATTGTAAATATGTGTACTGCTAAGATACCATGAAAGAAAAAGATGTCACTATAAATACCAGTCTTTATGAATAAGCATTAATTAGCACTGCTTTCAAACACCGATCCAGACTTTAAACCTGGGAGAAATGTTAATGGCCATGACCATTTGGAACCCTCTGATCTTCACAGCTGGAATACATTGTCCACATCTACTTTCTACAAGTAGACCATGGTTCTGGCTAGGAGCTAGATTCTAGAGTCAGAAAGTCATGATACAATTAAGATTGGCTATGCAGGGTGGCTTTATCGACTTCCGGGCTGTGGATCCTCATCCTTAGAACAGGATGACCACAGCCATCTGACTTTTTGGTAGTAAAGGTAGAGCATCCCAAGTAACTTTTAGTGCCAAGTATGACAAAGAGAAGCGTGACAGTTGCTGGCACAGATTATTAAAGAGCAATTTTAATGTTACTGAAAATTGGGATCACATACACATTTCCCCAAAGAAGGGTCTAGTTACAGTCAACATACACAATAAAACAAAACAGTTTCACCAGACCCTAAAAAACATGATTTGCAAAAAAAAAAAAATAGATTTGCAGCCTCTAGCTAAGCTGACAAACTTACCACTCCCTCTGTCACAGTGCTGCAGTCTGCCCTCACCACTCCCCTATGACAGCAGCTGAGTAAGTAGGTGCAGGCTCCTAGCCCCTAAACACTGCACACTACACTCTAATAGACAAGAATAACCATGCTCTTATAGTGCACTCTACCACAGAAAGGTAGAACTATATACACCAGAGCAGGGGAAGTAACCGTACCAAGTCCATACAACTCTTGGGATGGTTTCAAAAGACAATTCACTAAACTCATTTACCAAAAAAGAGTTTTAAACATGCTAGGCGGTGGTGGCACACGCCTTTAGCACTTGGGAGGCAAAGTCAGGCAGATCTCTACGAGTCAAGTCTAACCTGGTCTACAAGAGCTAGTTAGTTCCAGGACAGCGAGGGCTGTTACACAGAGAAACCTTGTCTCAAAAAACAAAAACAAAAACACAAACAAAAAAACAAAAAAGACTTTTAAACACATATGGGCAGACTCCTAAAGTAACTGGAAAGAACTTCATGAACACACAGTGGCCACTGAGAATAGGAATGCACACCAAAGGGCTGGAGAGACAGCTCACAGTAAGGAGCACTTGCTGCTCTTGCAGAGAGTGTCAATGTTGGTGCTCACAATCACCTCTAACTCCAGTTTGAGAAATCCAATATCCTCTTCTGGTCGCCATGGGTACCCATATGCACACACACATAAAATAAATCATTAAAGAAAGAAATATAGGCTAAATGATAACCATGAAACTTAAAAAACATGACTTAGAATAAAAATTATATTTATTAAGGTTTCTTCTGAAAAAGATTAAGTGTTATCTGACATACTTGTATATAGCACCACCTCTAAGAATACAGAACATTGGTGCTTCTCACTTTACCAAAGAATTTATGCTCTTTCAAAGTTTTCTTTTTCAATGTGCATGCAAGTGTATGTGTGCACATGTGTAAGGGTACAAATGTGTGTGCATGCATGTGGAGATTAGGATCTCTCACTGACTCAATGGTCAGTGAGCTTCAGGGTCCTCCTGTGCCCTACTCTACAATGCTGAGATTACAACCATGTGCCACCCTATCAGGCCTTCGTATGTGACTTCTGAGGACCAAACTCAGTTTCTGGTCATGCATTTTACTGATCCCACGATTCCCTCAGCCCCAAATTATTTTGTCTGAAACCAGCAAATTCTGGCTTCTAAAGAGAATCAAGAGCCAAAATGAACCTTCTTTCTTTATAAACTTAAAGAAGAACTATGAATAAATAAATAAGCCTAGAGCATAGAATCTTCTGGGAAACAAAAGAGGAAGCTTTACACGCATCTGAGACAGAATCACACGGGTTATACCTTCGTCTTCAGCAGGGCAAGGGACTCCTTAATTTTTTCAACCAGGTCCTCATTCTTCCCATCAAACTTCAGTCCAAGTTTCCATTGCTTGATCCAGCTATACTTGTTTATCAGCTTTTCTGGTAACTGGAATGTCAAGAAACAGAGATAAACAGATGTCAGCATTGCAAGACATCTATGATGCAACCTGAAAGGGAGACAGCACAAAGCCTTTATACAAAACCCACCTTAATTTCCGGAATTCCTGCAATTATCATATGGGTTCCGGATGGAGAATCTGAACCCGGAAGTCACAAAATCAGCAATTATTGCCACATGGATGGCTGCTAGACTGAATGCTTTTGATTCAGATCGACAGGAGTGCAGCCTGCAGGATACCACCCACAGGATATAACAGGCAAACAGGAAGCTAAGCTAAGGAAGTCCCCATACTGGGTCTTCACAATAGCCTTGGCAGGCAGCCTTACCGCTCATCAGTTCTCAGCGAGGTAACTGTGAGCACTGAGGCCCATGGTCAAGTCAAAGCCTGTCCCCTAGTGAGACAGCAAAGCCTAATTTCTGATACTAAAAACACAAGATCTGTCTGTTAAGCAATGTTAACACACATATTTAATCAACACCAAAATAAGGAAAAGATGAGTGAGACTCAGCAGCAATGGGAGGGTAAGGGAGCTGTACCTTCCCTACTTATTGACAGAAGGACAAGTACTATTGTGGTCCTCATTTTTTGTTCTTGTTCCTGGACTATTTCATTTTTCCCTGCACATCAAAAGAATTTGAACTCTGAAAGTCACAATTTGATCAATGAGATCATGGGACACTATATTTTCCCAACAGTCCTGGGTGTGTCAGAATAAAACCCATAGACTTGGGCTGGGTATGGGCATGTCACTGCACTGCTAAGACTTCACCTCTGTGGTCCAGTGAGATGGCTCAACAGGAGATGCAGGCATACATGTGCACACACAAATGTAATTAAAATTTTATAAGTAAAGAGAAAGTGAGATTTCACCCCTGAAGTAAAGAAAAAAGAATCACATCCCCAATGTCTTATGTGGAACTTGTTTAACAGTAATAAACAGCTTAAATGAGACGTGTGTTCAGTGCCGCTGGGACCTAAGACTCACAGACTCTTCATGAACAGTAATTCTGATTGTGCTTTCTCAGTCTGACACAATCGTGTGCAACTAAGATGGTTTTGTCTCTATAAAAATGAAAACCACAGCAGCAGTGCTCTGCATCACTCAAGGGGGAAAGCCATGCAGTCACTATCATCTTATCATGATAAGGACCACTCAGAATTTAACATGCCCTCAAGTGGCAATAAAGTGAAATTACAACTCAGCTCCAAGAACTACAATCAGACAAAAAATATCTGTTCCAAAGACGTGTGAGGTGGAAAAGGAGATGAAGGGCAGCCCAGAGCAGCTAAGGATGCTGTACCACTGGGCGGTCATCTAAAGCGCAGGAACAACAATCAACTCAGTTACCTTTGGGGAAAAACAGCTAATTTCCTCACTTCAGTCACTCACCAGTCAATCTGCCAATCAAATGTTAACCAAGTCTAGGTGTACACTTCCTGATGCAGGAATCTTGGAGAAAAGTCCACAAAATAAAACAGAAAAGAAACTAGCAGGTTAGCAGGCCAACAAGACAGTTCAGCGGGGGAAAAAGCTCTGGCCATATAAACCTGCTGTCCTGAGTTCAATCTCAGGAATGCAAGTAAATGTAGAAGGTGAGCAAATCCACAAAGTTGTCCTCTGATCCCCATACACTCACAATGTGTATGGAAGCTTACACACACACACACACACACTTTCTAAGGAACTATTATGAAAGAACAATGGAGCTGGATTTATTAGGAAGAAGTAAATATAACTTGAAATGCTTTCATGAATCACAACTGGGTTCCACATAAATCACCATTTCTTTCTAGTAAGCACACAGGTCTGCCTTCTGTTGGAGTAGGAGATCGAAGAAACAGACTGGCCAAGTGGTGGCGCACATCTTTATTCCCAGCAGAGACAGTCGGAGTTTGAGGCCAATCTAGCCAACAAAGATTTAAGTTCCAGGACAGCCAGAGCTACACAGAGATTCTGTCTCAAAGAATCAAAGAAAGAAAGAAAAAGACACTGACACAAGAGATGATGACAGTAAGAGTTTAAGAATCACTCGGTAGCTTAAGCACAACACAGCCTGTTTTCTCTAACAAATAACTATAGTCTTGATAACACGACAACTGCAGGTGTCAAAAGTATCATCCCCAAATGAAACACTTTAGTGTCTTTCTCAAGCAAATGATGTCACAGGTTTCACCCATTCAGACATCTTTAAAATACAGTATACTTAAAAACTAAAAAGCTTTGTCCACCCTTAATCTCCAGGTTGGGACTTGACCTGCTTCAAATGTGGCATTTAGGACGTTATGTGCACCAGAAGCTCTTAGAAAGTATAAAAACTTAGATTCAGTGTCAAATAAGCCCAGAAATCTAAAAAGCCCCACAGAGGTAAAGGTACAAAAGAATCAATATGATTTAATAATAATTTTCAAAGTACTCTCTTTTGTTTTTAAAAGTACTGTGGGCAAAGTAGTCTCTCCTCTTGGAATAATAGCATTCTAAGAAGAAGGCGTCTATATCTACTAGGTTATAGAACACACTCATTCCATTCACTGGTTGTGTTGAAAGCACACAGTCCATGCCTGTGTAAGAAGCCCAGTGTGACAGGGACAAGTCAGCCTTCACATATTCACTCATCCACTACGCCGGCAGTTTAACCATTCCTCACTGGTAGGGCGGGAGCACACAGAAGTAACATCTTTCCCACGCTCTAATCAGCGAGGCCTGCTGACCCACACCTGTCACACACAGGCAAGAGACTGAAGCAGAAGGGTTACAAGTTTGAGGCCAGCCTGGGCTACAGAGTCAAAACTCTGTCCACCCCACACTCCAAAGTCTTCATCTCACATGTAAAGAAAAACCAGCAAAACCATGTGAACTAGTTCCAGGATTTACAGAACTTCCTTTTATAATGCACCGCACAAAATGTTGGCATGTGCCCTTCTCTGTATCGGGACACCTGGAGGCACAGATCCCAAGGACTCTCTACCACGTGGCCGACTTAAAGCACTAAAGACAACCAGCCCAGGAAATGTCTCTCTACATCAACACCAACATTTCACCTTGGAAAGAGGATTCGTTTTTGATCTGCGTCTAAAACCCTGGCTGGACCCCAATAATCAATTATACACCCTACTTCACAGAAATAATAAAATAAAATCAAGTTGTTTCTATGTGCTTTTTGATGAATTCTAAACATCTAGACTCTAATTCAGCTTAATTGTTTGTATTAAGTTTCACCGTTTTTCTCTTCTGGAAAACACTGGTTATTTCTGGTCAATTTTTAATATATAAAATCATCTTAGATATGCAAAATTGAACAAGTCTAAAATCACGCTGCATATTACACCATCACATAGGATGAGCAGAAAAGAGATGTCTTCTCACAAGAACTTCCTGAAATGTGGGGATTCAGATCCATGCAGCAACGTACCAGCATGAGGTCCGGGTTCTGCAGCCAGAGGGGCAGTTCTGTGAGCTGGCTCATGGCCTGGAACAGCGTAGCCCTCAGCGCACAGTAATTATCACCACGAACTCGCCTTATAGATGTGAACTTCTGAGAAACTTCCTCGTAGCCCTTGGGAGAAAACATCAAAGTTCAGATGGTGATTCCTAGCTTAAGAGAGCAAAGAAAGTTCCATTCCTACAGGAAAAAAAAAACTGTCCTAAATCATTGGGAAACAAGAATAGCTCAGCCTTTCTTGTTAGACATTCAAATCCCTAATTATAATTCCATTTATTTTAAAATACTGATGCTATATGAAATCTCAGCATCTATAACAGTGGTTCTTAACCTTCCTAATGCTGTGACCCTTTAATACAGTTCCTCATATTGTGGTGACCCCAACCATAAAATTTTGTTGCTGCTTTATAACTATAATTTTGCTATTTTTATGACTCATGATGTAAATATCTGATATGCAGGATATCTGATATGGCACCCCAAAGGGGTTGTGACCCACAGGCTGAGAACTGCTGATCTATATCAAATGCAACAGAGCCGACATACAAACTAATCATCCAGCACTAGCCACTCTCCAAGCCCTCCCTAAGCAACTGAGGGAGCACTCATCATTTCACTGGTAACACTCAGAAAGGTTTCATCTGTGGTTAATTAATTCCAAATGCTTTAATAAAGAGAACAGGAAAAGGAGGAGAGGCATGCACTATTTCTATCTCCAGATTTAAAAATAAACAAAATCCTGAGTTTCGTGTGTGTGTGTACATACAGGCATATGTCACTTAGTGATGGTAATACATTCTGAAAATAAGTCGCTAGGCAATGTCACCATTGGGACACAGAGTGCCCTTGCACAAACCTAGCTGGTATATCCTACTATATACTTGGGCTGGATAGGCTCTTACTGAGTATTAGCAGGGCAATTGGGCTAACAAGACACAATGAACAAAAGAGATTAGTCAAGCAATACAGTCAAGAGATACAGTGAACATGAGATAAATAAAGTTGCTGCTGGCATCAGGGCACACTGTTCTACACAGAAGAGTGACATAGTCAGCCAACAAGTGCTGTGACTATATGATTGGCGGTCCAGGCTTGTTTAAAACAGCATCGTGACAAACTCAGGAGTAATGCACCACAATCTGACACCACAGCTACATCATCGGGTGACAAAAGGTTCAGATCCATAGCATCTTACAGGTCTGAACCTGCACATAGTCATTTCAGAGATGGATCTAACTCTTTTAAAAAATTAATCTGGATTTATAAACACTTCCAAAAGAGTATGCAAAACTAAATACAAGTAATTAGGCGAATAGGGACTAATATAAAGTCAAGAATTGAAGTTAGTAGGCACTGATAACGGCCACCTTCCACCACCACTCGCAGAGCTGCACCTCTATGCGGGTGCTTTGATTGGATTACTGACTGGTCACATCTTTCCCCGAAACCAACCCCAGAGAGGAATGATTCTCCCATACGTTTTCAATACGGTATATATGGGTAACGTGAGTATCTTCAGTACTGAACTTTAATATGCCAATGGTTAAACCAGATCTTTGGAAAAGATTGTGGCAACAGAATAAATTACTAGTCAGTGAAGGCATTTCTGGGCAGGTGAGAAAATAGACTCATGGTCCAAAACTCAGTTTTCTGGGCAAGTCGGGAACCTGAATACCTGATAGCATGCTCAGCAGGCCTCTAAAAGGTGAGTCTTTCACCTGCAGCAGGCACTAAAGTTCAGTTCATATACAAAAGCCTAGGATGCAGATTTACAAGAATTAGGGCTGAGACTGGCATTTTCTCTCAGATTTCCAAGAGGTAAAAAGCATTTGGGGACCTGAGGTGAACCCTAAAAGATGAATAATATTTTCTTTAAAAAAGCTGAAACTAAATTTTAAAAAAGTTAAAACCCTAAGCAAAAAAATTAGACTATTTTTCTACCAAATATGATTTTATCAAATATGGGCTAGAGAAATGATTCAGTGGTTAGAGCACTAGCTGCTCTTCCAAAGGACCTGGGTTCAAACTTAAGCACCCACGTGGCAGCTCACGATCATCAGTAACTAAAGTCCCAGAGTCTCTCTGGCCTCTGAAGTCATTGCACACATCTAGTATAGACAAACATGGTAGCAAAACACCCATACACATAAATATAAATAATAAAAAAAAGATTGGTAAGTATTTCTAAAACACAACAAGTATGTTAAAATTCAAAATGCAAATAATCCAAGAAAAAAAGTAACAAAAGATAGAACCTTAAGTACTAGGTAGGAGTCTGCCCTGTCAGTTCTGTAGCTCAAGAATGGTCTAACAGAGGCAGTTTCACATGGTTTATCCTCCGAATAAGCAATGCTGAATACAGATACACACATTCTATAGGTAGAGCCCAGAGGGTACGCTGCAAATCCACTACCACGCCAGTCTTGGAAACTCTGTTAGTGTTGCCAGTTTATGCAGTGGATCTAAGTGAAGGTAGCTCCTGGCACACCTTAAATGAGGGAAGTGGTTCAAGATTCCTCTGCAAGGAGAGTACAGGAGAATTCTGTACCCTAGGGTTTAAACAGCATGTGTCCAAGCACAGGAGGTGTAGAGTCACCCCTGCCTGTCCTTCAGGCTTTTACAACACCAAGTTAAGGAGGGCATTCCCAAAGGTCTCAGAGAGAACCACCACTGGCCGGCTCAATTCTCAACACACAGCTATGTGTTATCCAAAGACAGTTCCTGAAGAACTGATGTTGCTTCTATATTAATACTCTGACTTCAAACAAGACCTTATCTTTGCAGTCTGTTTCCTCATCTCTAAAATTAGAACTCTAATATTTACAGCATTGTCTTATTATAGCAGTTGTCTTAACCAATGTCAAAAAAACATAATATGATATGTAACTTATGACAAACGGTTTGAAGAACTCGTGCACCTTGGCCATACCTTTTTCATGCACGTGGCTTTCTGAGTATTTCCCCTCCATTCTTTCTTGCAGTAGTCCATGATATCCATCTCAGGAGCCACACTTAACCTGGGTTCTGCTGAAGAATGAAAATAGCAACAATCAACAAACAAGTAATGCGCCAGAGTATGGACATAAAGGCACTCAGGGGAATCCACCCTTCACTCCTTACTATCTCTAGTCTAAAATTTCCTGAATCCCACCACTGCCCATGCCTCTAGCCACAGCCACCACCACATCACCTCCAGCAGCCAGAGTGGTCTCTCAATGGGACCCCTTGTCACCACACCCTCCAGACAATTCTCCACACAGCAGCTAGTCAAGCCTGTGTGGAGACTTAAATCCTGAGTCAGGCAGCAGCCCTTCTGTGTGTGCTCAAGAGTGCTGCAGCAGCCTCCCAGCTCACACTCATCTGACCCACAGGTATCTATGAACACTTTTATAATCAGAATCAAGTATATGAACCATAAGAAAATATCTATTAGACAGAGATAATAACTAACAAAAAATATATTTGTATTTACTTAAGACTATAGTTAATAAGCCAAAAAGTAACAGAGCGCTTGCTGTTGGCTAATCCACAGACTTCTTTGATGTCTCCCAAAACTAGTACATCTCAAGTTTAAACAAATGCTACCATTTGTCTCTTCTCCCCTAAGACCCTTCGTGTGTGTGTGTACTGAGGATTAAATCAAGGGCCTTAAGTAAGATTTTCTTGATTTAACCAATGAGGTTTGATGTATTGATACACACCTATGACTAGGTGCATGTTTGTTATGACAGTCTGTTACGTCAAAAGGGAAATGGGCAAGTTCTTGGGTTCATCTTGGCTTTTTTTTTTTAAAAAAAAAACTGTTAAGAACATAGATATTAACAATTGTTTTAGGAGATGAATTTAGAAGTACTTCAGAACACAGCAAGCCTGCATATCTAGTATGTGAAATAAGTGTTTCATTCAATTCAACATATATTCACTGAGTTCTAATCGTGTTGAACACTGTGCCAGAGCTGGGAATGTAAGATAGTAAACACAAAGATCCCACCCTGAATGGACTTCTTCAGGAGGAGAAAAGATCAGTGGAAGCCAGAATGACCAAGGAACACCAAAGCCTCCCTACAGTTTTGGAAAGAAATTTGTTTTTAAAGTATATTATAAAAACTGCCTATTCAAAAAGAACAGAAAACAAAAAACCCTCACTGTTCATCATTCCTTACAGAAAAATCATTGTTTTACAAAAGGGGGAAATAATCCCTGCACAAATAACACAGGAGTATTTCTGCATGGAATACATCAGGGATAACCTAGAAGTGAGAGAGACCACAAATCACTGTTGCACAACCAACCCTCAAATAAAGACCTTTCATCTCTGAAATTCAAGAAATAATTTTTAAGAGGCTGCTCAGAATAAGGAAGTGCTCCCCACACAGCAAGAACTGCTAATCCGCAGTCAGGACTCTTTCTGGGCCATAAGGTCTTGCCAGACAGGGGTGTGAACCTGGTGAGAACACACTCTACCAGCAGAGGAAAGGCTTCCAGACAGAAAGGCTCCTTCCAGCCATCCTCTTTTCTGACCACCGGGCAGGGCTGGGGAATCCTACTATCTCAGGTCACAGGGCTGGCCCAGGGCTCTTATAAAGGCAAGACGCCAAGGCAGAAGGCTAGTCCTGTCCTGATTCAGAGTCTGCACATGAGCGGGAGGCTAGGGGAAATGACATACTTGCACAGCTACAGCTACCGTAGCTGGGAGGACACCAGCAGTCCCCACAGGCTGACTAGACTAGGAGATGGAGGCACAGGACGAGGCAGCTTTGACCTCATCAGCTCACTGAGTACAATACCCTCCTCTGATTGTAAACTATACAGTCTCCTATTGCTACTTCCAGGAAGAAGACTACCTCTACAGCCAAAACCAAAAATAAATAAATAAATAAATAAATAAATACCCATCTGGACCTTATGCATCACATAAGTGATGAATATAATAATCATACCTCAAAGGGTAAGAACAAAATTGGGACTCCTCCAGGAAGCTGGGACTCTCGGAAGACGGACTAGGATTGGAATCTCAAAATTCTTCTGCAATGGGTCTGGTAGGAAATAACCTGGGTTTTAGGAGCAAACAGTTTCTGTCCCAACTACTGAGCATGCATGAAAGCTGCCAAGGACAAACGCAAACCTAAAAGGTCCAATAGATCTTTGTTTATAAAGCCGGATAGGAGGTCAAGGACTGGAAAGCCTTCCTTTATGGAGCGATGTTAGATATCTTTTCACCAACAAAGACCAACAACTTGGTCTTGGTCTGAGCTCTGCAGCGCAGGAGGTGGTGCTGCTACAGGACACTAAGGAAGAGCGAGAGCTCAGCAGGACTGAGCTATAAGGAGCGCTGTCAAACTGAAGCTGCGCATCACAAGACTCACCGAAAAGTCTGGATGCCTGTGTGCGGAACAATGCTGGACAGAAAGGAATCACAACAGAGCCCAGAAAGTGGAAGAGAAGCAGGAGGTTCTACAGCATTAGCACACGATGGGCAAACACACAAGAGCATGATGCCCCAACAGTATTCTGTGCCCTGAGTGATTTGGAGCAACATGCTGTGGAGGTTGAGCATCCTGTGAAATCCTAGGGAGGACCACTATGACATGTCTCTGCCACACTGGGAAGTTGACCAGCTCTAGAGTAAGACTCAGAAAACATCAAAACCTTATATATCCTAATCACAATAAAGCTTTTGTTAGCCGTCAGTGAAACAGAAGCCAGTTCTCAGACATGTGACGACACAGCAGTGAGAAGATGTAACATTCACACACACTCTCTGCAAAGGCCCGCATGCAATGGAAGGACACACCTCACCTTAGCCTGGGAGCCAGGAGGAGCACCAAGCCCACACCAGGAGCACTCATGGGAGTGAGAAGAGCAAGTCTGACAGAGCAGCACTCTGTGTGTACAGTCACAAAATGACTGGCGCTATCAGGCACATGGCCATTTTGCTGTAGTCAATCAGATTACAAGGCCTTCTTCAGACAAAGATATGTGTATAGTTAACTTCTCAAAACATCTTGCAATTGAAAATGAAAAGGGTATTCACATCCAAACGGTTGTAAGGATGTAAAGAAATAAACTGAGAGAAGGAAGAGTCAACAGATGCAGGGAAAAGTCTTCCCTAAATCCATGTTAGCCAAGTGGGTGATTCATATGAAGACACTGCATGTAGGAGAGACCTCCTAGGAAATACAGGCCACATTTCATGAAAGCAGATATGCTAATCTAACTGAATTTTCTATAAACAAAAAAAGTCTACAAACAAAACAATTCCAAACATACCTGATATCCCTCTTTCATGTATTAGCAATTCTTTCTCCTTTTCTATTTCATCTGCAGCACGGTACATGTCCTCCTCGCTGAAATCACACCAAAGTAGATATTTTCAAACTCTGTTCACTGACATTTCCCAATGTGTGATAACATATAGCTGCTACGAAATGCTTACGACACAGAAATATAACTGTTTTCCCATATAGGATGCCACAGTAATAAAATATGGGTCCTAGAATGCTAGTGTCTCTCCCTCAACACTTCTGCTTCAGAACCGCTTCCTTTAAATGATACCATTCATACAGCAAAGGACTCCAAGGCCAATTCAACTAAAATCAACTAGCATGCATCTTAATCGGTAATGCTCCTGAAATGATTCCACCAAGTTTCAAAAGCAGAAATAGTGCTAATAATTTACACAGGAACGTCGACTTTTCTAATGTTACAAGCAATTCTGACAGCAGCAACTCTAAAAACATGAAAAGAGGGAATCAATTATAAGCCCCCTAAGCTAAAAACCCTCAATGAGGCTTCTCCTGTTCCCTAACCAGAAATGCTGTTATGTTCCCACAAGTTTTAATTGCTATCACTATTCTTAAAGAATATAATCACTTCAGGTAACATACTAAATATTAGGAAGGGGAAAAAATTCTAGACAAATATAATGAATGGGGCTTCCACTTTGAAAATACCTCCCTTTCCTTGAATATTTAGAGGCCTGGCTAGAGCTGCCTAGCATGTTCCAGCTTTAGGATTAATCCCAACACCTCAAAAATACTATTATCCCCAAATAACAATAAAGGGAACAGAACACAGCGATCTGCTGAAAGTGGAGACATGGATGTGAAGAACTGGGGGGAGGCAGAGAGGCAAACGGTGCAGGCAGGGAAGCCCAAAGCTGCTGGAGGGGCAGCTAGGCAAGGCAAACAAAGAAGTAAGCCAGGAGGAAGTCGAAGGCTCAGGAACTGGAAGAAGTAAGTCCATCTGAAGGAACAGCAACACACTGAGCTTAAAAATCAGGAGATTCCACATAAGGAGCATGCAGACCTCCAACTCCCCATATTTCCCATGACAGTGCCCCGTGCGCACAGCAGCCTGGGGAGAGAGGAGCTTCAAACACAACAGAATCCAGGAAGGAAGAGGTGCCAGGCTCAAAGAGAAGGAGCCAAGTGAATGAGTATGGTACTTCTGCTTCTGATCTCGTTATCTGTGGGCATGGCCTGGCAGGCAGACCAGGAGGGACAGACGAAGAAGGGTGCTAGAAAGTGGACAGCAGTGGGAATCATCCAGTGTCTCCCAACTGTGAGAGAACAGATGTCTAAATCTGCACCGTGTAGATGTGGTGGTACATGCTTATACTCCCAGTACTCAAGAAGGTGTGACAGATCTTGATGTCCAGACTGGAGTATACAAAGACCTTGTCATTCATATATATGAATACTCACACACATGAGTTATATATGTGTGTGAAATATATATAAATTATATATCCACCACTTCCCTCCAGCACGGATTTGATAATTGAATTCAGCCCAAAAAGTCACAACTGCTTTGTACATTTACACCTGCAACTTCCTACAGGTGTTCTCTCATCCCAACAGGTTTGGAATCCTGTCTCTATCCTACCACACCCTGACACATGCTGTGTGGGCCCACCCTCTACAGAGAGCAACACTTGCTATGGGCATTCAAGTCAGGCTGGCAGAGGTTAGTTACCATTTACCCAGCCCTTATTACCTCTACACAGAGCAGTTACTTCACAGGACTACTGTTGAGAAAGACATACTTAAAATGAGTACTCAAAAAGGTTAGCTACTGTTAATTTTCATTTACGCACTGATATGTACTAATAAACAATTTGCCCAGTAACCATTTCTTATCCTTGTTTTCCCTAGCGTGTATGTATGTATACATATAGCAGTATGATGGTAAGAGAACAAGTATCATTATGTTCCAGTGACATTTCAGGAAAAAGGCATGATGTCACCTATAGAGCTTGTGCCAAAGTTAAAAGCAAACAGATGCATGGGAACAACATATCAAAGGCCAAAAATAAAATATGACCACATGTTTTCATTCTTTTCTCATAAATTTAATAACATCTTTCTGTCAAACCCCCATCAGAAAAATTCTGATTCTCTAAAACAGTCATTAAAACAAATCACTTTCTTAATATATTTAAATTCTCAGAAGCTGTCTTTGGACAACACTTCCCCAATCTTACCCTTCGCTTTCTCAGCTTCAATGAGAAGGCTGGTAAGAGCTGTATGGTCTGCGGTTCCTCTTCCAGCTAAGTTCTAACCGCCTATCAGATATTTGCATTTCAGGCAAATTCTGTGGCCAGCCTGTATGAACATTTTTCTCCCCTCTGGTCCTCTTAGTTTACAAAATAACCAAAATCATAATCACAACCCCAGCGCCCAGAAGAGGCAATCCAAAAAAGCATTTTACAACTAGAACAGTAAAGAATGAAATAAAATGGTTCCATTTAGACTCTGTCTTGGGGCTTTATTCCCCAACACCAGAACAAAACCAAACATGTTCCTAGAAGGGCCAACAAGAAAAGAATTAAACAAACAGCAGAACAGGAGAGGTGAGTGCAAAGGGAAGGCCAAACAGCACAGGAATGGTGGCAGTAGAAGGCAGTGTTCAGGACACAGTTCTTACAAGAGGAGCAAAGCAGAAGCTGACAAGCCCACAGCATCCACAAGCTACTTCAGCAACGGGACAATTCACCCAGATCCTTGCACCAGCATTTGCTAATTCCCTTGGCCACCAAAGGCAAGCTGTAGAAAGAACCCAAAGCTGTTTCCTTGGAGAACAGGAAAATGTTAATTTTAAGGAATGGAGATCAACACAGCCAGAAAGGAAAGCATGTGACAGCCAGGATGAAATATCCCCCTACCTAAGGGTGACCAGGAAGAAACGGCACTTGCCTAGCAAGCCCTATTCTCTGGAGCTCACTCTCTAGAACAGTAAAGAATGAAATAAAATGGTTCCATTTAGACTCTGTCTTGGGGCTTTATTCCCCAACACCAGAACAAAACCAAACCATGGTCTAGATGTTTTAAGAGTCAACATATTACACTGAAAACAACTACAAAAGGAAATAATATTTGAAGCTGGGAATGTGAAGCAGGTAGAGATCTGTTTTTTGTTTTTTATGGGAAGGGAAGATAACGAAACAATGCGAGGAAAAGGGATGTTAAGATAAAGTGACCGATGCTGACAGCTCGAAAAGGATGAACCATTACTGGTAAAGATGTGTCCACTCTGGCAAAGAACAGAGGCCACAAACCCCACAGGCTCAGAAGAGCACCACAGCAAAAACATCTCTCCTAGAAACATGACAGCTATAAAATAGTAAAGAGAAAAACGACCCAATGTCCAGACATGCTAGTTACTTTTAAACTGTGCAGATAATAAAATGATAATGAATCCTAACGAGAAATAACTAGTGTAGCCCCGTGGCATTATTTGGAAGAATCTGTTTTCAAGTTCCATAAAATACTACTTACCTATTTTCTCGTGAGCTAAACTAGTTTACTCTGAGAGCAACACACCAAATTGAGTAAACTAATAGCTAGTACGTAGAAACCTCAGCTCAGAGGTTTCTAGATCAAGAAATTTTAAAGGTGTGTGTATGTGTGTGTGTGTCTCCACCTTCAGAGTACTGGCATTACAGGACCATACCATTAAATGCAGCTAAGACTTGTTTGTAAACCAGGCTATGGTGGCACACACCTTTAATCCCGGCACTTGGAAGGCAGAGGCAGGAGAATCTCTGTGAGTTTGAAGCCAGTCTGGTCTAGTTCCAGGACAGGCTCCAAAGCTACAGAAAAACCCTGTCTTGAAAACACAGAGACTTGTTTGTAAATGCTCACTAGTACAGACAAAATCATATTATTTCCAAGAAAATGGCAAATTAAAGGCAGAGCTCAGTGAAGCCGTATTTTCAATTTCTGATTCAAGTCATGAAAACAATTCTAATTTATATACACAGCTTACAAGACAATGTTTTTGCTTTAAAAAGATGTATTTAAAATGTTTTCTTCATAAGAAAAAAGATGCATTCACATAAAACAGTAAAATCAAAATAAATACATGTTTCCCTGAATGCATATCTGTATGCCATGTGTGTGCCTGGTACCTGAGGCCAAAAGAGGGTGCTGGGAACCTAAACCAGGTCCTATACAAGAGCAGCAAGTACTTAACTACTAGCCATTTTTCCAACCCCCAAATAGTATATCTTAATGAATGTTTGACCAAGGCACCCTTAGTTATCTAAGAAAAAGAACAGAGCATGGAGTTCTGTTCAGGTCTGAACTGGAGCCCTGCAGTTCATACATAACTTGGTCTGTCCCTAGAAGACTAATGGCTCAGGCAGTATTGCTGAGACAGTCAACCAGTGTGACGCCAACATGTCTTCCTTGCCCCCACACACACACAGGAAAAGTAAAGACCACTCAACCTAGCCTTTTTCCACTGTTCAGTGACTACAGATAGGGGTAAACAACGCAGCAAATGCAGGAAAGTACCAGCACCTAGGCCAAAATCCCACCCACTTCTGCAAGTGGACTTTCCATGTGACTTCCAGAAGTGCATCTTCAACAATGAGGTCTGCAGACCTCCTGGATGATTCCTGACGTAGGTTCTTCCTCGGCAGAGGAAAGGAGCCGGGCTCCACTACTACCCCACCACTACACCTATTCTCACCTGCTCCCTGAGAAGTAGACTACGCAAGGGCAGAAAACATAGCACAACAGTGGCTCTCGCTATCCCTGAAAACAGCTTAATACTTGGAGGACAAGGGGTGCTCACAGACCCTTTAAGAATCCCTACTGTAGCGTGGAAACACAAGCTTGCCCTCAGTTTCACAGGGCTTCACAGACTACTGGTACCGCTCCCCGCATTGCCCACCCACCATGAATCCCAGAATTCAACTCCAGTTCCATCCTCAAACAGGCTGAGCGTGCATGGGGGCTGACCACATCTAGTGTGGGGTAACTGTCTAAGGGTACTCCACAGATGGAGCAGAAACCAAACACGAAAGGATTCGAGCCCAGGGCTGGGGTGGTGAGAAGGTAGAGTGAAGGAGAACTGCAATACGAGTGGCCAGGGAGCTTGCAGAAAGGCAATTCCGTCTGGTCTTCAAAAGGGACCCCAGGTTTTCCTGTGAGCCATCCTTGAGGCTTGTTCAGCAAGCAGGGTATACATGTGGTTTATGGTCCCTCTTCCCCAGGCTTGCCCTTGTGAAATGCAGTGAGCTTACAGGACAGAAATCAGAGCAGCCTGTGCCACTACAGCAGCCATCGTACCCTTCGGAGTCACAGACCAGACACATAATTCAGCTGCAGGAGATTGGCTATCATTTGGATTCATAATTAATTCCCCCTCAAATGCAGTAAAAAGTGACTCCATAGAATATCTCAAAATATATCTAGTCTTGCTGTGTTCCCTATTTTAAGGTGCAAATATTTTCAATGATTCAGAGTGGAAAGAAAGATCTGACCCTAGAGTTCAAAACAGATTTCTAAAGCACATTTTAAACAGTATTAATCTAAATTTTACACTCATCATCTATTATACTGTGAACTATGTAATGTTTCTATGATGAATGACCCTAAGAACACCTCACAAAGAAAAATCACCCAATGAACTATCATACAATGCTGATTCAGACAGAGGAGAGGCCAGTGGTACTATGTTGAAATAGCAACATTAAGTTACACTTAGCCCCATTTCTGCACCTGAGGAAGAGTCAAAGGAGAATGGGATAATTAAAGGCAACACAGGCAGTAAGGAGAAAGAAATTAAGCTAATAAAAGCACAAACTACCAACATGGAGGTGGTAAAGTCTGCTATCCATATAAATTATGCCTCTGTGGCTAAGGAGGTCAGGAAGTAATGGGGGGGGGGGAGGCCACCTCTCACCCAAGCATCCAGAAACTTGATCTTAAAATCCCCTACCTGTGTCTCCCTGGACAAACTGTGCCTGCAGAATGTGCAACTGTTTCCTCAGAGTGTCAGGTGACAAACGTAGGCTTTCAGCTTTAGGACTACTAAAACAAGACTATGCTGACTCCTTCCTATGGGATTTATTCTCCAAGGTGCTCATGAGAACGACAGAAAAACTACCGAACAACTATGTGTACTTCTGGGAATGTGGTTCTGGCCCCAAATGTTCAGGGGTCATTCAAGCCATGTGGGCCTGCTAAGACAAGGCTGAGTTGCCGGGCATCTAGGGAAGGGCTCAGGACAGGAGGAAGGCAGGCAGTAGGAGCAGCTGGGAACCAAGTTGGGCACAGAGGAAGAGCAGAGGCGAGAGACATCCTCGGTCTCGAACCTATATAGTCCCTACATGGCAGTCACAGATTAGAACAAGTCACACACACCTGTATATGGAATTCAATATAAAGAAAAATAAGTGTCCCTATTTAGGAATCAGGACATTTCATGCAAAAGCCAAGATATATAAATTCATTAACTACAGAAGACCCAGCAACTATGCCCGGAGCTCAGAGAATGCTGACCCAGATAAAGAGCTAACAGCTCTCCAAGTCCCAAAGCTAACTGCCAATGTCACTAAGTCTTCAATTGCCAGCCTAGCTCAGGGAGAAAGTTAAGACCTCCTACCCTAAATCTTTCTGCAGTCACCATTAACTCATTACACGAATAATTACCACCACACTCGGGTGCTCAGTAAATAAAAGCGATCAATGCCCACCCCAGTGCACCACGCAAATGAGCTATTATATCACATCTTCATTAACAAGGCTTCAAAAGACACTTTTAGGAGATTAAAAGAGCTCGGGGGGGGGGTCCATTTAGATACACCTTACAACTTAAACTTTGGGTCGATAAGAAAACTTGTTGGGGGCAAGAGAGATGGCTCAGGGGTTCGGTTCCCAGAACTCACCTGGTGACTCACAACCATCTGCA
Organism: Neodon shergylaensis; assembly: GCA_025134845.1. Lineage (NCBI taxonomy): Eukaryota > Metazoa > Chordata > Mammalia > Rodentia > Cricetidae > Neodon > Neodon shergylaensis. The sequence goes on along the minus strand of JABTXL010006268.1, from coordinate 8,425,709 downwards.
ACTCCAGTCCCTGGAGTTCAACACCCACCTCTAACCTTCTCAGGCACCAGGCACTTAGGCTGTACACTGACACGCAGGCAAAACACTCTTACACATAAAATAAAAATCGAAAAAAAAAATATTTAAAAAAGCGAAAAGAAAATCAGTCAAACTGGCTGGCTGAGCTTTTAATTTTCTAAGTCCAGATGCATATGCAACCGTGCCACGAACTCTGAAGTGCAGATACCTCCAGCTCACGCAAAATGGAAACGCTCTGACTTAGGCCAGTAAGTCAAGCACGGATTTTTGTGTGGATTTATTTAAAAGCGATGGGTGGAGGGGACGCCCTGCCAGGCTCGGACGGGGTAAAACGGAGAAGGCCAGCCTGTGGGCAAAGTCTGTCCAACAGGTACGACTCTCCGAGTGGCGACGGGTCTTCCCGGGGAGAAGACGCCGCGAGGCGGTTCTGGGGCTGTGACAGGGGCGACCTCACTTCCTCAGAGCTAGGCTGGAGGAAAGGGCTCCGTGGAGTGAGTCGCTCATTAACTAAGACTCCCTTCGGAGCTCTTCCCCGAATTCCAGCTTTCCCTCACTGTAGGGATGGACAGCTGTCACAGCGGGAGCGGGGCGGCCCGGGTGACCCGGCTGTGACAGCCTCGGCACCCCGACTCCGTCCAGCTCGCCTCCTGCCCACGGCAGCCCCGCGCCCTCGCCCGCCCCGCTCACTCACTGCTCGGCCGGGCACCGCATCGCGGCCCGGGGCTGCGCGCCGATCGTCACCTTCCCGCCCTCCCTCGCCGCGGCCCCCGCCTCGCGGGCCGGCGTCTCCGCGCAGCTCGCCCCGGGCCACGCTCCGGGCTGAGGCATGGTTCCCCGACTCATGGGCGGCCACACCGGGCCCTGTGGTCCGGCCGACAGGAGCCGTGGCTGCGCCGCCCCGCGCCTCGCGAGGTCCGCAAGGCGCTTCCGGGAGAGTCACTGGGGCCGCCCCCGCGACCTTTGACCCCCAGCAAGGGGGCGTGACAGGAGGCGAGGCTTCCGGATGACGGACACGCCTGCGCAGAAGGACCGGAGCCGCGGAGCTCCTGACGTCCACTGCGCATGTTCAGATCCTGCTGGCTGAAGCAGCGCCTCACCCCGGGGTGCGCAGGCTGGAGTAGTGGGTGTGGGACGCTCGGCAGGACCCCGGCGGGGCGGTGTGGAGATGGAAGGCCCTGGTGGTAGTGAAGGGTCTCAGGGAGTTAGACGTCCCCGTAAAACTCCCGTTGGCATTGGTTCCTGATTGACAGACAGTGCAGCCTCCGAGCTCGCGTGGCCTTAGGAGCGGCTGGGGGGGTCACAATGCAGCAAGCGCTACCCTGTCTTGAATATAGTTTCGTACGGTAGTTTTTAACTTAAGAATGAGAGCAAAAGTCTGATGTTAGCAAGCTTCCAGGAGCTGACATGAAACTTGTGTACTCTGAGACAGTGGAGGCGCAGACGCCACAGTGAGTAGGTGAGCGAGTAGGTTTTAGCTCCATCCTCAAGCTGGAGGAATACATAGCAGGGACTATTGGGAAGCAAGCAAGAGGTTCAGGGGCAGAGCAGGTAGGTAACGGTGGGTCTTCTGGAACGTCAGATCATAAAGAGCCAAGTCACACTGATAAGCTTGGACTTGGTCTTCGTTAAGTGCTTTTGGCGAGGTCACTTTGGAAGATCCCTTTTGCCTGCAGTTAAACATTAAAGGATGGGGCTAAACTGATGTCCGGGGATTGGGGAACACGGTAGTGTTAAACATCCTACAAGGCCGGTTAAAACTTCCCTGAATATGGAGAGCTAGAATGTTACAGGTTAGGAGCAAGCTGTTTGGGCAATCCTCAGTTCCCCTTAATAGCCATTTATTGCCAGCCTCTATTTTGAGGTAACTTCATTGTGGCTACTGGGTAAATATTTATGGAATGTACAGGCTATTAACTTTTATCAACCCAAGAGTGGAGAATATGATCAGATAGCCCCTGAGATCTATAACAAGCATTTATACCGTCTACTTGATTTTCCAAAGTACTTTTAAAAATACCTCTACCTTACTATTTTATCCATTCTGTTATCAAAAAACAGCAACAACGACAAAAACAACAAATAATGAAACTGTTATACTGGAACGTATTTGAGATAACTGTAGGGTAAAAAGGCCAGCCAAAGAAATCCACCCTGACTCTGAAACCACAACCAGTGAAAGAAACTCACCCTGGTTCTGAAACCACAGCTAGGGAAAGAAACACTTTATTCCTGAACCCAGACCCAAAGAAATGCACCCTAATCCTGAAACCAGTGCCAAAGAAACACACACACACCTTGTCCCTAGAATCAGTCACTGAAAGAAATATGCCCTGGCCCCAAAACTAGAGCCAAAAAGCTTAGAAAAGCCAGTGAAAGGACAGTTTGGTTCTGAAAACGGTTATCTCTGCTCCTGACCAACTAAACTAACCGATCCCTGATTGTCTCCCTAGGAAAACTCTGCCCCTAAGAAGCCCTGTATAAGCCCTGTGCCTGTCCAGTTTGTGACTACTCTTCTACCTTGGTAGAAGCAGCCGCTCTCCTGGATTCTTCCCTCCCAATAAACCTCTTGAGCTGGGGAAGCCTTCCTTCCCTTAATAGTCAGTTGTTACAACTTTCCTGAGGAAGTCAGAAAATGAGCAAAGCAGGATTGTAACTTGTAACACTTTCACTGGGGTACCCTTCCCCTGGCCGCAGGGAGTTGTTACACTCTGAAGCACCAGAGCAGAGTTGTAACAACTTAGCTCGGAGAAGCCCTCTTCGCCAGAGCAGAGCTGTTACATTGGGGGAAATCTTCAGAGGGCAGGGCTGTAAATGGCTATGCTTACTGTGGCCTGTGCTATTCCCTGGCTCCCAACTGCCAGAGCACTCTTCCGCCCCAGCTCTAACACTGATTATCCCCTGACTCCCAACTGCTGTGACTCTTACAGTAACCCATGTCTGCATTCCTGGACCGTGGTGCCTCATATTGATTTTGGCTCCAGAATAAACTGTCGCTTACTTTTTCGGGTGGAAACTGCTCTTTGTATAGACAAGTGGGCGATAAACTTAGGGAGGTGGGGACATCAGAGAGTACACTACAGAAAGCATGTTTGTCTTTTGAGACAAAGAACTCTGAGGTGTTCTTTTGTTCTTAAAAGGGTAAGAAACACACATTCTAGAAAGTCAACGCATAAAAGGATAAGCAAGCAGGTTGTGGATTTTAAGGATGTGCGGTTGTAGTGGGTTAAACAGTATGTCACCACCCCAGTTCATGTCCACCTGGAACTTCACAGCGTGACTACCAGGAATTAGGTAAAGTGATATCGTGCTGGATTAGGATGCTCCATAAAGTTAATGGTGAGAGGAGAGGTTACACAGATGGATAAACAGCAGAAGGAATAAGGCCGTGTGAGGAAGAAGGTAGAGTCTAGAGGGATGCAACTAGAAGTCACCGGAGCTAAGAAAAAATAAAAAGGATTATTCCAAGGCCCTTCAGAAAAGGCTTGGCGCTGCCAGCAATCTCATCTTACACTTCTAGCTTCCACAAGTTCAAAGGCAGGCTCCTGTTTATACCATCTGGTTTATTGTACTTCGTTATTTAAAATCCCAGGATATTAATGCAAGGCTCAAGATGGAAATATTTTAAGTTCTATTAAAACTTATATTTCTATCAATAATTTACTAACTATGGATCTAGAAAATGATTTGTTTCTTCTATGCATGCTGAAAAGAAAACCCAGAAGGGTTTTCAACCAGCAAGACTAGAAATAAGCTTTACTGCCCCAATGAAACTAACTCCTGGGCTGTGTCATAATTTAGTACATAGCAGCCTCCATGTTCACTTTTCCCTCCCACAGAATCTCATACTTATCCATTACGTTGATGAAATATGCAGGACATCGTGAAATGGGAAGAAAATGAGGGATTATCCTTGAGTTCAACAGATACTGTTTCATCTCAAGCATTCATGGGGGGGGGAGGGTGCTAAAGTCCTGGAAAACCAACAGCCACCAAGCCAATACTTTCCAGAAAACCCAAAGAATGGATTTCACAGACAATTTAAGGGCAAGGATTAGAACTGTGTTTTGTTTAAATAGAAGAGAGCTCAATACAAAGGAAGCAAGCAGCACTCTTTATAGCAGTGAGGTCTTTGTTAGTCAGGCTTTACAGGCCTGAGGTGTGGGGAGATGAGCTCATTAGGACAATTGGCCTCATGAATTATCCATGTGCTTCTCCTTTCTGGTGGGTGGACTAGACTTTGGGGCACACCTTCAGGATCAATAGCTTCCAGGCAGCTCAGCTGCTTGGGTTGCTATGTGTCTTGGTTTTATTCCCTGTTGCTGTGATAAAATACCCTGCCAAAAGAAACTTGGGGGGGGGGGTTATTTGGGTGCAAAAACTCTGAGTTACAGTCCATCATTGCAGGATGGTCAATGCAGCAGGAACCGAAGCAGCTCGTTCCATCCAGCTAAGATGGACAAACGTGTACTTCTGTGCTCAACTCTCTTCTGTCTTATATAGTTAGTCCATGACCGAAAGTCAGCGGATGGCACTGCCCACATTTAGGCTGTTTCTTTTTGTCCATGCTCTAGCCTAATAAAGACAATTCCCGCCATACATTTTTACAGGCCCACCCGACCTAGACAGCCCCTCACCGAGACCCTTTTCCTGGCGATTCTAGGTTGTGTCAGCTTGACAAAACGAGCAATCACATTAGATAAAAGGAGTAAAAAGGTAAGAAACCAGAACAAACCAAGACTCCCCAAACGTTTTTGACATACCTGGCCTCCAGCCTGGACAGAGCTACTGAAAGAATAGTTCCAGCTTCTGGCCAAGACTGAACTGCTTGCCAAGAACGAGAAGCAGAGATGTCCGTTTCCAGGTCCCGTCTTTAAACTGCCTGACCAATCTCTTCCTCCTGTTTTGGTCAGTAACAGTCACTCTGTATCTGTCGGTAAGGCTTACAATGTCTGCAGCGCCCAACGCCTGTCTGCGCTCTATGCGCTACCATACAGTTCGCGAGCTTCGGGCAAGTGGGCTGGAGATTAAAACACACAAACACACAAATACAGAGAGACAGGGACACGGAGCTCTAGTCACTGGTAAGAAGCCCCTCTTCAATAGCACCCTGGAGGCTTATATACCCCACAGTCAGGTGGGCCAGCAGGTGAAAACCTTATCCTCTGATCCTCAAGGCAAGGCAGCACGTGCTCGCTCGTGAAGCAGAGCTGGTAAACAACTTTGACACAGCTTTCAGTAACTCAAATCAGAAGGAAAGTAAAGATCTCTAACAGGGAAGAGCAGCTGGAGGCCAGGACTCCAAATGGTCCCAACAAATGTCATGGTTGTGGAACATCTCCCCCAAATCCTGTTTCAGTGAAATTTTAGGATGTCAGGAAGTCATCCTCTAAGATAAAAGGTAAATTGCTATATCTGGCCCTTCCTACAAGTGAGGCATGGGGTAGCAGGCTCTGTGCCCAGGGGGAGAAGAGCCATTTCATCCACAGGTCCAGACTAGTAAGAAAGTCACCATGCCACCCAGGCCATATAAGCCTGCAAATCCAGTTGTGCTTGACGTGGCACTGGCAGATTTAGAGGCCGTTTCACCCTTGGCAGGCACATAGAGGTGAATCACAATACAAACTCAGCACTTGGAATCGAGCCCTGCTTTCTCTGTGGAAAACTACTCTGTTTTTAGTTTGATGCTGGTTGTTGGTCAGAACTGAACAATTAGATGCCACTTTACTATGTGGTCTGAACTCAGTGACGAATCGTGTTGCCAGTAACTAATGTCGCTGTGATCTGACTGCACTTCTGTGGTATTCTTCCTCAAGTCCACAGTCCCAGAATAAGGGGCGAAGGGAGCATTCAGAGAGCTGTTAGACGAAGGGCATCCTGTAAAATATTTGACAGGCTGGAGAGTGGCTCAATGTTAAGAACACCTGCTGATCTTGCAGAAGCCCTGGGTTTGCTTCCCCGCACCCACCACGCTGTCTCACAAGTGTTACCTGTGACTCTAATTCCAAAAGATCTAAGCCCTCTTCCGACTTCCTCGGGCACCGCATCACATGATAGACTTACACACATGCAGACAATCAGTCATAACATAAAAGTAAGATAAATGAATCTTAAAACAGAATTCTCCTGAACTGTCAAGATCTTCAAAAGGGAACAATTTGAGAAACTATTATGGCCAGAAGTAGTCTAAGGGCACAGCAACTAAATATGCAATGTTATCCCTATAACACAAAAAGACTTTTCAGTTATACAAGGGAAGTCTAAATAAACAATGATGTTTTCTGTAAATACTGGTTCATTAATGATAGCAAACACACCATGCTAGCATGAACGTTTTAGTGAGGACAAACTGGATGGGAAGTATATGATAACTATATGAACTATATTTCTGTAAATAAAACTGCTCTAAAATCTGTTGTATAACTAAAAACTTTTATTTATTGTGTGTGTGCATATGTAGTATGTATAGGGACACACATGCATGTGGAGATAAAAGGACAACTTCATGGAGTTCATTCTCTCAACTTTCATGTGGATCTCTCAGGACCGAACTCAGGTCTCCAGGCTTCTGTGGCAGGCGTCTTTGTTAACTACGGAGCCATCTTGCTGGCCCAAATCTGTTGTATTTTCAAACATCAAACTCAAATCACCATGTCATAAAATGCGAAAACCAAAACTTTCCAAAATAGTGAAGCATATCCACCTGCATTGTCCTTGTATACCTCTTTGAAATTTCTTATTTATTTTTGGCTGTTTTGAGACAGGGCTTTTTGGAGTCCCACCTGGACCCAAATTCATGGTGTAGATCAAGGGTGCCCTGGAACTGAATGTCCTGCCTCCACCTCCTAAGTGCTAGAATTGCAGGTGTTTGCCAAGACATTCAGGTCAGAACTTAAATGTCAGTTGTTTCAACTGTATATGTCTCCTAAAATTTCTCTGTCTTCTGCACTGCTACTCAAACATACGTGTAGAAGCATGGATGTGATTCTTTAGCATGACTGTTGAGGACTATGTAGCATGACTGACGTTATAGAACTCAGTTGTGTGTGTATGTTTGACTAAAAAGTCAAAAGCTAATTTTTTAGAATTCACCATAAGGAGAAAGACCAGGGCCAGCAACGTGGCTTAGCAGGTGAGGGCACTTACCACCAAACGAATGGCCTGATTCTACCCCTCGGGCCCATAGGCTGGAAGGAGACAACAACTCCCACAATTTGTCCTCTAACCTCCATGTATGCTCCCACATCCATATTTTCACACACGTATAATAAATGTAATTTTAAAGTATTTTAAAATTGCATAAATTGTGATAACAATTAGCCTATTCTTTTGCCAAAGCGAGTAAGTAACAATATAAAAATACTATGATCTTAAGTAAACATCTATAACACCACTGTGAGAGATGACCCCAATTTCAGTATTCCCTTCGAATTGCATTAACTGTTAAGTAATATGATTGTGCTTGACAGCTGATACTTGCAATTGCCCTCAATTAATGCAGCTACTTGTTGGGGGGGTGCTTGCTTAGACTAGCTAGTGTGTAAAAGATCTTAAGTTCTTTTTCATTGAGGTTTCCTTAGTTAAAATTACTGCTCACAAAGACTACGGCTGGGCTATTACACTGTTCTCATCGTTGGCTTTCGATTCTCTTTAACTTAGTGAAAGTTGGATACATACCCCCCCCCCGCACCTTTTCAACATCATAAACTCTTACAGCAAAGTTCAAGCTCTGTGTAGTCTATGGACTTCCCCTAACCCACAGCAATGAAAAAATAGATCTAAAGTGTTTTCTGTACATTGGTGTCTAAAGCATTGAGAAGAAAGGTACTTTTTTAGTTTATTCTTGTTTCACAGGTTGATGTACAATACTCAGCCCCAACAGGAAGCACTGTTGGTTTCAGTCAGAAATCAACCACTGCAGGAATACCCACTCAAGTTGAAAGAGCCCCTCTGTCTTTAGCACTGTGGAATGTTCCTGTAAAAGATATTTTTTTTAAAAAAAAAAAGCAGGACCAGATGACCAAACAAAAACCTATGTCTTTGCAGTGCTGAGGCTGAAATAAATCATACAAGAAAAAAAACTGAGAAGAAATTGTCAAATTATAAAAAAAAAACACCTTGCAATAGTACTGGTTCACCTGGAAACCCCAAAACTTCCCCAAGAGTCTTCACTGGGAGAAGTATGGGTCATAATGAAGTTTGTTTTATTGTGAAAATGAAACTTTCATCCATAAAGAGAAGAGAAAGAATGATAATTATAATCCAGGCTCTTGGTGTTCTAGAAATATTAAACCAGTCTCCTTAAACAGGATTTTGTCCTAGAAATTATCCAGGTAGAAGATGATCTTGATTTATGTGCCATGGACGGCACTGTGTCTCCCCCAATTCATATGCTAAAGTCCTGACCCTTGATGTGACTGCCGAGACTAAGCAGACTGTGAGGTAGTGGTGGAGGTGACAGAGTGTGGCTGAGGTTAGAAGGTATGGGAGTATAGGGGCTCTAACATGGCAAGGCTGATGCTATTACAAGAGACAAAGACACCAGAGCTTGCTCTGTCAAGGGAGAACACAGCAAAGTGGCAGCCACTTGAAAGCCAAGAAAAAAGTCCCTACCAGAAACTGTCAACTTAGTCACAGTTCCAGGCCACAGAACCAAAGGCTGTTATAGCAACTCAAGTCAGTTAAAATTGTATCATGATGTAGTTCCTTGCACTTACCTCTTAAGGCAAGACGCGTGTTTCCTGTGGCTAGGAAGGTCATGATTCATACCGTGCAATACAACTCTGAAGAAGCTAGAGGTGCGAATCGTAGACATTTCCTAAGAAAACACGGGTCAGGAGATTTGTGTTGCTTACAGGAACCTTAACCTCAACAGGCTTTGGATTAGGTCATATGAACCAATTCCACCACCTACTATTCCAACATCTTTACTGATGGCAAGGTGTCAACCTTAGCTCTTAAAAAAATTATACCAAGCTATTTCTGACAAAGTAACACAAGCATTGTGGGTGGATCTTACACTAATTTTTCCCATGAATTTACTCCCTTCTTGGTCCAGAATGACATCTGATTGAGTTTTTTTTCCCCCAAAAGAAAAGTGTAGGCCCATATTTCTACATAGTATGGTGGCCAGAATCTCAGGCCATAGTTTGCACCTGCCACACAGGAGGTGGTCACCTTCCTAACAGAGGGTCAAGATGTTGTTCTGCTCCTTCCTTGTAATTTGGAGGATGCCTGAAAAGAGATGTTAATTCAGCATACGTGACGTGACAGAGCTGGCATACAGAGCAGGAAGACGTTACAGGGCAGACATAGGTAGATGTGAACGTGACCACAACCATTCACCTGGTTACCTAGGAAACAGAATGCTCATGAATTTCCCCCTCAGTTTATGTTTATGGTATAAAAGCTGTTTGGAGAATAAACGGGAGAAATTTTCAGCATGTGCACCCAGGATTTCATGAGGGGTCACTGAGACTCTCCTTCCCTATAAAGCCATGTGAGTTGTGTCTTTATTCCCATGCCTCCCCTCTGGTCCAGAGAAATAATTTAGGGTCTGGGCTGGCACAGGACCCCAACAGAAGACTATATAGTTGTATCTCATAGCATTATTTTCAAAGTCACTGACAGCTAGAATCTAACAAGCACAAAATCCTAGCCTTCAGACTTGGGTTTTTCTGCTCTTAGATGTGGGTATTTTGATGTTTACATAAACTATTTTGACTAATATGTGTAGACAGAGACTGTACTTCCATTTCCTAGCCGTCTAGACCCAAATACTCACACAGAAACTATATTAATTATAATACTATTTGGCCAATGGCTTAGGCATATTTCTAGCCAGCTCTCACATCTTAAATTAACCCTTTTCTATTAATCTGTGTATTTCCACAAGGCTGTGGCTTACAGGTAAGATTCTGGTGTTTTTCACCTTCAGCAGCTACATGGCGTCTCCTTGACTCCACCTACTCTTTTTCTACATCTCTGTTCGAATTTCCTACCTGGCTGTACTCTGTCCTACCATAGGTCAGCACAGCTTCTTTATTAACCAATGGTAATAAAACATATTCACAGCATGCATAGGGAAACCCCACATCCAATATGTCTATTAAATGTACTTTAGAATGGGACAGTAAAGATAATGTGAGCAGAGATAGAACTGTGTGACTTGGGTGAGCAATTTAACCTATCAGCTTCCAATTTTCAGCCTTTATTTTTTTACTCACACATGGCTTGCTCTTGAGATTTTCTGTGGAACAAACCACGATGGAAAGTAAGAGACACTGAGGGCATCTTAATCACCTGGTGGCAGACCCATGACCAGGCTGTGTGTCTTCCTAGTACTCTCTGTGAACTGAAGATGGACAGTACATGGTTATCTTATGACACTTCCCAGAAGTGGGCATGAGTGATTCTAAAACTGAACTTCTTTGCAAGGATGGCTGCTGATTCCTTGCTTTCAACAAATTTGAAGAATCTAAAATTATTAAAATAGTATGATGATAGATTCCTATGATATCGTGTGGAAATAAGGTGTGTATGTGTGTGTGTGCACGTGTGAGCACTGTGCATCCCTGTGTGTATCTACAGAAGCCAGAGGTTGAAATCAAAAGTCTTCCTTTAACATTGCTCACCTTACCTTTTGAAGCCAGGACTTTTCACCGAACCCAGGGCTCACTAATTGGCTTGTGTGATGGTTTGAATGATAATGCCCCCACCCCCATAGGCTCAGATATTTGAATGCTTGGTCCTCAGAGGCTCAATTGTTTGGGAAGGATTAGGAGGTGAGCCTTTATTGGAGGAAGTGTGTCACTGGGGGTGGGCTTTGAGCTTTCAAAAGCCATTCAATTCCTAGTTAGCTCTCTCTGCCTCATCACAGATCAGGATGTAAGTTCTCAGCTACTGCTCCAGCATTATTCCTGCCTGCTGGATGCTGCCCACCGTAGTGGCCATGAACTCTAACCTTTGAACTATGAGCCTCAAATTAAACCCCTCCTTTTATACATTGCCTTTATCACGGTATTTTGTCATGGTAATAGAAAAGTAACTAACACAGCTAGACTGGCCAGCCATTGAGTCCCTGGGACCCTCCTGTTTCTGCCCCCCCAGAACTGGGATTGCAGGTGCACAGCACCATGCTTGGTCACAATTTTTTTTTTAATGCTTGTTTCTGCCTGCCTGTATGTCTGTACCAAATCTGTGTCTGGTGCCATCTGGAGGCGAGAAGGGAACATTGCATTCCCTGGAACTGGGCTTAGAAATGGCCTTGGGCCTCCTTGTTGGCTCAAGGAATCAACCTGTTCTCTGTGAGAGCAGCCAGTGATCTGAACGGCTGAGCTACCTCTCCAGCCCTGCCTAGTTTTTTTATCTGGATGCTGAAGCTCTGAACCTAGGTCTTCATGATTGTGCAGTTAGCGCTTTACCCAATAAACCATCTCCCTGCCCCCAACTGTTGTATTTTTGGGGTGGAATTTGGACATTCAAAGAACTGATTTTGTTAAAACAAGCCTCCATATGCAACTGTTTGTGAATTTCTTAGTACTTATGTCTGTCAATCTCGCAAATAGGGATAGAGTTGTAATTAAATCCCATCTGCTTCTAACAATAACTACCATTCATCAACAATTTTTCAGAAAAATATATCCAATAAAAGTTATTATGTATATATAACAATTTTCAAAATTTGCAATGTATTGTTTTGGTTAAATTTTCACTAATTGTTATAATAAGTAAAACTTTTAAGTAATTTTAATTAATAAAAGATTTCCAGGGAGCTGGAGAGATGGCTCAGAGGTTAAGAGCATTGCCTGCTCTTCCAAAGGTCCTAAGTTCAATTCCCGGCAACCACATGGTGGCTCACAACCATCTGTAAAAAGGTCTGGCGCCCTCTTCTGGCCTTCAGGCATACATACAGAATATTGTATACATAATAAATAAATAATTATAAAAAAAAAAGATTTCCAAACAAAAATACCAATATTTATTTATAATGCCATATAAATTACATGTCTTAAAATTAAGATCTAAGGATATCTGTAGAATTTTTAGTAGACAAGCAATGATTATACTTATGATAGCCTAGGGTCAGAAATAAGTCTATAGTCTTACTCGTTTGTGAATGACCAGACATTTACAAAGTTCATTCTGTATATCGGCAACTACGGACAACCCAGTTCGTATACACATGGAGTGAGCATGAGTCTCTTGCCTGTGGTTGTGTGTTGCAAAGGGGTTATTATTACAATATGGATCCACCGCTTTATCACTATGTAATTGGGTATATATTCTCTTAAAGAGAATAAGAGACAGCTTATTCTGAGTTAAATATGAGTGACCATGTCCTGAAAGCTAAAATTCGTGGGCCCCAAATTACATGTTACAACATGTAAGTGGTTACATCAACTCTTACAATAGAAACAAAAAAGGTAGGGCATAAGGAGATACCTCAGTTGGAATATGTTTGATATGTAAGTGAGAGGTTCAGCCCCCAGAACCCATGGAAAAAGATAGACATGTAGGTGCATGCTTGTTGTTCCTGTAATAGTGTTAGGGTGGCAGAGACTGTAGGTGGATCCCTACAGTCTTGGAGTATTTGAAATAATTTATTTTAATTGTAGGTTTTCTTCTGGGCAGATTGATTTTATCACCATAGCGTCATGCAGAGTGTCTACTTAGAAATATAGCGAAGTCTGATCTCAATGACCAAATTATTGTAACTGCTATTGTGACTAATGATTTAATTTCTTCCTGTTATTTTGGTAGTACACCAAATTCGAAATTTTTAGGTAAATGCATATTCACATTACAAAAAAAGTCAGTTAACAATACACTGTCATTTTAAATTCCTTTCTAATGAAAATTTCCTTTCCTACCTACCAGTTATTAGTGATAGACTAGACTTGTAGAACCAGGATTCTATAGATTTTGTGAGCATAACAAAATTTTATTTCTTATTTTAGAATCACAAAGGGAAATAATCTCATAGGAATATTTTGTAATATTGCCCACCTATTCACTGGTAAAATATGCCTATTTCTCTGTATGAATCAGAAGTGTCCCCGGCACTTGAACACTTGGTCCCCAGGTGGTGGTATTCTTGGGGGAGGTTTAGGTGGAGCAGCCTTGCTGGGACCTGGGACAAGTCTATCTGTAAAAGCAGGTTTTAGATTAAAGGCCTCCTGCCACTTCCAGTTCCTTCTCTTTGCTTTCTGCCTGTTGTTGACAATAGGAACTTCCTTCCCTTGCCCCTATGCCTGCTGCTTCCTGCCCGTCAGAACTATAAACCAAAACAGACTTATCTGTAAGTTGCCTTGATCACCATGCTTTCTCTCAGCAACCAGAAGTAAACCAACATTTGTGATATTTTCCAGGCCCATCTAAGTGTATCGTAGGTCACTTTGTACCTCCTCTTCCTCTCCATGTCTCCCGGCATCTCCTGTGTGCTTAGATTCCTCCTCCTCTTTCTCTCCCTAGACATCCCCGACTATACCTCCTGCCTAGCTATTGGCCATTCAGCTTTTTATTGCACCAATCACAGCAAATACATCTTCACATAGTGTACTCTAATACCCCACAACACATACTGAAGGCTCGTTTAATTGGCAACATGGGCTCTTGAGTTGTATAGTTGTTTGGGTTACAATTGTCTTCCTTTTTGAAATGGTATATTCGCTATACCTCCTATTTTTGAACATGAGCCCCTTTTAAAGCCATTGTCTTCTTTATTATATTCAGCAGATTGACTCTGCCCTAAAACTCCTAGCCCACTTCCTGTATCTCCAGAGACGTCTTTTTGGCTCAGACATTTGGCCAATTGTGGGGCTTTGAGTAAGGACATCCCTCATAGGCTCATGTATTTGAAGGGTTCCAGCTGGTGGCGCTGTTTGGAGGAGTTTAAGGAGCTGCATCTTTGATGGAGGAAGTATGTCCTGGAGGTGAGCTTTGAGAGGTTAAGAACTCACACCGTTTCTAATCAACTCTCTCTGTGCTTATGCTTCAAGATGTGAGCTGTCGGCTTCCTCCTCCAGCCTCCATGTCTCTACTCTGCCATTATGGACTCTTACCCTTTGGAATGGTAAATCAAAATAAACTCACCCCTCTGTAAGTTGCCTTGGTCATAGTGTTCTATCACAGAAACAGAAAAGTAACTAAAAAAAACAATTTTCATTAAAAACGCATTTACATTGTCATTGGAGACTTTTTTTTAATGATTTGAGTAAATCTTTGGGTATCTCAAACAAAAAATAGTAGAGTCCAGGTAGGCAGAAATATGAACATACCACAGGACTTTCCAGAACCTTTCCTTTGTTGTATCTTAACATCTTAAATACCAACTGCAGGCAGTATGGTAATCCAACTGGTTAAACCTATTTAATATTCTTCCCTTTTTCCTAGCAAGAAAGAGTGTGGTTGTTTTGGGCACTGAGTTTAGATTTAAAAATGAATTACCACCAAGTAGAAATCCTTTTGGAAGATTTAAAGTAGGTTTCTGCCCACGTAAAAGCTGACTTCTTTCCAATTGTACTTAATAAGAATTTTGCAATGGTAGTGAAAAGAATGAGCACATACCTTTAATCCCAGCACCAAGGAGGCAGAGGAAGGCAGGTCTGTGAGTTCAACTCAGCTTGGTCTATAGAGCAAGTTTCAGGACAGCCATGTTGTAATATGAGTGGCGGGACTGCGTCCCCAGCACCCTGGCCGCCTGGCTAGCTTATGCCCCGAAATAACAACACACAAACAATTCTCTCATATTAATTTAGCCCATTTCTAATCATCTGTGTAACACCGCTAGGTGCGCTTACCGGGAAGATTCTAGCCTACGTCCATCCTGGGTCGGAGCTTCATCGCGTGTCTCCAAGAGGAGCTATGGAGTCTGTCTGAGGAGTCTTACCTCACTTCCTCTTCCTCCCAGCATTCTGTTCTGTTTTCTCCTCCCACCTATGTTTTAACCTATCAGGGCCAATCAACAGATTGATATATGACACTCCCACATCACAGCCAGACAGAGAAACCCTGTCTCAAAATTAATTAATTAATTAAAATAAAAAAGAAACAGAGCACAAGGGCATGCTTTATACAAGGCAGGCAGTCTTTGTAACCAACACTCATGACAAACATGATTGATGAGAGGATATAATGCCACCATCCTCAAGTCAGATCCGTATGATTTCTGTCATTTAGGAAAATGTACTAAAGCAAAAAGTCTAAATTTCTCAGATAATTTAAGACTATCTAAATATAAATATAATAGTGGGGGAGTTATTAGAACGTCAGGTTTTGAGTCCGGTTAACCAGAGTACTCAGTGGTCAGTGTTCTAACTGAAGGGTTGCCACCTGGCATTTCTCAAGTCCACACAAGTCTATCCTCAGAAAGTAATACAACGTTATGATGAGGAATTTGAATCCAAAATTTGTCTCTTGAAGTCCTGTCACAGAGAAGTGACTAGAAGTCCTTGATAGGGTCCTTTCCATCCAAGGGGAAGAGTCCTCAGTGCAATGTCTTTTTATTTATTTATTTATTTATTTATTATGTATACAATATTCTGTCTGTATGCCTGAAGGTCAGAAGAGGGCGCCAGACCTCTTTACAGATGGTTGTGAGCCACCATGTGGTTGCTGGGAATTGAACTCAGGACCTTTGGAAGAGCAGGCAATGCTCTTAACCACTGAGCCATCCCTCCAGCCCCATGCAATGTCTTTTTTAATTGACAAAATGACCCAGTTATAATTTAGAAATAATAGTGTCGAAGTAAAGTGGTTAGAAATCTGAGTTCAGCGGGGCGATGGTGGCGCACACCTTTAATCCCAGCACTCGGGAGGCAGAGGCAGGCGGATCTCTGTGAGTTCGAGACCAGCCTGGTCTACAGAGCTAGTTCCAGACAGGCTTCAAAGCCACAGAGAAACCCTGTCTCGAAAAACCAAAAAAAAAAAAAAAAAGAAAGAAAAAAAGAAATCTGAGTTCACCTAGTTCTCCATTTTCTGGGAGTTAACTATGGAAGGATTCTTCATCCTAATCTGAATTTTTCATTAACATTTAAAAATTTTCCCACTGTAGAATATAATATTTCCCTTCAGCACAATGGCTCCTATAGATCTCTGTTTTTCTAGAATCCCCAGAAATTATACAGAAGTAACTGGTGTTTTCCAAGAGAGAGAGAGCTTAGATTTAGAAAACTCAGAGAAGTGTGACTGAAGAAGCTCTCTCTGTGTGTGTATGTGTGAAGTATACCACTGTTCAATTAATCACCAGTCCAAATTAAATGAAGGTCAGGGACACAGTGAAAATCCTACACAATAGGACAGATGCTAACAAGTAGAGTCAAACATCTATCTATTAAAATAGTCCACTATTACTGTGGAATTTATCAGGAATCCCCCAAGGAGGCATACTTCTTTCTACTAGAAATTTTTCTACTGCTAACAAGTGGCTTTGATAAGGGAAGACTTCAATCCAATGGGAGGATATAAAACACACATCACTTGAATAAAATCTAATCACCAACTCAAACAGATCATTTAGTACAGGGATGAAAAAGAATCCCTGCTCCCTAAGCCAGTTTTTATTATTGTTGTTGTTGAAATATAAGCACCTAGTGTTGCAAGTAGGAAGTGTACTGGCTACTTTTATGTGGACTTGACATAAGTTAGAGTCATCGGAAAGGAGGGAGCCTCAACGGAGAAACATCTTAACATCTGAGAGTTGGCAAGCCTGTTGAGCATTTTCCTAATTAGCGATTGATGTGGGAGGGCCCAGCCCATTGTGGGTGTGCTACCAGATCCTGGGCAATGGTACTGGTTCTATTAGAAAGACTGAGGAAGCTACAGTAAGTAGCTCTCCTCCATGGCTTCTGAGTCAGCTCCTGTCTCCAGGTTTCAGTCCTGCGCGAGTTCCTGTTCTGACTTCTTCTGATAATGGACTATGATGTGGGAGTGTAAGCCAAATAAACCCTTCCTTCCCCACCTTGCTCTTGGTCACGGTGTTTCATCACAGCAATAGTAACCCTAAGACAGGAAGTTCAGTTTTAGTTTGATGTTAATGTTTAATTTTTATCTAAGGAAATTCTAATAACTTTCATTATGCCAAGTTTTATAAAAATACATATATACATATGTACAAGATACTGAGAATAAAAATCTCACTATGCAGCCTTGGCTGTCCTAGACCTGGCTTGTAAATCAGACTGGCCTCAGGCTCCCAGGCTCTGCCTGTGTCCGCTTCCCGAGTGTCAGGATCAGAGGTGTGCGCCGCCACAAACAGCTAGGCACACACTCTGCTGATGTCTTACCTTCCACGAGTCTCATAAAATACTTTGCCTTCCAGTTCTGCCCTCACATTTCATTTTCCGTTTGTAAAAATCCTTTGCTTTAGAACAAAATCTCATTTTATCATACAAAATTGTTTTCTCATATAAAAGCATTTGCCTTTAAGCTCTTTTACCAAAAGCGTATTCAGTGCTGATGACGTCATATATCTGCTTTATGCTTCATGTCTCCTTTCTGCCTTCATTTTCTTTTTTTTTAAATAAATATGAATTTTGAAAAATCACCTTCTAACCGAGGCAAAATAACTTTATGTTTTAGTGAAATCCCAGGAACCTGTGTCTGGAACACAGGCAGAATGCTGCCAGTCCTGAACATTTTCTCTTACTAGCACAATGAGCACGTTAAAGGTTTATGTCTTCCACCAGGGACAGCTGGAAGCAACGGAACCAAAGCCTGGCACCTCTGCCTTCATCCTGTGCCAGGGACCTTGTGCTAGGTCAGCTTCCACTTGCACTGGTGAGTCAGTTGCTCAGTGTCTGTCAATCCAGCCCATTTCATCCCAGTCCAAAGAGGAAGGCTCACATCTTTGGACTCAAACCTGAAGTCACTTTAGATTCTTGGGAAAGTAGAGTTTCCCAACACAGACCATCCCCCTTGTACGGCCAATTATCCACAAGAGCAGCTGTGCCCAGCAACAATGATCCCCTGAGAACCAGTTTTATCCCCTCAAACAATAATGGCTTCTCAAGATAGCCCTGCAACACCAGAACTAAGAGTCATCAAGGGGACTACGCCTAGCTTAATTATGTGTGTTTCTTGTACCTCCTCTCAACCCCTTTTCTGGTTAGATTCAAAGCTCCTGTCAGTACCCGAAGACAGGTTATTAGACTCTTCCATATGTTCCCTCACCCCAGGGTCACACTGACCAAAGTCTCTCCCTTGGTTACTCACCAGTCCTCATCTCTTGAATGTGCATAATAGCAATGGTGGTTGAGCCGATTCTGTTGGAGCTGCCAGAGCCAAGACGCTGGCCCACCTTAAATATGGGCTGAGTGTTGAGACTGAACAAGAAAGAGAAAGGAGCAGAAATGTCATATGAGTGCGTGGTGGTTTACCTTCTCTGCCTCCTGGTCTACCCGCAGGCGAGGGTTCACGGCTGCATCCTCGTGCTGGTGATTTAACAGTTCTGATAAGGGTGTGCTTGGCTGACTGTAGCCCCCTCTGGTTTTCTAGGTTGGTCCGAGAAGTCCTGATCACTTCACTATCAGGAAATTGGGAAGTTCAATCTGGTCCTCAGGAGACAGCCACTTCTGCTTCAGGATGCAGCTTTACGCTCCTAAAGCATTGCTTTCGTCCATCTAAGGCTCTTTCTGGTGACTTTTACAGTTCCTGTAATCCAGGGTCACTGAAGAGGAAGGGATAGGACAATGGCATGTCTGAGATTTCAGCCGAAGTAAAGCAGACATAAAATAAAACCAAAGCTCTGACTTCCATCTTGCTTTTAATTACCTGTGGGTCTAAGTGGGAGCAGATGCTTTTTAGGAGAAGCAGCTCCTCCAAGCCAGTTCTGTCTCCTCCCAAGATAAAAATAAATGACAAACAGTTGCTTTTTGTTAATTGCACATACTGGGTTGGACTTCCTTCTTCTTATGGCAGTGACACAGCAACACTGTAACAGAAGTCTGCACCAGTATTTGTAAAATAGTAACTGTACCTAACACTAGCGTGGAATGTTACAATTCAGGAAGCATCTTTTTTTTTTTTTTTTTTGAGACAGGGTTTCTCTGTGGCTTTGGAGCCTGTCCTGGAACTAGCTCTTGTAGACCAGGTTGGTCTCGAACTCACAGAGATCCGCCTGCCTCTGCCTCCCGAGTGCTGGGATTAAAGGCATGCGCCACCATCGCCCGGCAGGAAGCATCTTTAATACATGTTTCATTGTATTCAAACCTGAACTTGTGAACTTGTCGGACTCCCTGGAAGTCTCCTACATAAGCCTACTTGTCGCTCCCATTTATCTTCAAGATTATGCAGTGTTAAAGAATGTGTTGGGTTTAACATAACCCTCGACTTCACCCATCACTGCAATTTCCTTAAATAAATTATTCTTCAGAGTGCAGATGGCCTCTTTGTGGGTAAGTCCAATCATGGACACTAGGTGGCACCATAAGTCCCTCTTGTGGGCTGATTTCTAAAAATCCAGCAGTTTTCCATGTACAGCCTGAAGCTTTTAGTAGAGTCCAGGGTGAAGAAACACGGACAAAGTTTCTCTTTCTGTATAGAAAGAACCTAGAAGAAGTTTGTTTTTTAGCTACTGTGAATCAGTTGGTAGAGGAACAAAAATCCTTCACAAGAGCCTCAAATGGAGCCCCAGAGCAGTCATTTTTTAGCAGCTGGTTTTCTTGAAGAAAGTCTATTGGCTGTCCTCTGTACACCTCACCAGACTGCTGGGATAACCAAGTGAAGCAACTTTCGAGGACGGCCAACTAAAACCCAAAGTTCCTTGGTGATAAAAGTACCTGGACAAGCAACTTAAGGAAGGGTTTACGTTGGCTTTCAGTTCCAGGGTACAATTCATCACGGTAGGGAAGTCATAACCACAGGAGGCAGCTGGTTATATGGTATCTACAACCAAGAAGGAGGGAGTAGCGGATGTGTGCACTCAACTACTTGCTTCCCCTTTATACAGTCAAGGATGTCTTCCTACCTCATAAGCCAATCAAGATAATTCCTCATGGGCATGCCTAGAGGCACACCTACCAGGTGATCCTAGATCCCTTCAAGTTAATAACTGTCTTAGTTATGGCTTCAATTGCTGCAATGAAACACCATGACCAAAAAGCAAGTTGTAGAGTGTGGTAGTTTCAATAACCCCGATAAACTCAGGGAATAGCACTATTAGGAGGTGTGGTTTTGTTGGAATAGGGATGGCCTTGTTGGAGGAAGTGTGTCACTGTGGGAGCTGACTTTGAGGTCTCCTATGCTCAAGATACCACCCAGTGCCACAGTCAACTTCCTGTTGCCTACTGATCAAGATGTAGCCAGCACCATGTCTGCCTGCATGCTGCTGTGGCCCTCACCTTGAGGATTATGGACTGAACTCTGAACTGTAAGCTGCCACCTCAGTTAAACGTTTTCCTTAATAAGAATTGCCATGGTCATGGTGTCTCTTCACAGCAATAGAAACCCTAAGACAGGGAGGAAAGGGTTTATTCCACTTATACTTCCACATTGTTGCCCATCTTTAAAGAAAGTAAAGATAGGAACTCAAACAGGGCAGGATCCTGGAGGCAGAGGCCATGGAGGGGTGTTGCTTACTTGCTTGCTTCCCATGTCTTGCTCAGTCTGCTTTCTTATAGAACCCAGGACCTCCAGTCCAGGGATAGCACCACCCACCATGAGCAAGGCCCTCTCCCGTTGATCACTAATAGAGAAAATGCCTTACAGCTGGATCTCAAGGAGGCATTTCTTCAACTGAAGCTCCTTTCCTCTCTGGTAAAGCTTGCTTGTGTGAAGTTGACACGCAAAACCAGCCCGCACAACCACTAAGGTCTCTCTGTCCCTGCTGTTTCTCCTCAATTTCGATTCCTCATGCTTCCGTCTGTCAGTCTTCCAAAGTCAAAAGACCATGCTGCTTTGTTGCTACTGATGTGATGTTCTGTGCTCTTCACACTGGGCTCCATTCTACATGATAAGCTACAACTTCTACCACACTGTAGGAAAATCAATAATATAAAAACAATTATTAAAAAATCGATCAAAAGTAATTTCTACATATTGATTTAAAATAGAGACCAATAAAAATTGCTTTATCAGTATTGGTTTTCCATTAGTCTCTCTGCTAACATGTGGCACCCAGATAAGGAGTGTATCATTCAGTTGCCAGACCTAGCCTTGTTCCCACAGTAACACTATCTGTTTCTTCATTTGAAATCAATTAAAACTATTGAAATTTATCTTTATATTTTTTTCTTTAATTAACAGTTATGACTGTTACCCTACCAGACATCCAGAACCACCGGGGCTATAGCCCTCAGATCACATAGTAATTGTAGTGAATCCCTCCCCAGTATTTGGAAACTTCAGGTGAATGTGTTTCTGAGTGAATGAAAGATGTTTTTGATAAGAAGGAGACCATTCCCTGGCACACAGTGGGAACTGCAAATAGGAGAATATGTCTTCAGCACAGATCTATGAGAGTTGGAAGAGTTTTTCTCAACTTGATGTAAGTGCTGGATAAATACACTTGGAACTTTGAAGGGAAAAACATTAATCTTGGTTCACTCATTATTTTTATTTATCGTGCCATGCACTAAGGGGAACAAAACTCTCTTCTACTCTTCTCTCATACAATACATTCTGACCACAGATTCCTCCCCTCCACCCCTCCCAGTTCCCCATCCACCTCCCCTCTCCCACAATTTCACCCCTTTCCCCGTCTCCCCCCAGAAAAGAGCAGGCCTCTCAAGGACATCAACAGAACATGGCACAACAAGATACAATAAAACCAGGCACAAACCTTCAAGGCTGGGTGAGGCAAACTACTAGGAGGAAAGGGGCCTCAAGAGCAGGCAAAAAAGGCAGAGACACCCCAACTCCCACTGTCAGGAGTTCCACAAAAATGCCAAGCCAGGAGCCATAACAGATGCAGAAGACCTAATTGCAGACCCATGGAGCCTCCATGACTGCTGCTTCAGTCTGTGTGAACCCCATGATCCCTGCTTAATTGCTCCCTTGGGCCATAATTTCCTGGTGTTCTTGAATCCTCTGGCTCCCACAATTCCTCCTACCTCTCTTCCATGGGGCTCCCTAAACTTCAGGGGAGGGACCTGATGGAGACCTCCAACCTGGGTTCCCTCTCTCTGCCTCATGTTTGGCTGTGGGTTTTTGGCATCTGCTGCCATCAGCTGCCTGAGGAAGCCTCTCTGATGACAACTGGACAAGGCATCCATCTATGAGTACAGCAGAATGTTATTAGGAATCATTTCATTGATTGATTTTTTATTTACTTATCTTTGTTTTTGTGGTCAGTCATGTTTGGTTCCACCCTAGGTCTCTGGGATATCCAGCCTCCAGTTCCTGGCCATCCAGACAATGTTGGGTGTGGGCTCCCTCTTGTGACACAGGTCTCAAATTAGACCAGTCATTGATTGGCCACTCCCACAAGCTCTGTGCCATCATTAAGGCAACCATCTTGCAAGCAGGACAGTTTGTAGGTCTAAGGTTTTGTGGCAGGGTTGTTGTCCCAGTCTTACCCCTGGAAGCCTTGCCTGGTTACAGAAGATGGGCAGTTCAGGCTCTGTATCCCCATTACTAGGAATCCTCACTAGGGTCACCCTCATAGAGTCCACGGAGTTTCCATATCAGCCCCCAAATGTCCTTCAGTTCCAATTGTCTTTCTCTCTCCATGCTGCCTTCACAACCTGACTGATATAGAAATATACTTTAAATTGGTATGGATTTTGGTTTATTGATACAAATTTAAGGTATATTTTGTTATACTATATGTACATTTCTACTCTTGCTTAAGGTATGTTTATACAGTTCAGTTAAAATAGCAAATAAGCCAATTAAAAAATGGGGTACGGATTGAAACAGCAGATCTGTTAACTAAAAGTAGTAAAGCACTGGTTCATATTAATGAAATCACAACCCCTGAAACTTGATTTGTGAAAGAAATCAGTCATGAAAGGCTACACTGAATGATTCTAGAATAGACAGATGTACATGGATAGGAGGTAGATCTATGCTTGCCAGAGGATAAGGGATGCAGAATATTGAGTTATCACTCCTAGATATATGATTATTTTTTGTGGTAGTAAAAGTTTTCTAAAATTAGATCGGAATATCAGTTCAAAAGTTTTATGAATTCACTAAAATCTACAGAATTGTATACATCACAAAAATGAACCTATCATATACAAACTAACACTAAAGCTGTTATTCTTAAATCCCTTCCAATTTTTAAGTAGGAAACAATATCAAGAAAATAATAATTTGTATCTGTACTACTGTCACCGCAAACAGAAGCCTAGAAGAAAACACATACAACAGGTTTAGAGCATCCTTGAACATCTGTGTCTTACCACTTTCAGCACTGCGGACAGGTCCCCAACACCCGCCATGTTCTTGGAACAAGCAAGTGAATGGCTAACCAAAGACTGTCAAAGTTTTCTAAAAGTGATAACTCTATTATAGTTTTGTTCTTGTTAACACTTCCATATTCACGGTAGTCATGATTGACTTATTACATACATTTTGTGAACACCTGCATAGGAAACACAGTATCTGCTATATTACCTCATTTGTGTATGTGTTTAACAAACATATCTATTAGGATCATTTTCTCATCCAAAACTTGGTGAATTATTGCATACATGTGATAAAAAAATAGACAACTTATGAAATAACTCATATCACTTATGATCAATGAAGTGTTTTTATTACTGAATTATTGACCAAGTCATCAGGCAATTTATTTTCTTTAGGAAATCATCTGTGACAGTAGAAGCCCAGACAAGTGTCCTGGATCTATTCAAGGATTAAGGTTGATTCAACTGAAACCTTTAGAGTCAAAATGATATTCTTGAGCATGCTTTAGATTGATGCAAATTCCCAAGAGATGGACTAGTTTCTACAGGACATGAAGAAGGTTGCTAGCTGTACATCTAATTTTTTATCCTCTAGAATTTGGACCCATGAGGAACTTTAGCAACCAAACTGTAGATTCTTATCTACACATAATTCTCTATGATCATTCCTAGCCACAAAATTTAACAGGTATGCTAATTCCACCCCCATTTAATACTCTTTGTAATTCTGCAATATTTACCACTTCAAAATGAGAAATTGTATATAAAGCAGATGGTGAGATACCGCAACAGTTAAATGTGTTCTCTGAGCTTACTACTCTTGCATAGGACTTAAGATAATTTCCCACCACCTAAAATAAGCAGCTCACTGTTGTGAGCCTATAACACTTGTTCCAGAGTATCTAATGCCCTTTTCTGGTTGCCACTGGCACCTTGTATGCATGTATACACACACACACACACACACACACACACACACACACACACACACAACAAAGAAAATCTTAAGAAAGGAAGAAAGACATTGTATATTAAAGTTCCATAAAGAGAAGAAAATTGTGTGAAATTATGTAATGTCTCTGACCTTCACAATCCCATCTATGTAGTTAGGTAGAGAAGTGGACAAGATAATCTTCAGAAACCTAACTTAGTGTTTATGATCATCTGCCTCTGAGATGGTTTAAATAGGTATGACCCTCATAGACTCATGTGTTTGAATGCTTAGCCCGTAGGGAGTGACACTATTAGGAGCTGTTACCTTGTTGGAGTGGGTATGGCCTTGCTGGGGAAGTGTGTCACTGTGGGGGTGGGCTTTGAAGTCTCAGTCAGTTCTTTTCCTGCTACCTGTAGATCAAGATGTAGAACTCTCAGCTCTTTCTCCGGTACCACGTCTGTGTGAATGCCACCATGTTTCCTACCATGATGATATTGGACTAAACCTCTGAAACTATAAGCCAGTCCCAATTAAATATTTCCTTTATAAGAGTTGCTTCAATTGTGGTGTCTCTTCACAGCAATAATACCTAAAGACAGAAGTCTGTGCCAGGGACTTGGGTATTGCTGTGATAGGTCTGACCATGCTTTTGTTTGGAGGAATGTGGACTTGGAAGTTTGGATTAGAAAAGCAGTTCAACCCTTTAAATGGGGCTTAATGGGTCAACCTAGAAGGAATAGGGAAGACAGTAATGCTGAGAGTGACTTGAAACATGGGGACCTGGGGATCTGACTCAAGAGGTTTCAGAAGAGAAGTGGCCTAGAGACTATTCTTGTGATATTTTGGTGAAGAATGTGGCTGCTTTAAGCCCTTGTCTGAAAAAAAAAAATCTGCCAGAGGCTAAATTGAAGAGTTTTGGATTAATTCAGTTGGCTGAGGAAATTTCCAAACAGTATAATATTGACTTTGTTATGTGGTTATTAGTGCTCACGCTTATACTGATTTATAAAGAAAAGGAGCAAGTTGAGTTGGGAGAAATACGAAAGGCACAGTTCAAGGAGAAAGAGGGCACTGGGAAGTGGAATGGAGCTAAATCTTGTGTTCTGAGAGATAAAGAGATGAAAGAAAAGCCCTCTCTTAAGAAGGAATAAAGGAAATGGTGACCCCAGGACAAAATCCAACTTTTGAAAAGAATTAAAGAAAAGCTCAGAACCAGGTGTGGTAGTGCATACCTTTAATTCCAGCCCTTCAGAGGCAGAGGCAGTCAGATGTGAGTTCAAGGCTAGCCTGGACTACAGAGAGAGTTCTAGGATAGCCAACATTAGGCAGTGAAGGAAACCATCTAAAACAGAAAGTTAATGAAGAATAATTGAATGAGGGAGCCATGCTGCAGCCCCAGCAACCATCAGAACTTGGCAGCTTGGGCCGTGTGGTTCTGGCTTTAGAGTCAAGGATAGAAGAAAGGGGTTGTGGACTCCCCCTCTGCAATGAAGGGAAATGGCTCAGGCCAGGCCAGCGTCAGGGGTGTCTTTACATAGAGGCCTAGAGAGGCCATTGTGTGAAGCTGTGAAGGTGAAGCCTGCATTGCCTTGGAGAATCCAAAATATCAGAGATGCCAGAGCTGTCGGATACCTGCTGGGCAGAGCGAAGGGAGTGGAAGAGTGTTGCAGTCAACAAAGCTGAAAGGAGTTGGAGATCTGAAGAGTGCTTTGAAATCAGACATGGAGATGCAGAGTTTGGAGTTTGCTCAGCTGGTTTTTAGTCTTGCTTTGGTCGAGTATTTCCTCACTATGCTCCCTTTTGGAACTGTAATGTATGTCCTGTGCAATTGTATGTTAGAAGTATGTGCAACCTGCTTTTTCATTTTGATTTTACAGGGGATTAATGTTAGGAGACTGCATGAATCTCAGAAGAGACTTTGAACTTTGGACTTTTAAACAAGTTTGAGACTGTTACAGGCTATGGGGGCTTTTGAAGTTGTACTGAATGCATTTTTGCATTATGTATGGCTACAAACCTACAGAGGCCTGTAGTTGTTATTTACTCTTCACTGTGTGGCTGTGTGGCTGTGTGGCTGTGTGACTGGGTGGCTGTGTGGCTGGGTGGCTGTGTGACTGGGTGGCTGTGTGGCTGGGTGGCTGTGTGGCTGTGTGGCTGGGTGGCTGGCTTCTTCTTTTCTCATTCCTTGATCTCTCTTACTTCCTCTTCCCTCTTTTTCTCCTATTTATTTTCTCTGCCTGCTAGCCTCATCCTTCATTTATCCTGTCTTGCTATGGACTGGTCAGCTCTTTATTAGACCACCAGGTGTCTTAGACAGGCAAAGTAACACAGCTTCATAGAGCTAAACAAATGCAACATAAAAGAATGCAACACCTTTAATCCCAGCACTCGGGAGGCAGAGGCAGGTGGATCATTGTGAGTTCGAGGCCAGCCTGGTCTACAAGAGCTAGGTCCAGGACAGGCTCCAAAGCTACTGAAAAACTTTGTCTTGAAAAACCAAAAATAAACAAATAAGTTATGCTATTCAGCAAAAAGAAATAAAAAAGAATGCAGCACATCTTTGCATCATTAAACAAATGTCCCACCAGCATAAATAAATGTAACACATCTTAAAATAATATTCTACAACAGCAGCCAGGGAGGGAAATGTGGTGGTCTGAATAGAAAGAACTCCCATAGACTCATGTGTTTGAATGCTTGGCCCATAGGGAGTTGCACTATTAGGAGTGATGAGGGCTTGTTGGAGGAAGTGTATTACTGTAGGGACAAGCTTTGAAATCTCATATGCTCAAGCTACACCCAGTGGCACACACTCTCTTGCTGCCTACGGATCAAGATAGAGAACTCTCAGCCCCTTCTTCAGCACCGTGTCTACCTGAACATGTGCCGCCATGATGATAATGAACTAAACCTCTGAACTGTAAGACAGCCTCAGTTAAATGTGTTCCTTTATAAGAGTTGCCGTAATCACGGTGTCTCTTCACAGCAATAGAAACCCTAACTAAGGCAGGTGTGGTATTGTAGCACACACGTTTAATACCAGCACTCAGAAGGCAGGGGCAGACAGATCTCTGTAAGTTTGAGGAAATCCTGGTCTACACTGTGTGTTCCAAGTCAACCAGGGATACATTAAGAAACCCTGCCCCCTACCCACGCAACATAACAAAAATAGGCTTAATTCAAATCCATTATCCTACAGGTTTAGAGGATGGAGGTCTGACTGACAGCAGCAAGCCAAAAGCAAGGTGTTGGCACGGCCACGTCCCTTCTGGGGCTGGAGAGGAGGGTCTGATTCTGCTTTTTTGTAGTTCCTAGAGATCCCAGCATGCATTGTCCGTGGCCTCGTCCTCCATCTTCAAAGCTAGTGATGCTCTCATAGCTTACAGTGTCCTCTGACGCAGGAACTCTCATTTCCTCTTCCACCTTTATGGGCCTGCCAATCACACCCGGGCCACCTGGAGAGTCAGGATGCACGTCCACGTCGGACTTCCTTCAAGGTCAGAGTACGGATAAATTAGTCCTCCCTGCACTTGAATTCGGTTTTGCCATTGAACCAAAGTCTTCAGGGATTCTGGGATGACACAGAGCCCTCGTGCACCTGGGATGTTACTCAATCACAAGATTCCACTCATTAAATGGAAATGTAAAGACTAAATAAAAACATAGCTTAATGTTTTTATGACAGTTCAAAATTATCATACAGTTGTCCAAATCCATAGAATTTATCTTCTTTTATTTAAATACACGACATAAGCTGGTCAGGCTCAACAGTCTTCCCACAAAAGGCAAAGATATAAAGAAACTGTACAATATTACAAACAAGTGGCTGTTTGTGTATATACATTTATTTGTGTGTGTGTATATGTAAACATACATGTACATAAATGCACAAAGTATTTTAGTTCAATATTTTGCTTTTATATCCCCACCAAAGCTTCCCCTCCCTCCTCTCATCTCAGTCCTAACCCCCTTTCCCTCTTCCTCCCCATCTACTCTTTCTCCTCGGTTTCTCTTCAGATGGGGGCAGGCCTCCCATAGATGTCAGGCAGCCATGGTATATCAAGTTGCAGGAGACACCTCCTCTTCTATTAAGACTGGATGAGGCAACCCAGTGGGAGAAAAGGGTCCCAAAAGCAAGCCACAGAATCAGAGACAGCCCCTGCTCCCACTGTTAGGAGTGCCATATATTTGAGTAAAATGCTGCTGATCCCCGAGGGGCGCAGTGGCAGAAATGCTGCAGGTCCCTGAGTGGCGGCAGTGGGCAGTGGGCCATGAGACCACACTGCAGGTCCCCTAGTGACAGCAGATCCTGAGACCACATGGCAGGTGAGAGACAGAGACGCACAGGCACACCATGCCATGCAGAGTGAGGTTGGAGGGGAAAGGGGAGAAGGGGAAAGAGCAGAGAGAAGGAGAGAGAGAGAGAGAGAGAGAGAGAGAGAGAGAATTGGGGACAGGAGCCATGGCAGCTACCTCTTTGGGAGAGACAGAAAGGGAAAGAGCTCAGGCCAGAAGCAGAAGGAAGGTCTGCCTGCCTCAAAGGTGGATGGTGGACAAGGGGTGGGTGGGTTGCGCTTGTCTCTTAAAGGGACAGGACAGACCATTATACCATAAGAGGACCAAGTTACACATTTGTAACATTTATGCAGAGTGCCTAGGTCAGTCCCATGTAGGCTACCTGGTTGTCGGCTCAGTCTCTGTGAGCTCCCATGAGGCCAGGTTAGTTGGTCCAGTGGGTTTTCTTGCACACACAATGTTTTAACATTAATCAGGTGGTTCTACAAAATTAGTAAACAACAAAGAATCCCAGAAAGGTAATGCTTATAAAACATGTTTATTCATGATCATCCCGAATCCCCAGAGAGATCCCTCTTGATAAAGAACACAAAGGTCAGAGATGAAAAGTTCCTGCGGCTGAGGTCAGCTATTTCCCTTGTCTTTTTGTCCACATGAAGTCTCTCTATGTCTTAAAGGCACATCACGGTGTGAACCGAGGAGATCTCTTCCAACCTGCCAAACCCCAAATGTGTGTGGTGGTGGAGGAAATCAGTGGCTTTCCCCACCCAGTGTTCCCATAGGTCTTAGTGCCCTCCTTGGCTAAAACGGTACCATGGGTTTTTCAGAAATATTTCTCTTGCAAGTATGACCGCTGTCACTGAGAAAAGCCAATGTTCAGTCCATCAGAGACTTAAAAGACAGGAATGTGGTACTGGCGGTCATTCTCGGTCAGCAGGGAGATCTCTGGCCACTCCCTCACAGGCTCCTCAGGGTAGTAGACTGTGAAGTCTCTGGAGTTAAACTTGAACAGTCGGAACACTTTTATCTTTACTTGGAGGGAATACCCGAGTATAAACATGTCAATCTGGGGACAAGATGAGAGCGAGGTCACAGATTGTGTTTATACACTTCCACCAAGACGAGGCTGGCTGCGGTTTATGAGACGACCCGCTTTGTAACAGAGTTACCCCTAGAGCAAGTAGGCATGACTTAGGAACAAATGCCCGCAGTGTGGAAGGAGGGCAGGACCATGCTCAGTGAGAGGAAATCAGGGGAAACTATTCAGAAAGAGAAAGGAAAGTTGGAGCCAGGTCAGTGGCTCACAGCTTCAATGCCAGCACTCGGGGAGGAGCAGGAGGACTGTCATGAGCTGGAGGCCAGTCTAGGCTCCACAGTGAGTTCCAGACCAGCCTGGGCTCCAGAGTGAGACCTTACTTCACAGGGGAAAAGAAAAGGAAAGGAGGGGAGGGGAAGGGGAAAGGAAGTGAATAGGAAAAGGAGAAAAGGGAGGGGATGGGGGTAGGGGAGGAGAAAGATGGGAGGGGAAGTGGGAAAGGAATTGAATAGGAAAAGGAAAAAAGGGAGGGAAAAGGAGGGGAGGGGAAGAGGGAAAGGAAGTGAATAGAAAAAGGAGAATGGAAAGAAAAAGAGAAAAGGGAGAGGAAGGGCAGGGAGGGGAGAGAAGGGGATGGGAGGGGAGGGTGCTCGTTATTAAGAATTGCATTGCTTTCTAACCAATTTGATGTCTTAGTGAAGATGCCATGTGTCTCATCGCTTCTTTGAGAAAGAAAACAAGTGAACAGAAGACCTCAGTCATGGTGAGGGGCTTTCTCTGACCGTACAGCTGCTACTAACTCTTGTCTATGACAGGGAACCGAATGCTTCCTCATGATGACCAAGCTTTCTGAGTGGCCTTTTCCCAGTTAGTGTCTGTGTGGTCACGAGGCTCTATGAACCAGCCCTCTCTGGTCCAAGGGGTCCTCGGACTCACGGGACGCACCAGCCAGCCACGAGGCCCATCATTCTTCTTTCACACATGTGAAGCTAATAACCCCAGCCGGCCACCTCTGCGGAGGTGGTTTCCTTACCGCTGAACAGAAACCCTAAAGGCCCACGAGGATTCCTGAGTCATCCGTGGATCACACACTGGGGGCCCCACTCACCTGCTCCAGTCCACAGGTGTCCCCCATGGGATTCAGGTGATTCATCATGAAGCTCAGAGGGTCTGAGGAGGACTCCCTGGTAAACAGGAGTCGGAAAAGGCCGGGGATTATCTTGTTCGTCTTCATTTGCTCGTACGCTTCCGTGACCTGGAAGAGCATGATGAACTTCACAGCCTCGTAGAGCTTATACTCCAGGATGGCGTCGGAGAAGACGGTGTTGCACATGCTCCCTCTCTTGTGATAATCTCTCATCCCACTAAATTCGGTCCACTGCAGACACAGGGGGAAGTGGGAGCTGAGAAGGGCAAACACGGACGTACAAACCACCGCACAGTTTGTAAAGTACTAATGAGATAAGCCACAGAGGAGGGCAGGAGGGTGGCAGAGGAAGGCAGAATTTTATATTTTCACGTCCGTCTTTTGGGACGATTTGATTCTTTTTTTAACCACAAGGATGCCGCAGTGGGCTGAATGTTCACCTGCCTCTCCAAACTCATGTGTTGAATGTCTTAGTCCAGGGAGATAGCCTTAGGAGATGAGGCCCTTACGTGGTGATTAGCCTCTGCAGGTTAGAGTCCTCATGACTGGGACTGGTATGCCTTTAAGAGGAAGCCAAGCCATTTTTGGCTCTCCATCTGCCATGTGATGGCAAATCAAAACAAGCATGAACAAAACACTGTCCACCTGTCTATAAATTAGAAAGAGGGCTGTCACCAAATGTCACTTCTTGCTAGCCTCCTGGCCTCAGACTTTCAATCTTCATAACTGCAAGAAATAATCATTGATTGTTTAAGCCCCCCGTTTATGGTGTAAGAGAAGCCTGGGCTACCAGACTAACACACAAGCACCTTACTTTTATAATAAGAAACAAAATAAAATAGCTTTTCTCAAAACATACCACTACTGCCGGGCGGTGGTGGCGCACGCCTTTAATCCCAGCACTCGGGAGGCAGAGGCAAGTGAATCTCTGTGAGTTCGAGACCAGCCTGGTCTACAAGAGCTAGTTCCAGGACAGGCTCCAAAACCACAGAGAAACCCTGTCTCAAAAAACCAAAAAAATAAAAAAATAAAAAAAAAACATACCACTACTAGGTAAACCATCAAACACGTCCATTCTCTACAAGTGCTTGGGGTCATAGGGTTGTCCGGAGACTATGCCAGTGAAGAACAGCCCGAGAAGCTGCCTAAGCTCACTCTGCAAAATTCGGAGGGTCAACTCCCACCCTCACAATAACCATGCAGGGGATAAGCTATTCACAGTTCTTCATAGACAAGAAAGCTGTGACTCGAAAAACCATTTTGCACCCACGCTATACCTGTGTGAGCAGGATGCTTGCAGAAGGGCATTTCTGAGGTCTAGACTTTGTACAAAGTCCCTTCATGTGTCTGGTCTCCAGTGCAGCCCCTGAAGCTTCTACCCCACAATAGGTCATCACATATAACAGTAACTCTGACTTAGCAAGAGAAAGCAAGTCACCACCGCCAGCAGGAAGCCTCCTGAGCTCAGTTTCGTTTCCCTACCTCACAGGCTCTGCCCCACATACAGGGAGCCTGACTTGCCTTTGAGATGGAAGCTTTCAACTCCAGTCATTTATTCTATAATTTTTCCTAGGTACTCACCTGCGTTTTCAGTAACTCCACGCATTTCCGTAACTTTCCAAACACATTGGAACCTGTATACTTCTCAGGTCCAAAACTGTACTGCTGGATCCAGTTACAGCCTTGAGAAAAGAGTAGCTTTTCAGGAAGCTTGAAAAGGAAGTAGATGCCAACAATGATTAGTGTCTGAGCGCTCAGCGCACGCCATCCAGAACACAGCAGCACACTCTTATCTCAGGCAGCCGTCCTCAGAAAGGCTACCACGTCAGTTAAGTGAAGAGCAACGGCCATCTTTGCTTTAGAGTGGGGATTATGTCATGTCTACGTTATATTTAAAAAAAATCTCAATCTAGGGCATTGCCCCAAGAAACAATGTTTCTTTGTAACACTGATGTAACCTGTCAGAAGCCACTAGTAGCTAGAAAAGCAGGGCACACCAATTGGCGAGTGGGCTCCACAATGGTACAGTACGCTTCCCAACCTGGCTGTACCTCATCAGCTGAGAACAGATTTAGTCCGCATTTCCTACCTTTTTACCCTTGGCCCATCTTCCACTACCACCGAACAACAATGCCACCTATCTCACAGAGCTCTGGGTTACATTCTGGGAGATTCAAAGGTTGGACTGTGGTGTCTATAAGACCTATTCCACTGTGGGTAGTGAATACCGAATCCCACAAACTTGGGGGTTGAGCATAGGATTTCTGTCACATTCTTTACTCTAATTAACTAGAAGTAGGATTACCATACAATATTTATTTGACAAGTATTTGATATGAAACAGAAGTACTAAAAACAAATTTAAATAAAAGACATCAAGGAGACTGAACACATGGGACTATATATATATATATAGTGTGTGTGTGTATTTTATATTTCTTGCTCCACCATCCTAAATTGGGCATACTGCATTCAAAACAAGAATTCACATTGTTCATCAAGAACATACGTCTGGGACTGGAGAGATGTCTCAGCAGTTAAGGGTACCTGCTGCTCTTCCAGAGGACCTGGCTTCAGTTCCCAGCAATCACATGGTGCACTGACATACATGCAAGCAAGATAGCCATATACATAAGATAAATAAAAAAGACTATACTGCCATAAATTATTAAGAAAATGATAAAATAAATGTAAGCTGGAAGAAAACATCTGGAAATCTCATATCCAAAAAAGCACTTATATTCAAAATATTCAAAGGATTTTCAAAACATAAGAAAACACAATCCAATAAAAATGGACAAAAGGTTTAAGCAGATAATTTTCCAAGAAGATGAGAGAGATTGCAAATACATACATGAAAAGATACTCGACATCTGCTCACCAAAAGCAAATGAGGGCTGATGAGATGGCTCAGTGGGTGATGGAGCTTGCTGTGCAAGTCTGACGACCAGAGTTCAATCTCTGGAACCCATGTAGAGGTGGAAGGGGAGAACCAGCTTCACAGAATTGTTCTCTGACTTCTACATATGCTATGGCATGTGCCCTCCCCCCATCTCTCTCTCTCTCTCTCTCTCTCTCTCTCTCTCTCTCTCTCTCTCT
>JABTXL010006268.1:8312855-8391821 GCA_025134845.1 Neodon shergylaensis | reverse complement strand
CTCTCTCTCTCTCTCTCTCTCTCTCTCTCTCTCTCTCTCTCTCTCTCACACACACACACACACACACACACACACACACAAATAAATGAGTAAGAAGAAAAAAAACCATACCTAGTAGAATACTAAAAACAAACCGTCCCAACAATACTAAGTGCTGGTGACCGTGTGGAGTCACTATAACTCTTGCACTATACTGGTGGGAATACAAAAAACGCCAAGGAGGTTTGGAGAGCAATGTGGCAGTTTCTCTGAAAGTTAAGCACACACCTCCCAAAGCACCAGGAATTTAACACCTGGTCATTTGCCTAAAAGAAACAGATACTATACCTATAAAATCCCATAGAAAGCTATTCCTAACAGCCCTATTCCAAGCTAAGCACTGGAAACAATCCAGATGCCCCTGAACTGTGGGTAAAGTGTGTTCTGGTCATATAAAGGACTATCTTGTCTGAGCAAAAACCTTCTCAGTTCCTGGGATAGCATGGAGAAAATGTAAATGCTCACTGCTAGCGGACGGCAGGCAGGCAGACGGCTGAGTAGACGATTCCGTTTACATGACACTGGAAGCAGCAAACCATAGGGGCAGAAAGCAGATTGGAAAGTGTGCAGACCAGAGGTCTGGGGACAGCTGACTACGGAGGTATATGAGAGAACCTTGGGGTGGTGACTACATTCCGTATGCATTTGTTAATAAACATTTATGTGATAGTGAAAAAGGCTCGCGTTATCAGACCTCCTTAGCTACAAAGGATGGGTGCTTCTTGAGAAAAACTGAGAGCATTAAAAACTAACAAAACTGGGAATACCGGCATGCTGAGATGGCTTATCTGCAAAGAGACAGAGGGGACCAGCCAAACAACCCATCAGTGCTCCTTCAACATGAGAGTCCTGGACACAAAGCTACCTGGCCAGGACCGGGAGCCCCCACACGCCATGTTCCCAATGGGATGCTGTACCTTCACGATGTCTTTTTCTTTCATCCATGATGGGAAAGAGAGACCCTGGCTGAAGATCTGGAACAGCACGGACCTGAGAGCGTCGTAGTTATCTCTCTTCACTGGCCGAACACATTTAATATGGTGCCTCCAGAACAGTTCCTCATAAGCCTGTCAGGAGGCAAGGGTGGTCCGAATGAACTCCGCCCCATCAGACGCCAGTGTGAGCTCAGTGAGCACAGACTTCAGTGCTCACCCTGGAAGTGAAGTCTCAGTGAACACGCCAAGGGAGCGTGTTTCCACAGGGGATGGTTCCCAAATAACCCGAAAAAGAGGAGTAGTGATAGATGGTGACTGTACATGTAATTTTATTCTTTAAAATTTTTTTGTGTGTTTTAGAACAATTTTTTGAAGATTTATTTTTAAATGATGTGTGTGTGTGTGTGCGCGCGCGTGCGCGCATTTGTGTGTGGAGAGGGAGGGTCTTTACATGAGCGCAGGTACCCACAGAGTCCCACAGCAGGTGTAGGATTCCTTGGAGCTGGAGTTACAGGTGGGTAATTGTAAGCCTCTTGATAGAGATGCTGGGAGCTGAACGCAGGCCCTATGCATAAACTGCAAGCACTCGTAACAGCTGAGCCATGTCTCCAGCCCCCTATTTTATCTTTAAACTTTATTGCCGTAATCATCATATCACTATTTTGTGTGTGCCTGCACACGCACATGTTAGTGCATATCTGGAAGCCAGAGAATGGTTCTCCTGACCCCAGCAGCACGCTGACAACAAGTGCTTTTACCCTGAGTCACTTAAGTGTGGCCCTATGGATGGGACTTTAAAGTGGCTCTTATGTATGGAGTCTGCCTCATGCTGGTTTAGATGACTCATCTTGGAAAACCAGGTTATTTGGGGCTGATAAGGAATACAATTTAACCACAGTGAAAACGGTAGAGTTTTAAGACCGCACCAAAGAGTACTTTGGACATCTCCCTCCTTTTCCCCCCACCAAAGACAGGAGTGGGCAACACTGTTGGGGATATTTACATTGACCAAGATCATTCCAATGGAACATCCTAAATCTCCTCGAAGTACTTATGCAGGGTGTCTGATCCCCCTCAGTGAAGAGTCCCCACAGCACATGCAGAAGTTAAAAGGCCAGACATCTGAAGACTCATATTTTCTCAAGTTACAGACTTAACTGATTCCTGTTCTCAGCGCTATAAACTCTAGGTTGGACCCTGTCCTCATTAGCTCACCTCTCAGCTTGACTCAACAGCCTAGAGCCTTCTGTAGAGGAGGAACCCACTTGAGGAGATTGGCTATTCTAGACTGGCTTATGGCCACGTCTGTGAGACAGTCTGATTACTGACATAGAAGGACCTAGCCCACTGTAGGCAGCACCGTTCCTAGGCAGGTAAGCTTGGGCCAGATGCAGAGAGCAAGCCAGTAAGTAGGGTTCCTCCATGGGTTTTGCTCCAGGTCCTGCTCTGACTTCCCTCAATGATAGACAGTGACCAGGAAGTCAAATAAACCCTTTCCTCCCCCAAACTGCTTTTGGTCAGACTGTGTTATCAACAGCAGAAAAGCAAGGTAGAACAAGACCTAAAGCCAGCATCTAGCAGCTGCTTGGCTCCGAACTTAGGTTGCAGCTTTAACTGACATCCCATTTGGTGCTGGTGGACCCTTGGGTTTGGCAAAGCTGAACAGAATGCACCCGGATGCCGACAGACACTGCCTGCCTACACTGCCACAAGCAGCCATACTGTACCTTCCGCATCAGTTTGGCACGCGGCGTTTCTCCTTTCCACTCTCTTGCGCAATAGCTGAGTAGATCTACTTCTGCCTCCACACTGAGGTTTCCTGGGCAAAACAGAAAATACAAGGCAGCTGAAATTGCCCACTCTTCTCCTTTCCCTAGCCTCCTCTGCCCTCAAAAAGAAGAAAACGTATGCACTAAAGTTTTTACTTTTGAATTTTCTCTGCAGATAGCCAATCCACCTGAAAGATAAAAGAAACAATTACATACAAGAACTTTCTGTAGGGCAAGGGTGTCTTTGAAAAGCTATGATGACAGGATGGCCTACCACTTCAGCCGGTGCCCTAGATGTAAATGCAGCCTTCTGAAGTAGCAGAGGGAAGCCGACAGAAGTGATACCACCATCGTCACAGAGGCCCTTGCTGTTCTCCAGGCAATGCTAATGACTTGGCTTGTAACCAGTATCCAGGAGTGAACTTGGTCACTTCCTACAAAACAAAGAGACATGCCGAACACAGTTACACATTTGCTTTAAGGGACATATGACATATTGGACAATTTTGCCCCCAAGTGACTATCATTGATTTATATACAATTTTGTGTTTGTATGTAGATGTGCATGTTTGTGTGTACACAGATGCATGAGTATATGAGGTAAAGCTCTGTGTGTGTGTGTGAGTGTATGTGTACAATCACCAGCACCATTCCTTAGGTGTCATTGACCTTGAGATGTGGTCTCTGAATGACCTTAAGCTCACCTACTAAGTGAGGCCAGCCAGCAAGCCCTACGGATTCACTGGTCTCTGCCTCCTTAATGCTGGGATTACAAGCACACAACATCACAACCAATTGAGAGGCAAAAACTACCAACTGAGATATTCCCTCAGGCCTATGTACACGTTTTTAGAGTATTCAAACACTAAATCCAAAATTAAAGCATCATGTAATTTCTTCCACAGTCAGCGTCACATAAAACATCTTTTTCTACAAAACTAATAATCTGCAATGGATATAAGGAGTAGGAGCTTCAGAATCCCGAATGCAAATCCTGTTTCCACCATGGAGTCTGTGTGCTTATGACACCCGACTACCCGGATCTGAGTTGTCTTGACTGTACCATGCAGGTGGCCCTGCGGGGAAGGGGTGAAATGACATTCGTCTGAGTTGTCTTGATTGTACCACGCAGGTATCCCTGAGGGGAAGGGGTGAAATGACATTTTGAAGCACAGCACAGGGCGAGCACATGCTCGTTTCTTGCCAAGGACCTCTTGGATCCACTCCAGGCAGGCTCTGGTGACCCGTTACCCATTGTTGTTTGGGAGCATCACAGGTTGCATCATCATTTGAGTCACACAGGAGTGAGCCAATCAGCAGAAGCACGGGTACCACTTTCCACATTCGCTGCTTCAGATGCCCACTGTGATGCCTGGTCCAACAAGGCAAAAAACTAAGGGGCGAGGGGCCGGCGGATGGGCTTGCAGTACTCCATTGTGTCCAGGAGATTTCCGGTCACATTCTGCTTGAGTGTGTGACAAGCTGAAGTACAAAAATGAGGAAGAGGACTTCTGAACGGTGGCCAAAAACCCTGGGGTTTGTTTTGAAATAATTTCCTCCACAACAGATCACTGAGTAAAATTCCATTGACCAACTGCAATAAAACCCTCATCAGCATGGAACCTATGATTCCATCAATTTTGGTCATCTGGATATTTCATTCCCAATAAGAAAAGAATTTACTAACAAATCAGGAAAAAATATCCAGGAGCAAATATTAAAATATACTTCCCATTACCTAAAAGAACATTTTAAAAATGCTTATCTATCTAAAGAAGTTACTTGGCTGCTCAAATCATTATTTTCGCTATTTCCCCGAAATTTAGCAAACTATTGTTTAAAAACACAGAGCTGGGGATAGAGGGATGGATGGCTCAGTGGTTAAGAGTATACTGCTCAGGCTGGGCGTGGTGGTGCACACCTTTAATCCCAGCACTGGGAGGCAAAGGCAGGCAGATCTCCATGAGTTCAAGGCCAACCTGTTCTACAGAGTGAGTTCCACGGCAGTCAAAGATACACAGAGAAACCCTGTCTCAAAAAAATAAAACAAAACAAAAAAGAGCATACTGCTCTTTCAGAGGACCCCAGTTCTGAGCACCCCGAAACTGTAGGTTCAGGGGACCCAACACTCTCTTCTGGGCACTACTGACACGTGTACACACATGACACACATACACATCAATAAAAAAAAACGGGGCTGTTGAGGTGGCTCAGTGGTTAGGAGCACTTTCTGTGATTCCAAGGGTCCTGAGTTTGATTCTCTGCACTCACCTTGAGTGGCTCAGAACCACCTGTAACTTCAGCTTCAAGGAATCTGATGCCTTCCTCTGGCCTCTGTGCACACCTGCGCACATACCCTTTACTCACGCATACATACACCCAAGTAAAATAATCAAATAAATCTTAACAACTTAAAGGTCCTAAAAAAGTCTTTTTAATAGAAAGCTATCCTATGTTTAACATTTATAATTTTAGATTGTTACCAATTTAGATGGCTTTCTCCACTGATAATTCTGACACACACAGTTACTTTTAGTAAATTCCTGAATTCACAGGATAGTATTATCTATGAGTATATAACATGTGATGGCTATAAAAATATTTTTTGAAAAAACAGAACACCACATCTGACTTGTATGTAGAGACCGACTCCTTCCTTCTTTCTGACAACATTAGGGGTTGAAGCCAGCGTCTAGAGCATGTTTCCCACCCAGCCCTGAGAACACTCTTTGTAACGAATGCCCAGGTCCTTGGCATCGCTGGTCCTGTGTGCTTTGCCTACCGATGAACATCTGGACAGTTCTGCACTCTTTACAAACAAAGCCTTGGCAAGCAGTCAGCATTCATTACTCACATCCCCTAAGGAGTCCTGGCGGCTTGTCTTTAAGGATAATTCGAAGAACAAGAAATGCTGGGTCAAGGGATTTGCACACCGTCAGTTCTGACAGGTACTGGCTTCCAAAAGAGGTCCGTGAGTACCCTCCCACCACCCTGAGAGGACTCAACGCTGCAAGGACAGTCCGATGGAGGGTGTGTTTCTGAACTAATCCAGAGAACGAGTTTCTTCGGAATGCACAGGTCAGTCACATTTCTTTCTGATGGCGGGACTTTGTACAGTATCTGTCATCACTCAGACTGCTACTCATGTGTGTATGTCAGGGGTCAGTGGAGGGCTCACAGCCACTGCAGTGAGGACCGGGTACTGCCGGACACTATCTGAGGGACCGCCCAGCCCCTTGGGGCATCTCTCCTCAGAATAAGGCCTTTCCTGTCAGCCCACTGAAGATAACTGTTCTTTCTGTGTTTGTTCATACCTTTTCTGTCTCAGTTTCTCTCTCCCTCTCCCCATCTCCTCCTCCTTATGTCTCTTCCCTCTCCTGTATCTTTCTCTCCCTTGCCCCGCCCCAGCCTTCTGCCCATATCCTCAAAATGGACCCGACAAGAAGGCAGCTTTTTGAACACCTTACCAGGAAACAACCTGGACCACAGGCCTGCACTCCGGGTCTCGCTCGATTCCGTGCACCCACTGCTCAAACTGGAGGGCTTACCACGACGTTCCACACAGCAACACACTGTGCTCCTACAGTATCTATTTCCTCCCGTTCCCCCTCTCTCCTTCCCCCCACCCTCCCCTAGCAGTCCTCTCTTTCAGATTTTTTCTTTTTTTTAAATTTTTACATATGAGAGAAAATACATGATACTTTTCTGTTTCTGGCTAATTTCACTTAGCGTGAAGATCTTAGGTTTCATCTATTTACCTGAAAGTAATACGGATCCATTCTTAACATTCCAATATATAAATTCATTGATCAGCTGACCCCATATTTTAGGTGCTCACATTTTTTTTTGTTAAGTAACTCAGGCCAAGAAGGGTGACGGAGCATAACCACGGGGTTCTGGTGTGGGTAGGTGGGAGCCACCCAGAAGTGGGTAGGCTGGAACTCTGCAGGACGGACAGCATGTATGAGGCAGACATGGCTGTACAGCCGTGTAAGGATCCGCACAAGCTGCTCTCTGACCATGTTTTTAGGAGCAGCACTTTTAAGTCAAAAGAGTAGGAAGAATTGTATCTCATTACATCCAAGTGGCTGCGGTGTTATGCATGGACTGCCTTCTTGCCTCTGAGCCCCAATTCCCCACAGGAACCTCCCTTTACCTCCGTCTCTAAGTCAGAAAGGAGAGAGAATAGAGCGGGTCCTGGTACGCAGCCAACGTTGAGCACGGGTCTCTGCATTTTACCATCCCAGGACAGAAGGCACAGGCTTGCTGGAGGGCGTGAAGGAAACGTCAGAGAAGGGCTGGCCATAGTATCATTTACACTAAGCACACAACAAACACTACCGCTGTTTTCATTGTGGTTACTCTAACCACCTTTGCTTTGTAGATTAGCGAACTGTTAGGGACAAAAAGATTAAGCAGCCACCTACTGGGAGTTGCCCAGTAATCAAATGCAGCAGCCAAGGAGTTCTGGAAGCCGCCTGCCTGAACACTTGGCTGTCCTCCTATCTATGACCGTGAAGCTGAACGCAGTTTCAGATCAGCACGGGTAGTAAGTACAATTACAGCTGCAGGGGAGAACAATGTACATCCTTTTCTCAGAGCTGGAGAGATGGCCCGGTGGGTAAGGAGCACTGGCTGTGCAAGCCTGAGAACCGGAGTTTGAATTCCCAGAACCCACATAGGGACCAGGCACGGTCGCATGTGCCTGTAACCCCAGCACTGACAAAGCCAGGCAGACACCAGTAGCTTACCTGCTAGCCCGCCTAGCCAAAATAGTGAGCTTCAGATTCAGTGAGAGACCTTATCTCAAGAGAATAAAGCAATGATCGACAGAAGACACCTGACAGCCTGCTTTGACTTATGCACATCACACACACATGCACAGACCCACACACACTCACACACACACATGCACACACACACTCACACACACACGCACAGACCCACACACACTCGCACACACACACGCACAGACCCACACACACTCACACACACACAGGCACACACACACTCACACACACACACAGGCCCACACACACTCACACACACACGCACAGACCCACACACACTCACACACACTCACACACACACATGCACAGACCCACACACACCTTTCTCTTGTTTTAGGGTCAATAAATATGTTAAACTCAAAAAAAAAGACAGGAATAAAACAGCATAACAAGACTGTCAATCAGTATGAGGACAACTCTGATGAACTCCTACTGAGTCAAACAGCATCTCTCCAAACACAGCAGAGAGAGTAACACTTCAGACATAAGTTTCAGAGGGCCCCTCTTCCCACCAAAGACAACTTTGCAATCACCACCAACTTCCACCCCCTACCTGGATCGTGAGTGGGATGCAGGAAAGCAAAGGAGAGACACAGTCATCCCACACCCCACGAGACAGCTCTGGGAAGTGCGGGACGTGAGAGGAGGCTGGGAAGAAAGACATTGCCAG
Source organism: Neodon shergylaensis (assembly GCA_025134845.1). NCBI lineage: Eukaryota > Metazoa > Chordata > Mammalia > Rodentia > Cricetidae > Neodon > Neodon shergylaensis. The sequence continues at coordinate 8,383,618 of JABTXL010006268.1, read as the reverse complement.
GAATTAGGGATCTGACTCTCTTTCATACCTGTCAAGGGGAAAAAAGCAAAATTCCTTTTTCATACTTTTGTACTGAACCATTGAGCTCTGCAACACACTTCTTTCCCTTTCTTTCTTTCTCTCTCCCCAACCTTTCTTTCTTTTTAATATATGTCTCATGTATTCCCCAACCGTCAGGATTAAAGTATGTCCCCAACAATCAGGAGAAACGGGCATTAGGCTCCTTGAGGAATTACAGCAGGTACAAATGCCTGACCCTACAGCCTTATCTGTGCTCACCTTCCACGACAAGAGAGATAACTGGCTAGAACTACAAAAATCACTGGGCTTGGGTGTTTGTTTTGCTTTTGGTGTGTATGCGTGGTAAAATGCTTAAAATTTTCCCCCATTCTCTACAACGTATCAAAGCTGAAGTAATTCAAACATTAAAACAGGAAACCCAAAAGTGGGTGGAAAACACCAAGCCCTGAAAACAAAACTAAAAGACACTGAAAAGCCAGAAACCGAATAAAGATCTGTCTCAACCGCCTGGGGCAGATCTCCTGGGCGAGTTTAGCAGCAACACTGACTCCTCTCCAGACTTCTAGAGCTGTTCTAGATAATTCTTTGCTTCTAGCTCCCCATGGGCTACAGTCTTCAGTCTTAACTACCTCCCAGTATTAGGGATTGAACCATGCTAACTACTGAACCACTCATGCTAACCAAACACCACCAATGAGCTGTCCTCAGCTCTCTCCCAATCTTACACGGGACAATATCAGTACCATGGCTCTTTCTACACACACCAACACCTCATCTGCATCCAGCTCCATGACCTCCCGGCAGTGGTATGTCAAGGGCCACTATCTAGACCAGGAAGACAATTTGAGCTAGAAGGATAGAAAAGGCAATGGTGTTTTTGATGATTGAGGTAGCAGAGGGACCTCAGGGTATACTCTTCCTGTTTAAAAAACAAAAACTGGGGCGTGTTCTAACACTACACTGAAATTCACAAGCGACAGACACTCAACTGTGTTTTGTTGTGGTTGGGAGAAAGCTGTCTTCGTCATTCACTGATACGGTGAGGCTGAGAGACTCTACTTTGTATTGCAGGTGTTAGTTCTGTTCAATTAAGAAAGACCAGCTCTTCCTCTTAGAGAAGCAGGAAAGCCGACAACTATGGGACCCTGCCATTCTCTCCAAGGAAGAGAAGCACTAGGTGGAAGGTTTCTATCTTGAAAGTGGTGAGCAGAGAGACATGTAACCTACTCAAGTTGGCAGCAGCCTCCACAGATGCGGCCTTCTCACTCTGGAGTCCTGGGAAACTGAAAAGTACTCATAATACACCTGGAAATCAGTTCCTGCCTGACTCAGGGAGGGCTGTGTGTGCTGTAAGAACACTGTAAGTCAAGTCAGAGCTGTCTAGTTTTACTCTGAGTATCTTAAAGAAATGTCAAAAGTGACCTGTCGTCTTAAAGAGAAGTTTAGTTTTCTCACTGTGGTAGGGTTTTGACAGCTCGCCAGCAATGAAAACACAAGAGCTGTAGGTGCAGACAGGGTACATCAAAGAGCTCAGAATCGATCCTTTTCTGTGGAATTGTGGAAGTGCGGCACGGCCCAGGAGAGACAACTGACTGCAGAATGGTGTGTGTGTGTTCGTCTGTCTGTCTGTGTGTTCTGGAATCTTTCCTTCCTTCTGTAATTTATTAGATTCAAGATGTTAAGAAAATCACACAGCCTAGATGGCCCTAAACCCAAAGCTTAACACATGGTGATGAATCAAGGCTGGATCAAGATGAAACCGCACTACCCCATCCCACCAGTCTTTGCGACCATCTCCCCAGAACCCATGACGTAACCAGGGCTTGCCCACCTCTCACCTGGGAACACACTCCCTTCTAGAGGCAGTTGCTTCCCTTTTCTGATTATGTCCCTAGTGCTAGGTCTACCCTCATTCTATTGACACAGATTGGCTGTTCCTACAAATCAGCCAGAGTCCCAACAGCTGGACTGCACTGGCAGAGACTCCCAGATGCAGACAGATAGACCCACTGAGGCAACCTCCAGGGGGCACAAATGGAGCTGAGAAGGACCGAGGTCAGGCTGGGGAAGGCTTCCTTGGGCTGTGAGTGTGATCTAAGGCCAAAGGATGGAAGAGCTAGCAAGGTAAGGAAATCAAGGAAGGCCAGCACAGTTGGCCAGGATCTCACCATTGCGGTGGTTCTCAGTCAATACGTCTAAAGAACGGCCCTGGCAGGTCTGAATTAGGGGGCTGACACAGAATCAGGTTTGTGATCACAGCCTGCCATGCTCTTCTTGGAGTCATAAAGAGTAAGTCTGATTCCTATCATGGGGTAACTCTCTCCATCTTCCACACAAGCACAGGGTTGGAATTCTGTTGCATCTCCAAGGCCTGAATCCCCCCCAATCCTCTCTCCACACCGCAGCTCTGCTCCATACGCAATGCAGGACAGGACACTATCCTGTCCACAGTGAGGGTCTCCTCTGTCATACTGCTGGCCTTATACATACACAGGCCTGTGCTATGCACCTACTTTATCTACTAGTCTGAAATCTCCTCTAAGGCTAATGCTGAATCTTTTAACATTCCTTTTTTATTTTATAGAGAAAAGAAGTTTACCATGATTTGTAAGGCTTTAGGATGGCTGGAAATAGACTGTTTGCCTATCATGGGGGGAGGGGAGGGCTATGTTCAAACCCCAGTACTGGAAAATAAGAACAAACAAGCAAACAACAACAACAGCTACACCAGAGAAGAAGAATACCCCCACTAAGTCCATATCTCTGCCCAGCCAGTCAGGTGTCAATCAATGTTCCTGAAATGAATAACTGATGACCCAAGGACAAGGCTTGGCATTGGCTCTCTGTGGAGGGTCCCCTACACAAGGACAGAAGAGGGAAAGATCACACTGTGAACAAGCTCTGGCTCTTCATTCATAGGAGATCTGCTCACTGGAGGAGCCGTAGCACACTTGCTCACAGCGGATCTGCTCACTGGAGGGCCTGTGTCACACTTGCTCATAGTGATCTGCTCACTGGAGGAGCTGTGTCACACTCACAGATCACTGGAGGGGCTGTAGCGCACTTGCTTCATTTCTGAGGTGCTCACACTGAAGCCCAGGGAAGATGAAAAGAAATAAGAACTTGAACCCCGGGGGCTGGAGAGATGGCTCAGTGGTTGAGAGTGCTCTTCCAAGGGTCCTGAGTTCAATTCCCAGCAACCACATGGTGGGTCACAACCATCTGGAATGAGGTCTGGTGCCCTCTTCTGGCCTGCAGACATACACACAGACAGAATATTGTATACATAATAAGTAAATAAATATTAAAAAAAAAAGAACTTGAACCCCATGTTCTGACTCAGGGAGGTGCCCTTCACCCTAATGACATCACTGTCTTCCCCTGAGCTGTTCCCTTTAGAGACCTAATAACTGAGACTTGCCAAACTCCACTCCTGATGACATCTGAATTACTGCATCTTGAGACTGGATCATATGCTGCACAGCTGCAAACTGATAAATGCCCAAGAGACCATAAATTCCCATTCTGAACTCTGCTGACAATTTAACGTCCTTTGGCTCTATGCTGGAGCTTCATCTTCTGAAAGGAGAGAAGGGCCAGAGTACTTCTCAAGAGCCCAGGCGGAGAGACTTCCTGGGGGACAAGCGTGACTCCTACCACCTTCTTTCTCTTCGCTCTTTCCCAAGAGGAGGGAGTCTAGAAGATTCTCTTGGGATGCTCATCCTTGGCCCTCCTCTCTGTACAGAACTGACCAATCTGTAGAGAGGGAGTCTTCCTAAGAGAAATGCCTGGTGTTTAGGAAGTGAGTCCAGCTGCGGGATAGTGAGAAAGGCCATCCAGACACACGGATTCTGCCAATCTGCCCCTGCGCTGAATTAACGCTTTCCTCCCTCTCCGACATTGGTGCCCAACTTTCCAGTCAGCACATGGGATGGGCTGTCTGCATCATGTGTGCAGGATTCATGCTTTTAGAGCCAGGCAGGACCCTTTGTTTATCCCTGTTAGGTCTGACGTCACTGGCCTGTGCAGGTCAACTCTCAGGCCTTAATATCAGACTGCGATCATCTAATGTAACCACTGGGTATTGTTGCTAATAGCTACTAATCCTTCTAGACTGCCTTTCCTTTCCCCCAGTCTGCTTTTACTCTGGAGCTGGTGTGGGGTGACATTTTAAAAAATTGATAGATGGATCATCTATTTTGGAAATCTGTCCACTCCTTGTCTTATTGGTAGGAAACATCTACACTGGCGGCCACTGAGTGAGAAATAAAGTCCCATAGACAAGGAGTGGGAAAGGAAAGGAAGGGCGTGTCAACCATGGAACATTCCTACCCAAAGGCCTCAGGAACGGGTTCAGTAACCAAGAATAAGAATACATGTGCCAGTCAGTGTGACAGCTCGTGGAACACCCAACCACACCCTAGGACTAACTGGGAAGCCAAGATCTGACCCAAGTAGGGCTCAATGTGATCCTGTGGATGGCCTCCAAGTAGGAGATCCACGGGCCAGCTCTTCCATCTTTCCCTTCTTCACCTGTGACTCATCTACCCTCCACACGGCCATGTTTCTGTTCTCTACAGAGAAGCCGACAGCTTCAAAGGGAATTCACCAAACTCGGATAGAGTGGTACTATTCTGTCTACAGAGCAGTGCCATTAGGAACACTTCCGGGCTTCTTAGAAGCGGACTCCTGAGTTCCTCTGCAGCTGAATCTGTGTCCTGCCAGGACAGCTCGGATCTGCATGCACACTGATGTCTCAGGGCACGGTGGTGGAACCGCCAGGCTGGTTTCCCCTGGGGCTGACTTACTGGGCTGTGCCCATTTTCCCCAGGCAATTTCAATGTTCTGCCAGGGCTGGAAAACAGAGAGCACAAGGGCTCCCTCCATCCCTGGCCATTTCTGTTCCTTCAAACATACCAGACACTGATTAAATGCCAAAGGAGAAAGAAACCCAAACAAAGAGAATCAGCACTGCCCAAGTGCTCTGACTACAGCCGAGTACAGTTCTTCTCCTTCCCTTCTGCCAAGTGAGAGGCCCACTCGGCTTACAAGTCAAGAGTTCTTCATGGCAGGAGTTATTCCTGACTGAAAAGGAGCATTTCTAGAACAGTCACGAGAGAAGATGCACCACTGTTTGTGAGGTCCCACAGCAGGGGCCAACTCACCCTGGTTTTCCTGGGAATCTCCCGGGTTTAGTCCTGAAAGTCCCATATCTGAGACATACCTGAATTCCAGGCATGTCAGGATAGGTCACCTAGGGCCCCCTTCAATCCATCCTGGCCCCTCCCCCCACATGCCCTTTGGGGCCTCCTAGCACGCCCCTAACCCTACTTTGCTTGCATTCTTCCCTCAGTCTGGAACATTCTTCTGTGACCTAGGTCACACTTTCTTCCAGCTCTCAACTCAAATGTCACTGTCTGGACCATTGCCAACCCTTAGCAAACCCACTCTCTTCTGCAAGGCACACGGTGTCCTTGCCCAGCGCTTGTCCATTTACAGACGTGTTTACGTTCGACGGCCTATCTCCCCCCACTGTGGACAACTTAAGGATCTGGACTGTCTGTTTTCTTCATGCTCTGGGTCCAGAGGAGATGGTTAATAAATGCTGGCCGAATGAGCCAGGGCATCTGCGAGTTCAGGATCCAGCACTTAGGTCTCCACGGCACAGCCTAACCAGCTCGCCCTGAGTCTGTTCTCTCCCTTCGCATAAACAGAACATGGAACTTCAATGGGGACCCATGGCTTCTCAGGGGAAAGGCTCATTCCATCCTCTCCAGACGCTGGCGCAGCTGTGCTGAGTGGACTCCGCACGGAATGCAATGCTCACCTTCCAAACAGAATCATCAAGCCAGGCATAGTGGAGAGCACCTGTCATCTCGGCACTTGAGAGTCTGAGGCAGGAGGATCAGGACTTCCAGGCTGTCTTCAGCCACATAAAGAGATCAACATTAGTCTGAATTACAGGAAGCCTCATCCCAAAGTGGAGAGAGGGACAGGGAGAGGGAGAGGGAGAGAGAACACGCACACTCAACAAGAATGGCCTATTTCTCGCCCTTTTTTCTCTCTGATATCTGGAATGTAAATGTGACAACTGATGATCCACGTTTCGGTACAAAATAAGACTGTGGTCGTGGAAGCCATGTTCTGTGTAGAAACACAGTAGAAAGAACAGATGAAAAACAGAAACACATGGAAAAGAAAAGGCCCTGGACTCCAGACACCACAGAACCCCTCCTAGCCATGGAGAGCCAGCTACCTCTGACCTCCAACATAGAAAAAGATATGTCTTCAATCATTTGGTGGTGTTCTGTGATCCCACTACACCTAAACCGAGCCTTGTGGTCCCTTCCGGCTTGGAATGTGCATGTCAGAAGCGTGAGTCACCAGTGTGTTTCTCTTCCTTTAATAATACACCCCATGTAAATCCAAAGCGGGAAGTGAGAACGTGAAGTGGTCACCTAGCAGGAAGGTTTTGCTGTGGTGGGATGAGGAGGGAGCTGGTCGTCTGGCCCAATGGAGCCGAGTACCCTGGACCTCAGCTTCTCGCTCCCACCCCTGCCCCGTGAACAGGCCTCCAGATGCCAGCCTAATTACCCACCACCTCCCCTCCTCCAGAGACCCCTTCCTTTCAGCATGCTTGCCAACTGTGCTAGACGGATAATCACACTGGCGCACAGGCATGGGATTTTAAACAGCTGGGAACTAACTCACCTTCAGCTAAGCACAAAGCATTATTCAAAGCTAGAGCCACGAGGATGCCTTGGGTGTAGATTGAAGACCCAGCCAGTAACCAGCTGTACTGATTGCACTAGTTCTGATGAAGGGTCCTGTGCACATGAAGAGGGGGTAAGAAGAGGAACCGCTGCCAGTGAGGTTTGTCTGGAGAAGCCACGGGGAAGGGAAAGAAAGCATAAAGAGTAGAACAAGGCAGGCGACAGTCTTCTACTGCAGACATCAGCTAAGTGCACAAACTGGTGCCGAACAAATATTTAAAATACAAAATAGATGAATATACCTTGGATAAATCATGATGTAAACTCTTTCGGTTGAAGTGATTTTTACCTTCCTGCTTAGAGGAAGGGATGCCCACGCCAGAGTCCTACACAGTCTCAGGTCCGAGACGAAGGGACTCGGTATTTGTATTCTTCAGTCCATTCATTATATTTCCATTCTAAGGTACGCAGCCCACCTACTCTCTGGCTGCCCTTGCAAACACCAAGCAAAAGGACACCCAGCCGACACTGCTCCCATCTGCACTCCACTCCGCACTTTGTATGGAGCTGGTGGCTGACTGCATTTAGCCCCAGCCATCTCTTCCACTTCCTCTTTCCTATGGCCATTCTGCTGGGTTCAGCATCCAAGTGGCCAATTCGGGGCACTGTTTTCCTGTATCTTCACACAGCCCGAAGGTCAGCCGAGGTTTCCTCGGCACAGATCATTAATCTATTCTCTCAGTATACCAGGTGCTGTCCTAAGACCGAGGGAGGGACGGAGCCTCTCAGTGTGAGGCAAGGATTTAGCTCGCTTGTTACACAGTGCGGGAAGCGCTCTAGTGCTAGCCTAGACAGCAAACAAGCCTAGTGACTTTCCACCACCAGCTCCAGGGCCACCCACAATCGCACACCATTCAGAAACTGGCACGGATCCAAGAAAGTTGTCGTACCTCCACCGAGGACAGGGAGTTTATGTCCACAATGATGGGACATCAGTTACTCTCCTATTTCTCTCTGCCTCCCCCGCCCCCGCGTGCTTGCATGTATGAATGTGTGCGTGCATCAGTGTGTAAGCATGTGTGTGTGTGTGTGTGTGTAGGCCATAGGCTGACATCAGGTGCCTTTTTTTTTTTCAGGTGCTTTTCTGAGTCAAGCTTGGGGACTCGCCTCGCCTGCATGAATCCCCAGGACTCACTAGCCTGCATGCCCAGTAAGCCCCAGGATCCTCCTAGCTATGTCTCCTCAGCACCAAGATTACAGACACACACCACGCTCCTGGCTTTTGAGTGTGGATGCTTTAAACCCAGAGTCAGGTCCATGGCATGCATGGCAACACTTACCAACCGAGTTTCCTCCCAGCTCCCTCAGCCCTTGACTTTTAGTGAGAGTCCTCTCCTGTGTCAGTTGTGGGTGGGGCTTTCTAGAGAAAGCGCTGCAGTCACGTGGTTAAGATAACAATGAAAGATTTACTATGAAATTCATCATTTAGAAATATATCAGCCATAATATTTTATGTTCTGTACTTCCTGGAATTTTTATTTCCTAGGAATCCTGGCAACAGCAATGACAGATGGTGTTCCCTCATCTCTTGGAGATAAACATAAACTTTTTATCATCTTTTTCATTTAAACGCAATGCCACCTGTCTGCTCTGCCTCCAATTAAACAGGAAAGTTGTTGGTTGCTTCTTAAATCAACTATGTCTAGAACAAAAAGGTACTGGAAAAACAAGAACACACAGAAAATCTTTCCTGCTAATTTGCTATGAAGAAGCGTCAGTCTTCCATGAAATTAATTGCAACCAAATAAATGAACACAGAAATCCAATTATTTTTGAGACAGGGTCTCACCATGTAACCCTGGCTAGCCTGGAACTTGCTATGTAGAACAGGCTAGCCTTGGTCTCGTGAAGATCCACTTGCCTCGGACTCCAAGTGCTGGGATTAAAGATGTGTTGCACCATGCTGGGCACAACCTTGATTTTTGAAAACAGATTATCTAAGTAACTGTACATTCATTAGCTGAGCCATGAGGACATGGAGAAAGGAGAACCCCCAGGTGAACCCACTAGTCTAATAAACCCCTGAAAGTTGGGGGCTTGCAGTAGCCATAAGGAAAGAGCCATATAGCTAGGAAAAGCTTGGAAGAGAAAAGTTTTACCGTCTCTCCTCCTGTACACCCCGCAAGTCACCTCAGTCAACAAAGTTGTATAACAATGACAACTCAGCCTTTTCCCTGAGAACAGCTTCAGGGTGCTGAAGAGGCCCTAGGACCTGCAGGGCCTGCTTAGGTAGACGCCAGGACTGTTTCAGAACCGGACCAGGCAGAGGATGGTTAAGAATCTGTCATAAGTAGAGACCTGAGGTTTGCAGGCACTCGTCAGAACAGGTACCCATCCTCAGCAGTCCCCATGGATGGGAGGTGCCTGGACACCATGGGCACTCACTTGGTTGATCGCTGCCAGTTTGCCTCTCTCCGTGAACACAGACCAGCTCATGTCTGAACCCACTCACCTGCCCCGTGACAACCTGTGATCACCCACGGAAGCAGGCTATCTAGGGTGGGCATGAAACACCTGCTTCATGGACAAGGTCAGTCGCTGATGAAGGGCTGGGGCATGAGGAAACCCATGATATTTGGGACACACCTTTTAATTGTCAGAATAGTGCAGGTATGAGGTGGGGGCCTCATGTGAAGCGGTTTCTCAACCCAGGGATAAACAATAAGCAACTACATAACAGGCGTCGAGGATGACAGTGATAACAGCAGCACTGATTCTACCCTGAGCCACACACAACCAGAACAACACTGCATGAGTAAGTGGCTCTAACACACAAGAGGTAGCAAAACAAATACTAGCCGTTATATAATACAAATACTAAAAAGCAAAGCTGTTTCGAGTGTGGCTGGAATGTGAGATCCGGCTCGTGGGATTCCCCCATTACACACTGGGCATTCTGTCTCTCAAGCTCAACCCTGGGGTCCATCAGGGAGCTGAGTAGCCCCTCAGAACACAATCAAGAACGTGGACATTGCCAGTCAACTTAGAGACAGTGTGGGTGACATACAACAGCATCTCAACCCCTCCACCAGTTAAGGACCACGAAGCAAGAGCATCGGAGGTGACTGCAGGGAAAACACATCCTCCTTAAACCCAGAGGTTTGCCGAAGATGCTGAAAGATGAGCTTGTTTTACTGCACCATCGGATGGATGCTCCCAACAGGTGACCGTGCCTCCTCTGAGCTTGGGAGCACTGGATAATGTGACCTTCAAGATGCTCCATCCTTCTCTGACATTCTAGCAGTGTCCTTCTAGTTACACTGTGCAGAGACGTGTGTCCTCTGACTTTCAGTCGTTTAAAAGGACTACCCCAAGCCTCTTTTCAATCTCTGACAGGTCTGTGGGTTTTCTTCTGTTGTCTCTTTGGTTTCTGTCAAGGGTTACTTATCTTAAAAGCCAATCTGGGTCTCTCTTTTAGCAGAGTTAAGAGGTAGAGTAAAAGGTTGTCTCCATCTCAGCAAGCGACTCTAAAACCACTATCTTCCCTCCCCCACTAGAACCAGCAAAGATGAGCTTCTATGCTTCTAGGCCCTCAGAAGTTATATTTTGAAGGGAAACGTTTTCCATAATCTGATCCTTGAATCTCACCTTCTGCAAACATACTGCAGACACCACAGACTGGAACAAATGGAAGGGCTCTCTCCCTGGCCTCCCGGCACTGACACACCTTAAACTCGGCGCAGAAAGAGGAAAAATTCTTGGTGGTTCTGTTAAGCTACAGTAGGCATTTTTCAGCTTCACCAGCTCTTTCCAGCTGTGTCCTTACCTCTGTTTCCAACTTTCCTGTCTCTGCCAAACTAAGGCAGGGAGAAGGGAAGAAAGGAACGAAATTAAGATGTTCAACTGGATACACCCACAGGAAATATTTGGCTAATTCTATAATAACCCGAGGAGCACAGAGGTAAAAAAGAAATGAGTTCATTCTCCAAACTTTTGAGGGAAGAGGTAAGCCAATCACAGACTGCTAGGCTGGGAGAAGCCATAGGTATTAACTTATCGGGCACACTCATTTCACGAATGACTGGGTGTCCTGAGTAGCTGTTAACTCCCACCTAGATACTCTAGGATGGACTGACATTCCTAGCCTAGAACAGTGTTGTGTCCACCACACTCAACACTGTTGCTGTGTCAGTTAGGAACGCCTGCTGGGACCCACGACGGCAATGAAGACGCATTCCCTGGTGTCCAACAACCCCACAAATGCACCCAATGCGAGAACACACGCTGTTCGGCTTCCCTACCAGGCTCACACTCTTGGTGTGGTAGAGAGAGAAATACAGAATCTGGCATATGGTCCATCATTTCCCCTGACTTTGACAACTCAGTCACCGAAACAGCTGAGGGATGGGCAGGAAAAACACCCTTCACCTCTAAAGTCTTTGGAGCGAAGACCACAATCACCCAGTGGCGTAGAGGCCAGAGCCGCTAGAGCGACCTGCTGCCATCCTGTCCCCTTGGTACGCTCTTTAAGTCATGAGTGTTTTCTGCGGTTTACAAGTCTGGCTGTTGTCAAGGTGTGGGCCACATCCTCTGCAAGGCGCGAACCCCGGTAGCTTAGTTTACAACAAAGTCAGTTCTCCCCGAGAACACCAGCCGGCAGACCCCGCCTCTCTAGGGTTCCTGGGGGCTCAGCTACAACCCACGCCGCCACGCGCGAAGGTGCAGCCGCCCCCGCTCCGCAAGCACTCGGGGTACCCTTCGCCCTCCTTCGCCACCGCGACACCCTCCGGAGACCGTGCCCACCCTCACCGGCGCCCACCTGCGGGGGTCCGGGCGCGCTCCCGCTCCCGCGGCGGGCTCCTCGGCGCCTCCATGCGAGCCGCGCGCCTCCACCCGCGCGCACCCTCCGCCGGGGTACAGCCCGGAGCCCCGCTCGCTTCCCCGTCGCCGCGATCGCGAGCTCAGCCGCGGAGACAGCTGTCCGTGCTCCCGCCCACGAGCGCAGACTGACGTGCACCGCGGCCTGTCAGAAGCTGGGGCGGGCCCTGGGGGCGGGGCCTCCGTGCGAGGCCGGAGTGGAGGGCGTGGGGGCGTGGGGGCGTGGAGAGCTCCGCTGCCCAGTCACTCGCTTCCGCTGCCGAGGCTCGGCTCAACCCCCGGGGCTCCTCCGGGCACACCAGGGCTCCGGGCATACCCGGGGCGGTCCACCTGCTCGGATCCCGAGCTCTGCAGTGAAGCCAGCGAACTTGGAGGCTGATGGGTCGAGGGACCGACGCCTCTCGCCCGCCCAGGACACCCTGGTGCCTCGGTTCTCTGCTCGCCAAGGAACAAACCTGCTCTGTCTGCGCCAGAGAGCGAGAGAATAGAATCCAGAAGCTTCTGCCCGTCCCAGGGGCCTATTCCACTATGTGGGGACAGGCTTCCTCGCCTTTCTCTGTGGGTCAGCAGAACCGGCTAGTGCGTGCTTGAAACTATTTAGGGATGGAACAAGTGCATTCTTGACACAAAGTGGTTCTGTAAAATAATTTCTTAAAAGTTAAAAAATAAGAAAAAAAAAAAAACAAACGCTAACAGAAGTAAATGACCCAACAAGAAATAGACAGATGATTGTTTTGCTCCTCATTTCCTAATTTGATGGACCCCCCCCACTGTGTGTTTTGTTTTGTTGTTTTTTTTTCTTGTCCCCAGAAGAAAAAGGAAGAAAATTAAAATCCCGACGAACACTTCCCTTTTCTCGAGAGTAAATGGATTCCAGATACAAACAGTTTTGCATGTGGAATATTCTGGCAGTTTCTGGGAAAATAAGCGCCATAACTAAAGAAAGATGTGGAAACAGCCTGGAATTTTATTTGAGTTCAATAGCCTTGGGGCAATGTCAACAAGTTATTGAAACATCGCGAGCGTTTCTGAGCTGCGGAACAAAGGATGAGGGAGAGGATCCTGTCCTCTGATTTAGTCATGCCTGTGAAATCCCTGTCAGACCAACAGCCGGTGACACAATGCCAGGCAATTAAGAGAGCTGGCACGGGACATGTGTTCTGAGTGTGCATTTTGCCTCTTGCTCGTGGGATTGGTAGAGTTTCCACGGCTTACTGAGGCCCGTCAAGTGCTGGTGCAGAATTCAATCTAAGGTCTGACCTCAGTCACTCAAACGTTTTCTAGCACGGGATTCACAGAAGGCAGTAAAAATGTTCCCAATCTTGCTGTGTGTTTAGAATGGGGAAAGAAAAATCTCTTGCCCAATTCAGATATTAGACATCAAGGAGGATGGTTTTCTGCAGCTGTAAACCATCCCTTGCGTGTATAGGGGCACACTACTTACACGAAATTAATGACTGAAGACCGTTGGGCCTTTTTAACCTAAACAACGTTATGAGCAGCGACCAGAACAAATTGCCTGTTCTAGAAACTGAAAGAACCGAGTCTAACTTCTTGTGGTATAATAAAATTTACTGGAGTTCCTCTACTACAAAACAAATTAGCCAGCCAGTCTCCCACCCTCCTGCTGCAAAATAATCTTTATGAGCACTGCTGTTTAGACTGGCCTAAAATCCCTTCACTTAATCCACACTTAAAATTTCATGGTTGTCGCCAAAGTCCTTTGTGTTCCCCAAGCAGAGTGGGCGGTCTCGTAGGGCAGGGCTTGAAGAGCTGAAGCCCCAGCTAGACCACCAGGCTTGCCTGAACACTGGCTGTATGATCTTCATAAACTAACCAGTTTTGTGCATTGGTTTCCTTGCCTATAAAGTGGGTCCCATAAGACTGTTTGCGGGGTTCCCCCCCCCCCCCACAGGAATTGAATGTGTGCAAACCTGTTAGAATAATGCTTCACATATAATTGCCATAGTAACATTAAAGCTAATGAACATACAGATGTCTGACTGGCTTTCTGGTCTACCCTTGTGGGATTTACTATGCTTTAACAATGAGGTTGGCTGGGATGTTTTGTTTTTTTTTTTTTTTGTGGGGGGAGGTGTTTTTGGTTGTTTTAAAGAAATTATGTACTCTTGCAGGACAGAAAGCTGGTCAAGAATTCCTAGCACTGAGATCAGAACTTGCTAAAGATTTAGATCAGTCAAAACTTCACATGCACAGGCTCCACTCAGATCCCCTCACATACCCAGTCATCAAATGTCCACCCAAGAGTGCCCTCCAGCTGAGATAGTGCCAAGAGCTACGCTCAGAGACACTAGACGTTCCCCGGAGGGGTCAGAATGAATGGCCAGAACAAAGGCTGTGCAGATTAGCTGCATGATGGCTGGGCCCAAAGAAGAGGGAGGGGAGGAGAGAGAGCAAGTAAGGGAGCCTGGACAGAAGTTCCCAATAGCTACCTCATTGGAATTATTGTTTTCATGACCATTTGAATCCTGAAAACTGAATGTGAATGTTCAGGACCATTGAAGACGTTGCCAAAGGTACTTTCCATTGTTATGTCAGACCGTGCATTTTACTTAGGTTTACTTAGTCATACATGTGCCAGCCTCAGGCTAGGACAAGGTGACATTGATCGTGAGAGCCGCGAAACCTGTTGCACTTTGTTCCTGTAATCATTACAAATTATTTCTACTGAAAGTTTCCTTGGCAGACTTATTAGCCCGTAAGCGAGACGGGTAGCGTTAAGAACCAACTCCTATTCAGCACACCTTCCAAGCATCCTTTCTTTTATTTCTAGCTAAACTTTATAGGGTAGGCTGTCTATACCCAGAGCTTTCCATTTTAGACTTTCAATCATGTTGTGTTCCTTGGCCTTGAATCAGGCACGCCCCCGAATGTGTCTATTACCACTTCTTAAGTAGTGAACTCACATGGAGCATGTTCACATAGGTGTTTCTATGAAATATATGAATACATGAAAGAGGTTAGCATCGGGCACACTCCAGAGCTTTGTTGGAGGAGGACATTACTTTGGAAATGGCTCCCATGCTCCCCTTGTTTTCCAGTGGTAAGCCATTATCCACTGTTTTCAGCTGTACTTTCATCTTGGAACTAAGCAACATGTGAACTCATTGTATTTGGTTACAGACTGGCTTCCACTTAAACATCTTCCCCCAAGAGGAAATGTACAAAGGGAGATGCCGGGCCCCTGGTTACAATTTGCATACTGAGAATGGACCACACAATGGGTTTGGTCAGTATTCAGAGAAAAAAATTCCTGGAGGGAATGTATGAGTGAGGGCAATATCAGGCTTCCAACCGAGAAACAGTGAAAAGTCCTAGTTCATTCTCACTTCCAACTGTCTTGGTGGGAAGGGCTAAATATGCAAACATAAAATGTATTATTTTAATGGGCTGGCAAGACGGCTTAGTAGGTAAACATATCCACTGCCACACCTATGATCTGAGCTTCATCCTGGGACCCAAGTGGTAGGAAAGGTACTCCTGCAAGCTGTCCTCCGACTTCCACACAACACTCTGCAGCACACAGGTGCCGTGGGTGTGCCTGCGCTTGAACACACTCAAAATTAGCAAATGAATGTAATAAGAAATTTACAAAGTATTCATTTGATTGCCTACAAGTATACAGGTCACAGACATTCAGAAGTTTCACATTAGCCAAGTGTGGTGCAAGCCTCCATTCCAGCATTCAGAAGGGAGAGGCAGTCAGATTTCTGAGTTCAAAGCCAGCCTGGTTTATATAGCAAGTTCCAGGCCAGCTAAGGCTACAGAGTGAGACCCTGTCTCAAAATATAACATTCACACTGAGAGGCGACCATCACCGATCACCTGCCTCCAGAATTCTTTTCCTCTTCTCACACAGAAAGTTGGCCCCCTCTAAACACACTCGATTCCCTCCTTCCAGCTCATGGGAGTCACCATTGTGTTTTCTGTCGTGACGAGTCTGACTAGTGTAGACCCCTCATGTAAGTGGAGTCACACAGTATCTGTCCTTTTGTGACCGGATCCTCCTTTTTAGCATAGCTCCTAACTCCATCCACATGGTGGTAGATCTGAGAACTTCCTTTTTAGGAACAGATGATATTTCATGCTATGCAAATGCCATCTCTTGTTCATTCCTAATCTTTCGATAGGTACTCTTTGATCATTGTAGAGAATGCTCCTCTGAACAGGGGTGGACTCACACTTCTCTGAGTCTGTGTTTTCGTAATGAGATTATTGGAAAATATGCTATTTCTATGCAGGAATTCTTGAGAAATCACCGTGTAGTGTTCCACAGTGGGAAATGTTCCCACAGCATCGGATGAAGGTTCTGACTTCTGCTCATTCTTTCCTACACTTACCATCATCATTGTCATCATCTTTGCAGTATGGAGCCACCCCAGGGGCCTCGAGATTAATAGGCAGATGCTGTGCTTCTGAGCTGTATCCTCTCCTTGCATTTATTATTATTATTGCTTAATAACAGTCAATCTATCAAATGTGGAGTGATACTTCTTTGTGTTTGGAACTGGGTTTCTCTAAGGATGTGTTGACCATGTGCTTATTGACTCTCTCTCTCTCTCTCTCTCTAAACACACACACACACACATACACACACACACACGCACGCGTGTGCATGTGTAATTTCTTCCATCACTGTTGATATTCCTACATTTGAGAATTTGAGAAGCTCTTCTTTTTGTTCTTGCATTCTGTGTTGTGTCTCATGTTGTTTCTTATTTCCATGAACTTCCTGAATAACTACAAAACCTTCTATACCAAAATCACTTAGGGTGTGTTTATAAATCAATGTGTTTATACTAGACACTAGTGTGCAAGTCAAGAGGTAATGATGCTACCAAAATGGAACCTAGTTCTTGTAAGAGTCAGCCTCTAAAAGTGCTACCTCTTTAGCCCTACAAGTTCCATTTAGATAGGCACTACCACTGTTCCCAATAACAGAGAATGGAAACACAGAGGGTTCACTGCATCGTGCATGCCCTAGAGCATTTAGCTAGCGAGAACAGTCTAAGACGCGAACCCTGCTTCTAAGGTCACATGGAAAACATTTCTGAAAAATGTGAATCCCTTACAGAAACTCAACAATCTCCAAAGTCACATGTGGCTCTCTCTCTCTCTCTCTCTCTCTCTCTCTCTCTCTCTCTCTCTCTCTCTCTCTCTTCCCTCCCTCCCTCCTACCCCTCCTCCCTCCCTCCCTCCCTCCCTCCCTTCCTCCCTCCTTCCTTCCTTCCTTTCTTTTTTCAAGATGAGCATTTGCTAGGAGAAGCCTGGATCATCCAGCAATGTGCCAATGAGTCCAGCATCACAGCTTGGACGTAAACAAAGGCTGTGAAGCCAAGGTCCTGCAGGAAAGAGGCAGAAACAGGAAAGTCAAGGCATGATGCCTGTGGAGGCTGAAAAAGCTGGAGAGCCTCGAGACAGGGCATGAGAGGGCAGGAAGGGCAGCAAGGCAGAGCTGCCCAGAAGGTGATGGGTAGCCTCTGTGATAGAGGCCTTTCACCCGTCCCAGTAGGGCTCTCGTGCCACAACTCAATTGTGGCTTTGAATGTAAAATGGATGGTGATAGTACAGCAATAGCAAAATGTGTTTTGAGTCAGGTAAGTTACAACATTGCCGTATTAATCATTTCCACCTTAGCATCAATAAGCTTGGCTCTTAGTGCCGGTGTTGCTAGCAGGGAAAACTTAAGATCTGGCTATTGGTAGGGGAGGCTGCCCGGCTCTAAGAGGAATCGGAAGATGTGGGGGTAGTGGGTGGAGCACTCTGTGACTTTAAGGCAGTCCGGAACAGAACGTAAGGTTTCCTTCTTTAAAATTGCTCTTTTTATGAAATTAGATTTCTTTGCTCTTCCTCAAATTCCTAACACCTGCTGACTTGCTCTCTGAACTTTGACCCTGCTGTTGGCAGCCCCTAGCTCTGTACCTTCCCAGTTGACTTCCCCAGTTCCTCTAGTCTCAGATGTTCTTCCTGGACCAATGAAGAAGAACACTGCTCCCTCTAGCTTCTCCACGCCACCCGCACGTCCCCTCAGGGCATCCTACTACCTAGTCACACGGAGCATCTTCCCAGGTTCTTGTCCCAGTCCTGCTCCAGAGAGCAGGAACAGAGAACTGTTAACTTGGGTTTCCTGCATGGTGTCTGGTGTCCCCTCTGTGAGCACCTGTCCCATGAAGCTCTGTCTTCGCTGTCTTCCTTACTAAACACCCAGGACCACAGATGGTCCCTCACCTCCCTCTTCGAGCAGGCTCAGTACTCTGTCACCTCCCAGGGGATAACACTTCCTCTTTCATGTCTGGGAAATATACTAAGATAGCAGGGACAGCAGGCATCTGACCACACGAGACATACAAATGAAAAGAGTATTGCTAAATGCTCTGACGATGAACACAATTTGGAGAGTCACGAGCTCCAGTGTCTTGAAGACATTGACTCTTGAAAACTCAAGCACTGATTAAACAAAAACAATATTTTTAGTGTTTACTCAAAGGGGAACAAGCAAGCCCGGCTGTTGTGGTTGTCTGTTCCACCCCACCCATTTCTAAAGTAGATTTAGGCGTTGGAAAGAGACTAGATTAGACTTCTTCTCTGGCCTGTTTATTTGAGGAGACCCCTGAGATGACAAACTCTATTCATTGACTGCTTTGCCAGCAGGACAAAGAAGAAGTTCTGGGCTTGACATTTAAAAGAGAGAAGGCGGAAAGTGGCGATAGGAAATCGCAGCTTAGATTCTTGTCTCCCCACCACCAGCTTGAATGACAACGGAAAAAAATCATCACCCTTCTTGGACCTTAGTTTCTAGATAGATAGATAGATGAATGGATGGACAGATGGACGGGAGGACAGATGGACAGACAGACATATAAAACATGATTTCTCAGGTTCTGTTTGATCTAACAACTATAATTCTGAGATGAAAATTTCCTCAGTTACTTGGTTCAAATACTTAGAGATTTAAAACATAAAGTGCCAGGCAAAAAAATAAATAAATAAATAAAGTGCCAGGCAGAAATGGAAATTCAGTCTCAAAATGAATGGTGCAGTACCGTGGGCCAAACACCAGTGTACCCCATTCCTAAATTAATGCTTAATCTGCAGTGGAATTGTATTAAGAGGTGGGACCTTCAGGAGGTAATTGCATCATGATGGATCTGCATGTCTAAGTGGGATTTAATCTTATAAAATAGATAGAAAGGCGCGTTCTAACCTCTCAACACATTCTGTCATGTGAGCATACAGCAGAAGGGCACCATCTGTGAAGCAAAGAGTGAGATTTTATCAGACACCAAATTTGCTGACACTCTGACTTTGGACTTGCCTCCAGATATGAGCGCAACACCTTCTATTGTTTATAAATTTCCTCGCCTACTCTGTCCTGTCATAAAAGCCTCAGCAGACCAAGCCACATTGGAAAGACTGTTTATTTGTTTCCGTCGAGGAAGACACGTCTCTTTCTCTCTAGGGTTCTTCTGCTTGCTAGATGTGCAATGGGAACTCTGCAGTGGGAACTTGTGCAGCCTTTAGGTGCTTAGAGCAAAGCTTCTTCCCAATGATGGAGTGAGCGTGGAGGATCAAACCCAAGAGACAGAGAAGGACCCCAACTACACTGAGCTCCAAGATCCAGCCACACCTGAAACAGTGGTCCTATTGTGTCTGCAGATATGTGAAGTCCTCAGATCCTTCTCCTCCCTAGTTTCTTTAGTGTCAACCGTGTTAACAATACATTTTCTATCAGTCGCAACTAGAACGGCACCAGCATCTGTAGAGAGCATGAGTCTGTTTTCCATTGCTGTAGCAGATTCCTGCGCCTGCTCACCTTCGCTCTATAGAGAAATAGATTTACTATGTTCGGTTTGAAGGCGGAAAGTTCATCGTGTCCATAAACTGCAGTGGGAGCTCTGTAGCATTTAACACAATGGCAGGAACATGTGTAAGGGAACATGAGACAATATGGGAAGTTCAAGAAAGGAAGTCAACATGTCTCATGGTGTGTGTGTGTGTGTGTGTGCGGTATATGTGGTGTGTGTGTGTGTGGTATGTGTGTTGTTGTTGAAGATGGAACCCAGGGTGTCTCACACATGCTAAGTGAGATCTGTCCCACTACACTCCACAGCCCACGATCACTCTTTTGTAATGACTAACTTGAGGGAACCCTTATGGGTGATTCCAAGTCCTCTATTCCAACTGCAACACATTTCACAGAAAAAAAAACTATGTACAGAAAAATCTTGAAAGGATATCTCCTTGATTATTGTTTTAGCACAGTGTCTTCTAAGGAACTTGCTGTATCAGAGACTCTGCCTTCCATAGTCTGACCTTTGAACCCAGTAGTAGTTGGGATTTGATGTCTTATTGCCATAGCTTATGAAACGGGCTATCACGCACACTTTCGGTTGTAGAATGCGGCACTGTGCTTTCTTTAAAGGGTACCAAAGCCAGCATCTTAGGCTGTGCAGGCCACATCCTCTCTCTGTCAATCACTGATCTGTTGCTGTAGCAACCAACGTAACTGGAGATGGTTTATAAATAAGCAAACATGGCTGTCTTCCAACAATACTTCATTTAGGGCTGCTGAGATTCAAAATGTAAAATCGTCTTACCCCACACCAGTGGAATGGGACATTTGTAGAAACAGCCTTCCACTGTCTGAGTCACAGAGACGTTTGGCCTCTTCAAATACCGTAAGTGGTCATTCCATCTTTCCTGTGTTCTAGCTGTCGTGTGAAATATTTTACATGTGATTATTAATTCTTAACCAGCAAAGAGGAGAAAGAGCACACAGTTCATTGCGAGCTGTCTAGAAATGACAGGAATTACGTAAAATAAGGCAAAGAGAAGAAAATCATTACTAAAAGCTAAAGGTAAACAGTGGCAGATTGCCTGAGTACATTTTTGTTATCCTTTTCTAATCTAAAGAGCAGTTTAAAAAGAAGGAATTCAAGTAGATAAAAGATGACAATGTATTTTCTGATAGAATTACGGCTTGAGTCTGAAGCAATCTCTTCAGGCTCACGGGTTTGAACACTGTCACCGGATGGTGATACTCTTCTGGAAGGCTACAAAACCCCAGTCCCAAAGGGATTGTAGCCTAACTGATGGAGTTGGGTCAGTGGGATGGACCTTTGAAAGTTATAGCCCATTCCCGATACTGTGTAGTCTCTATTTTCTGCTTGGCTGCCAGGGTGTAACCAACTACTTCACACTCGTGGTGACACAAACTGAGCCTCTTCTTCTATCCCTTCCTGTCATGACGGATTGAAATCCCCCCAAACCACAAGTCAAACCACATCCTTCCTCCACTAATATTTGCCTATCGGGGTGTTTGTCGGCTTGTTTTTGTTTTCTATGTTAGTTTGTTTGTTTGAGCAGGGAGGAAAATGGCTCACGCAGGAGGAATGGCAGATGCAGAAGGGACACTGAGCAGAGATAACACGTTTCCTCTTAGAGCTCCCACTGTGGAGAATTGATAAAATTTGCTGGGTGTCAATCATATTTCTCGCACATCTCAGCACTGACCGAACACCACCCCGTCAATCTTGAAGAAGCAGGGAGGATTGCAGGCCCACTGTACAGATGACACTGAAGTACGTGAAGGGAACGGACCGTGCAGAGGACGTGAGCGAGTGCCTGGAAACTGAACACGTGATGACCAAATCAGCATTCAACAGTGCCTGGGCATGTGTAGTAAAAGCTTAGCTAATGGAGGTATTGTTTTTGGATCACTGACTTTTGAGTTCCACATTTATTTTCCTTTATTATTTGATAAACTATGTCCATGTCAGATCATCCTTTATAACCAGAGCTTTTTTTTTAATTATATTTTGAATTACGTAGAGAGATGTGCTCTGAGTGTGTCTGTGCACACGTGAGTGCCGGTGCTTTTGGAGGCTGGAGGCACTGGCTCCTCTGGAGCTGAAGCTGCAGACAGTTGTATGCCACCCAACATATGTTCTGAGAACCAAAGTCAGATCCTCTGGAAGAGCAAGCAGCAAGTACTCTTAACATGGAGCAATTCCTAGCCCCTAACCCAAGATTTTGTTGCAAGAGGGGAAACTTAGAATCTTGTTCAGACTGGTGAGAGGAATGGACACCAAAGAGAAGCGATACCAGTCAATTTCCCTAAGATTAGACAACTACTACTTACTAGAAAGAACCCTGATCCTCTGTCTCCCAGGGTTCTGCTACTCCAATTGTCTTTTCTTGGTTCAGCCCTGCTGCAGAAATGTACAGTTAGCCTGTCTGGGCCCTCTTAGAGAACAGTGATGCCTCCCTGGATATCTGTCTTCCCAAATAAAATGCCAAGCACATGGAGCCATATCTTTGGTCAATAAAAGACCAATGAGCCACACCAATTGGTACCTACCGTGGGGATGGAACATGGGCATTTACAGTGAGACCATGCCTTTTGCTGGAGTTGACAGCAAGGCTTGTTGGCTATCTTACTCTATGAAGGCTGACATCAGGCAGACCCAGGTGACACCACAGCCAGATTTCTGCTGCACATGTGCTGTCAAAGCCATCCACCCAGACTGAGACAGAAGCCTCACTCTTCTAGAAAAAAGGGACCAGGGGAAAAACACAGAGTTGGTTACTGAGTATCATTTATTTGTGTGTGAGCACTTGGAAAATAATATTCTGGGCACTTCCTAGACCAATGGTCATATTTAGAACAAAATCTAAATGTGGAAACCAAGTCAGGGAACAAAGTGAGACAGTGGCCCCCCAGGAAGAGTGAACAGTAGTCTGAGGAGGGAACCATTTCATTACACTCCTTGGCTCAGTGGTGAGTGATACTGATGCAGAAGAAGGGTAAAAATATTGTGACATTTAATCTTGGCAGGATGAGTTAAGATAAAAACACAGTAGGGGAAGAGTATCAGGGACACAGGCTCATCTTCTGTGACAGGAAGTCAGGAGATAATGTCTAAAATGATAAAGAGTAGAAAGGGCACATTGCTTAGATCTAGGAAAGAAAGCTGGGTATGGTGGTGCATGCCTGTAGTCCCAGCTACTTGAGGAGCTGAGGCAGGAGGATCACTTGAGTCCCGGAGTCCCAGGCTGTATGCAGAACAGGTGACATAAGATGATCTCATGGAAGCAGGGGTCACCAGGTCACCTAGGATGAGTGAACCTATCAGGTCAGAAACAGACTGGAAATATGAGTGGAGACACCATAAAAATGCAGTTGAAATTATAGAGATGTAAGTTCAAGAGTTACCAACTTTTAAACTGTTAGAACAAAATGCTTTTAGAGTCATAAGTGTTCTTATTTTATATTAAATGATTACATGTTATATATAAATATTCAGCATTGTATACCTTTTTAAAAAAAAATTTTGTGTGCATTAGTGTTTGTTGTCATGGTTGTTAGGTCTCCTGGAACTGGAGTTACAGACAGTTGTGAGCTGCCATGTGGGTGCTGGGGATTGAACCTGGGTCCTCTGGAAGGGCAGTCAGTGCTCTTAACCTCTGAGCCATCTTCCCAGCCCCCAGCACTGTATACCTTTAAACTTTTAAGTCCATTTAAGAATGTATATCAGATAACAGTCTCAGAGAAGCCATCAATGTGACTTATATCCACAGCCTCGGCAGTAAAGTCGAATACTGATCTTCATCTATTAAAAGAAGCCAGCAAATAAATACAAGAGCTAAAATGTACCTGCCTCCCTCAGAGATAAGTGTCTTCAAATACAATGGAAGGTCATGATTTGGAGGAAAGAAAGGGAGGGATGGGGAGTTCTTAAAAGCAGTCTACACAGTAAAATGGCCCGGCAATTCTGAGACATATTTTCTTCACAGTGGCAGGCCTGGAAGTGGCAGTAAATGGATAGGCATCCTGCAAGCTGGGAGGAGCCAGGTTCCAGCCCATACCCTGAACACCATAGTCAGGTGCAACAGAGAGATCTCAGAATAGCCCTGCTTAAATACATTCAAACAAATGACTGTGAGACCGTGAATCCACTCAGCAGAAAATCAGTTTACACTTGCAGGGGACCTTGTATTCCTGGCCATCTCTAACCTTTGCTCTGTGGTCCCAGCAGCCTAAAGTCTTGCTAGTCATGGGAAGACCTCTGTCAATGTTGCTTCATCCCTGAAGGCCAAGGGTAGACTCCTGAGTTACAGAAACCCTACAGCAGCTTGCTGCTGTCCTTTCTTCCTAGGCTAACATCAGAACATGTATGGACTAAGATTCAGGGCTCTCCAAGCCTCAACCGCCACCTCTGTGAACACTTCTGCCTAGGAGATCTGCCTAGATTGCCATGAGGGTTTGGCACAAATGGAGCTTTCTCTCATACTAAGCGATTGCTTGCACATATGCTCCTGATACTGTGATGTCATCCATCATGAGGCCTCCACCTTAGGCTTGATAGATGAGGACATTCAAAATCCAAAACTATGAGATAAATCTCTTTTCTTTATAAATTTCTCAGCCACAGGCATTTTGTAACAGCAATGGAAAATGGACTAACATGCTTTCTCGTCAAAAAGTGAAGTTCACTTTTTCTTTTTAAATCTGAACGGACTTGAGGTTATGGTGAAATACATACGTTATTGAGAAGGTGATGCAATGTGGCTTCCAGGACGTTATAAAAGGCAATGCAACTCTCACCACGTCCACCACAGTACTGTAAGAAGGCCAATCAGTTGGCAGCTCTGCCACACTGGGAGGAGGATGCTATGTTGCATTGAGAGACTCCTGTGAAGGTCTGGAGACCTTAGTTATTGGGTCCACCCAGGCCACGCCATCACTGTCCCTCCCAAGTTCATATGATGATGCTAATTTCCCCAACTACTGTCTAAGGAAGGGAGGCCTTTGGGAGCTGACTAGTCATGGACTGAGTACAGAGCCCTCACTTTTGGGGTTAGTTTCCAAATCAAAGAGGCTGCCAGAGGTTTTGTCATTTGCGTCTGTTTCCCTTCCACCACTGAAGACACACCAGCAACAGAGTGAACCCTAACCTAGCCAGATGTTCTGGTGCCGTGGTCTTGGATTTCCCACGTATTCAAGACTATGAGCAATACATTTCTTTTGCTTGTGATTACCAGCCCAGGAACTGGAGAGATGGGATGGCTGAGTGGTTATGGGTTCTGGTCTGAGATCAATCTCAGCACCCACGCAGGTGGCTCAAAATCACCTGAATTCCAGTTCCCGGGCATCTGACACCTTCTTCTGGCCGCTTCAGGCATACATGCTCATGACACAGACAAACATACACACACAAATAAAAAAATAAAAGCAGCTCAGTAGCCTAAGGTGTTTTGTTATGGTAAGATAAGCAAGTACGACAATCTCTGGGGCAACATCAGCCTCCACCTTCTTCCAGACATGGTGTTCTCATCAGAAGCATCAGACTTCTCCTGCTCTGCCTGTTCCAAGTTCCCAGCCCACAACATCCATGTTGTCCATACTGATTGACAGCGTGCAGGTAATTGTCAGTACTGTGAGAACAAACTCTCGAAGAGGCAGAGCAAGGATTACAGCACCATACAACTGTCCAAGGCTCTTTTATAGCTGGAGGGCACACACAGTTTGTAGAGGCACAAGGAGTGCAGGGGCTTTAAAATTAGCCTCATTTACACACAGACTGGAGACCATACCAGCAGAAAGTTATTCAGACAAAAGCAGATCTTCTCTTTAGGGAGCAATGACATGAACTAGTGAAGTAAATCAAAGAAATCAAGTAAGTTCATTCAGGCTGGCTGAGATAGTGTAATTGACTTCAGCAGGGACAACTAGGATGTTTCTGAACATTGACATGACCCAAGTCCTTGAGTTAAGACCCTTCAGGTCATGAGTCCTGCATGAGACCTACCTGGGCCAAAGTGATGAGCGTGGCCCTCACATAGACCCCTGGGATTTTCGGAGCCCAAGACAAGAAATTTAATTTATGTGCTCCATGTGGACTGGTGAGACACACCAATCCAAGCAAGGATGGAACAGGAAGGTCTTAATGTATCAGGGTGAGATGAGTTCTGTTGTTAGGAGCTGGGTCTGCGGGATCAGACACCGAGGTCCACCCTGCAGCCAGCACTAGCTGCAACCTCAGACAAATCACTCATTTGAGCCCTTTGGTCTTCCCTGTAGTACTAATAGGATCCATCTGTGTGCTAATAGGATCAAATAGTCATTCAAATGCAGCCATACAAACAAAGCCATATATATATATGGAGTCAAGTGACAGCCTGAGACCCCGCAAACACCCAGTAACCCAGTAAGATGGTCTCTAGTGATAGATGTGACAGGATATGATGGCGTTTCGTATTATCAGCTTTCTCTTATCAAGCGCAAGGACACTGTGGTTAGCAGAGGCAGGCTTTACACCCAGCAACTGAGCTTAAAGGCTTGCTCTGAATACGGGGGGGGGGGGGGAGGGACACGACCTTGGCCAAGTTGCTTATATCATCACTGATACTTAAGTTTCTAAGTGGATGCTCGCTGTATTGGGAGTTACCACATGCAAACGTGGGAGCCCGTGGCTAACCCATGGTGACGCTCTCAAAGAATGAATCTTAATGCTTTTTGTAGTAAACGAGTTCTGTGCTTTACATTTTAAAGCCTTCTTTGCTTTCAGTGGCCCCAAACATCACTGCTAGAGTGACAGGAGTCGGTTAAATTACAGGCCAAAGAGAAGGCTGTGCTGTTGTTTTCCCCCTTAAGGTTTAAAACCCTGGCTCTTCAGAGCATCTCCTAGGCTGGAGAGATGACTCGGTGGGCAAAGTGTTAGCCATGCCAACGTGAATCAGGCCCCCAGAAGCTGTGGTTACCTCGACATGGGAGTGTTGGTTCATCGGTTCATCACTACAGTCCACCCTATAAAGGAGACAAGACAGATGGACAGAAAGTGGCCAGCCAACTAGCCTGGAGTACACAGAGGCAACAAAGAGATGGTGCTGTATCGAGAGAGGAGGACTCCCTTGGAGATTGAACTCTGAGAACCTCAGGACTGTTGTGCTCCCTGTCTCCCTTCCTCCCTCTCTCTCTCTCTCTCTCTCTCTCTCTCTCTCTCTCTCTCTCTCACACACACACACACACACACACACACACACACACTTTTACACCATTTAACAAGAAAACACCATATCCCCCACTTACGTCACAACAGTTACACATCTATTGTCTTTGTACTTGGCTCCATTGTGATCACTAGAGTTGATTCAAGTTACAATCTCCTGTACAATAACCTCAAAAATATTGTACATAAGACGATCTTGATATTTCAGATACTGTCACATGATGTGAATCAAGGCTTTTGACTCTCCAAGGAGATGAGGTCTGCAGAAGAATGGAAGCTATGAGAAGTTAAGACCTCCCTCTCCTGAGTTCTTTAAAGGGTCAGTGTCTCTAACCTGCTCACATACCTGTGACCACAGTCTCAGACAGGTGTAGACACAGTGTGTGTGTGTCTGTGTCTGTGTGTGTCTGTGTGTGTACCAGCCTCCCTTCATGACATAGGCATTCTCACACCTGCATGAAGAGAGCTTTGCAACAAAGTGTCCCATGATTTTCCCTCTCAAGTGGGCAGCAGGAACACCTGCTAGCTGGAAGGTTTGTCCCCACTGGCTCAGACTGCACTCTGCAGATCTAACTTTGTCTGTGCACTCTCTGCATGTGGGACATTATTGCTCTGGTCTGGATTCATCTGTGTTTGTGAGCAGAGAAGCTTCAGCCAACAACCCTAGTCCCATAGGGAGGGGGAGAACCCTAATTACCCCAACTAGGAAACATAAAGCCAGAATAAAGGAGCACAGGCTGGCTCATGGTGGAGTAAGAGGCTGGTGGGCGGGTATGGAGGGGAATTTCACCCTGCAAGGCCAACAGGAAACCAGAGAGGAACTTTCCTAACCACATCGTGCACTTGGCTCCAACTGGGTTGCTTTGAAGCAGAGTCCTGCAGAACCTTTCTGCAGCAGCTAGGAGAGAAGAATGAATCAAAGGATGGAACAAACACCAGGGCATCCTCCTGTTAGCATCCTCCTGTTAGCATCCTCCTGTTAGCATCCTCATCACTGAGCGTGCAACTGTGTTTTGGTTTTTCTTTTCTTCTTTCTCAAGCAGCTGTTGATGACCGTGGAACTTCAACTCGGGGCTTGGGACTACTTGAAAACTTTGGTTAGCAAATGGCAATGCTTTCCAGTCCCTCCTTAAGCCGCCTCCCACAGTGCCTCCTACAGCTACGAAGCCTTCCCAGAGGAACCCTGGCCTCTGCAGCAGAGGAAGCACACGCAGATGCAACTTTCCTGTTTGAGATCCTTCCTCCTAAAGCCCTGCAAGCCACCGAGTTCCCAGAGAGACTCACGTGACTAGGCTCTGCTTGCTCGCTGCAGTTTGTGGATTTGGGAGGGGGGACATCCACTCGCGTGTGGCTTATCAGAGGCAAGTGGACAACTTCTGTAAATTTACTCTTTGCGGTGCTAGGGGAGCTGGAGAAGCACGAAACGTCTGTGTGTTTAGAACTTCCAGAAATGTCACAGAGACCTTCTACTCACTCAGGCAAGCAGAGAGGGAAACAGAAGAAGAAACTCGAGGTTCTCCCCACCCCCACCTCCATTTCTCCTCCTCTTTCTCTTCCTCTTCTTCTTCCTTCTCCTCTTCTCCTCCTCTTCCTCCCCCTCTCCTCTTTCCTAAGCTTTTCCAGAAGCAACGTTTGCTTGCATGGTTCTACTTTAGTCCAACTCTGGCTGCTTTTATAGAAAATCATAGATTGGATGGCTTAGCAAGCTCACTTCCCACTACTCTGGAAACCGGGAGGTCTAAGATGAAGGTGTCAGTGACTTCAGTGTGCAAGCGCCACTTCCTGGTTCACAGGTGGTTGTGTTTGCCATCCTGGTTTGGAGAAAAGGGTGAGGGAATCCTTTGCGGGGGGGGGGGGGGGGGGGGAGGCAGAATTTTCTATGCATGTGGCCCTACTTGTGTGTCCTAATCACCTCTCCAAATTCACCTACAGCACCCCACGGTGATTGGTGCTCAACATACAAATTCGGGGGTGGGGGTAGGCACAGCATTCAGTAAATGGCAGGTCTCAACACCCCTTTAGCTCCTTTCTCCTCTGATCTCCAGGTCAGTGTTCCCAACAACCCCAAGACCCCACTCCCTGAGATAATTATTGCTTAAATGGGGTGGGGGTGGGAGGGCAGATGCGGGTAGTTGCCCTTGGCGCTGTGTGTCTGTGTGTGTTATGCACACGTGGGCTTACTTGCAGGTACATGCATGAAGAGGCCCGAGTTGAACACCAGGGGCCTTTCTGCATCTTTCTCCACCCTCTTTCTTTCAGTTGGAGTCTCTTGTTGAAAGCTCACTGCTTCAGCTGGGCAGACTGGACACGAACTCCTGGGATCTGTCTGTCTGTAACGCCAGTGCTAGGGTTACAGGCTCACCCTGCACAGGCACACGCAACCATACCCAGCTTTTTACATGGGTGCTGGTAATTCATACCTGGGTCTTTATACTTGCATAGCAAGCACTCTTACCCACTCTTACCCACTGAGGCGTCTCCCAAAGCTCAGAGCTACCATATTCCTTCACGTCACGGCAGCTGCCATCCAGGCTTTGTCAGCCCAGCAGCACACCTCAGCTTCCCTGGTGGCCTGCCGGCAGTGGCAGCTTCTGCTCCAAAGTGTTCTTGTGAAAACACAGTGAGGCGACCCGAGTAAACTGTGTACCAGTCTCCCAGATGTGCCTCATGTATGTTAGACTCACAGCAAGCAGGCGGTAACTGTTACCAACATGTTAGCATTTATGTTAGACTCACAACAGCAGGCGGTGACTGTTATCAACATGCTCATCATCACTATAAATTTATCGACCTCCTGGGAGTCACCTTCACAACCATCACTCGGTACCACTGGTCCTTCTTCATATCATTCTGCACATAGAGCGGTGCGGTGGTTGGTTTTAATTGTAAACTTGACAGAATCTGGAATTATTTGGGAGATTGGTATGCCTGTTGGGCTATTGATTACACTTGATTACACTAATTGATTGGCAAGACCCACCCACTGTAGGCGGCACATTCCTGGCTGGGGTCCCTGATGTGGAGGTGGAGATGTATAGTTGAACAGCAGTGTTAATTCATCACTCTCTGCTTCCTGGTTGTGACCAGCTGCTTCTGGACCCTGTCTTGGCTTCCTTGCAGTGATGGATCAACTCTGAAGAATGAACCCAAATAAAACCTTTTTTCCTTAAGTTGCTTCTGTCAGTATAGTTTATCATAAGAACCAAAATGAAAACAAATGTGTACATATGCATGTCAGGAACTACAAAGGGTCTGAGATTTTAGGTTACTTCCAAGACAACAAGTTGGTTGCCATGGTTTCATACAGGCTGCTAGAAGACTTGATAGGGCTTTATGATTCGCTTCAGGGGAGGTAAATGTCACGTTCGCATCAGCTCCTCCCAGTCTTATAGGATGGGGTTGTGCTAGACTGTGTGCTTATCGTCACAACTATGGTACAGCTGGAGGACTTGAGTTTAGGAACTTCCATTTTAAAAGTTTTTGTAGTTATTTTATCTTATGTGTCCACACTAATGTACACTACCTATGAGCATGGTGCTCTCAGAGGTCATAGGGAGGTTGTGAGCCATGAAGCGGGTGTTAGGAAGTGAACCTATGTCATCTACAAGAGCAACAAGTGCTCCTAAACACTGAACCACCTCTTCACCCCCAGGAACCTCATTTTGATGTACTGTAGCCACATCTGCCTAACTTTTGTCAGGAGGGAGATGTCGGTTCGTCCATCCTTAAGAACCATTTAATTAAAAGATTATTGTATAGAGTAATGGGTTTCATTATGGCATTTTTGTTTTTTTTTTTTTGTTTTTTGTTTTTTTTTTTTTGTTTTTCGAGACAGGGTTTCTCTGTAGCTTTGGAGCCTGTCCTGGCACTAGCTCTTGTAGACCAGGCTGGTCTCGAACTCACAGAGATCCGCCTGCCTCTGCCTCCCGAGTGCTGGGATTAAAGGCGTGCGCCACCATCACCTGGCTCATTATGGCATTTTTAATACATCACATTTGTTGATGGTTCTCTCCTTGTCCCTCTGTCTCCCTCTCGCGGGTCCCCTTCCTTCCCAATGGTGTCCCCTTTTGCTTTGTTTCACCTCTATCTTGTTATGTTCTATTTTCTCTCTCCTCCTCCAGGATATTCTCCTCTCTCATGCTCTCCTTTCTACTTTAATAACCCCTCCATATATATGTGTGTGTGTGTGTGTGTGTGTATATATATATATATTCTAATGTAGCATATACACACATACCCACAAATGAAATTTTATTTAGCTACAAAACAAAATTAAACCAAAACATTATCAGGAAAATGGATGGAGATAGGGAATATTATTATAGGTGTAACCTAAGTAATTGTTATGTTAAGAAGTAACCTAGCCTCAGGAAGACAAAAGAAGGTGGGGGTTGGGGGAGAGAACTACTCTTCACAGAGGCTGGGGAAGGATGCCCTCAAACTCAGCGCTGCTGCCGTGGCCCCTCAGGCCTCTGCTCAGGTTGAGTACCTAAAGATGCTTAAGACCAGAAGTAACTTCAGATATTTTTTTTTTAAATTTTGGTGTGGCTGCACACATACAATGAACTTACTGAAGATGAAACTCAACAGGAAGCGTATCGATAGCTTATACTCATCAGCTGAAAGCACAATTTTGAATCTATTTATACACAAACTGTTATGTGGTGCATTAGTTATTGTTCTTCTCAATATGACAACAGCAGCGTAGGAAAGGTTTCTTTGGTTCACGGTTTCAGGGTACAGTCAATCATGGTGGCAGTGGCGGGGAAAGGGCGAGAAAGGAGGAGGGATGAGGGTAAGGGGAGAGGAGGAGGAGGAAGATGGGGAGAAGACAAGGAAGGGAAGGAAGGAAGAGGAAGATGGAGAAAGGGGAGCATCCATTTCTGATGAACAGAGGGAAAATTCCTGAGTATGCATTTCAAGACCAGCTTCCTTGTTCGCTAAATCACAAGAATAGAAACTGCCCTAGTTGGAAGGAGAATTGTCAGATATGACTGGGGCCTGAACCATTATGCTTCTGCATCCCTCTCTTGTGGTACCAGGACAGTTTTGTGTGAAGCTCAGACTAGCGGATCAGACACGAGCAGCCGTCTGACCGTTCCTTTGGTCATATCATAATCCAGATCACCGCAGAGTACTCCTTCTCTGCCAGGGTCAGTCACAAGTGCCACATGGCCCTCGGTCACCACAAGAGGTGGAATTCCAGCATGTATCATGCATGCTCAAACGAGGAGAGGCAGCTGGTGGATCCAGATCGCTCCCTCACAGTGAGCTGTCGCCATTGTGGCTCAGCCTGCGCTGGACTTCTGCCCCATCAGAGGTTCAACAGGGGCAATATGCTCTACAGTCCTTCCAGAATATTCCCCACCCTTGGCCTTCTGGAAAGTGGCAGGAAACTGAGCAATGATCACTTAAGGTTGTCTACCGCGTTTCCTCTCTGAGAGGCCAAGTGGGGAGCTCCTAGGTGCTTTCCACAGCTCCCTAAGTGTCTTGGCTTAGCTTCTAGCACAGAGAGCAACTGTGACGGATTGTGTAAGCTTGTCCCATCAGATGGACATCTATATCATGATCTGAAGATGTCTCTAAATGGGGACACCCAAGTCCTAGCTATGAAAGCACAGTCAGACATTCCCGCATAGTTTAGTGGTTTGTAAGATATGGGAGATACACATATGTGGCTTCCCATGCTATTGCTGCCCCTGTAGAATACAGTCACGAAGCAAAGACAATTGACATCCGAGGCCACGCCCTTTGTCCTGTTGTGGAGCAAGTGCTTAAGGATGTTATTTAGAATATGGTCTGAAACAGACCAATAGGGGATTCATTTCTGTGCAAATGTTAGGAACACAGTGGTCCAGCAAACCCACATGATCTGGGATGATCTGGGGTACACAGAAGAAGGTCCTGACGAGATGAGAACGTAGATGACCTTTCTACATTGTTTGCCTTCAGAACTCCAGTCTACTCTAAAGTAGAACCCACTAACTAACCCCAGCAGCTGTCATTTGTGGGTGGGTGGACAGATGAATGAATGGATGGATGAACTCTTCGTAGTCATACTATGGTGAGTGACAGAGAAGGATGTAGCTCAGATTGCCATTAACACCTCTGGTTGGTTCATGGCTTTATATATGGCTTGGTCTAGAGTTTAAACTACCACGGTCAATCTCCATTCTTCCTCCCTTCCCCCCTTCCCCCTCTCCTCCCTGTACATCTGTCTTTGTCTCCTCCCATCGCTGCCCACCCCCTGCTGTGATGAAAGGAGGAATCCCTGAAACACACTATGGCTTTGCCTGGTTCCATGTTCATGGAGAAATTATTGTTAAACAAAACAACAGCAGCTGGAAAGGCAAAGCAAAACAGCCCAACCCTTCTATCCTGTGAGGCTAATGATGAGAATGTGAACAAGGCTTCAGGTTATGAAGAGGGAAGTGTCGGCTGAATGAAAAAGGACAGGGGTTTCCTTCACATTCCCCACCGCTACTGTCTGTTTAGTGCAGGCGGCTCCAGGAGACTGAGGGTGGAGTGTCAGGGATGAGCAGACTGACGTCTGTAGCCAAGAGGGAGCCAGCATCATGTAGTAGAAAAGGGGACACTTTATGGACAAGAACTACTGTGGAGACAGAGAGGGGTCCCTGGAAGGGCAGACAGGGCGGAGCTTCACAGGCAAGGTCATCCCCAGGTCCTGATGCTGAGGCTCGGGTTCCAGTCTCTGCACGTTGCTGAGGCTCGTTATCTGAAGCCCCCATTACCCTTCCCCTCCTCTGAGAGCCAGTGACTCACCCTACTCAGGGTGGCCTTTGCCAGACTGGGAAGGACCATAGGCCAGGAGCTTAAGAAGTTGGGTGTGAGCTCAGGCCATTCCTTAGTAAATGGCTCTTGACTTAAACTGATGAGTACTATCTGCGGGGTACCTGTGGAGCATGTTTTGGGTTTCCTTTCGGTGTTAATGAGATAAGAGGAGAAAGGAACAAACTTTCAGCTGATGACGGCATGCACATATCCCACTGAATGCATGCATCAAAACCAGCAAATATTTCCAGGAGGTTTTTACAAAAACTCCCAAAGAGGAGTGTCTCAAAAACCCCCATTCCTAAGGAAGAGTGTTCATCAGAGCTAGGGGCCTGTATATTGGAGGTGACTGTCTCACCCAGCACTGTCCTTGCTTCTCCCTGCCTGTCCTTCACAAAGTGCTGGATAAGCATGGCCAATTTGCAGGCCAAGGAATATACAGATTAATAGAAATGGGTTAAATTAATATAAGAGTTAGCCAATAAGAATCTAGAGCTAATGGACCAAACAGTGTTTTATTATTTTGGGTGTAAGCTAGCTGGGCGGCTGGAAAGAACAAGTGGCCCCCTCCTCCAACAGAAAGGAAACAGAAAAGATGCTCCACATGTACCCCGAAGGCGGTGGTCATTAGACACTTTCAGAACCTGAGGCAGATCCCCAGGACCCTTGTAAAATTTGGGCATAGTGTATGTGTCTGTGTTCCTAGTACTAGGACTGTAGAAATAGGCAGATCCCGGGAGCCCACTGTCTCCTAGCTGAATCAGTGAGCTCCAGGTTTGTCGAGTGACTCTTATTTCAAAAGCTAAGGCAGAGAACAGCAGAGGAAGATACTCAGCAGTGACCTCTGGTATCCACACTCAAATGCACGCATACACACATGTACACACCCACATGAATATGCACACGTGTGCACACACACACACACACCACACGCGTGCTTAAAGGGTCACAAAACCAAACCAAACCAAACCTAGAAAGGTCTCAGACAAACAGGAAGGAATTGGTTACTTTGATATGAAGCCCAAACAGATGTCATTTGCCCTTTTTCTCCTATCAACCCCCTCCCTTGGAAGCACCTGTTGACACTAACGAGCACACTGATGCCGCCCGCCCCAAGCCCAGTCCCTTCAGTGGCGTTGTGAACAGACCCGAGTTTCATATACGCTGGCCGTGTCCTCTGCCACACAGCTGCAGCTGGAGCCCTGATTCCCCCTGACATCCTTGTGTCTGAACTGCTAACTTCCTCTGAACATCCCTCACCAAGTTACACCCTCTACTGGTAGAAGTTCTCCCTAAATAAGAACATGAAGCCCAAATTTCTAGTTCGAGCCTACTTAAATATAGGGATTGACTCAGAAAATACAAATTGCGAGTAGTTTAAAATTAAGCATTCGTTGTTAAATATTAAATGTCTTGATTTGATGATGTACTGGGGATTTCACGGCGGTTCTTTTAAATTATCAATTCAATCAAGAATGGATGCAGCTGTGTTTGGGGCGTGGCGACCAGCAGGCCGGCATCTTACTTATTCCCGCCCAGGCCTTGGCTGGCTGTACTTTAAGAGATGGATTTCCCAAGATTCTTATCCCTGGCCAAAGGCCTCAGTTTGCTTCCAAGTTGCTGCTGTAATCTGTGGATTAAAAAATGCTTTCCTCATGGAGAACATTGTTTGATGTTCTGTGCACAAGCGTTCTGCCGTGTTTATCACTGAAACCTAACAAAGCATGGCATGTTTACCTCCTTCGAAGAGATGGGACTTCTGGGGACAAATACAAAGAGAAAGCAGCTACAGGCCCTTGTGGTTCTGACTCACTGCCGCTCCCACGAAACTCTGACCTTATTTCTAACCCGTTCCCAAAATCCCCGGTAGCATCTCAGGATGTGCATCTGGGGTTGCTTAGTGTCCACAGTTAACTGTCCACTCTTGTCTTGGTCACTGTAAAACTTGGCACCGTGAAGTTGAAAGATTTCATATTTGTGTCTATGTTTCTGATGACAATGACTTGACCCTGGCAGCTTATGAGCTAGACTAAGGGATGGTAAAGCAGTATAAACATGGATGTCTGCCTTCCACTGACTCTGCCTTTCTCAGACTTTAATGAGTGTACACACTGCCTGGGAATCTTGTTAAACTTCAGACTCTGAGTCAGTATGTCTGGGATGCAGCCTGGCACTCTGGATTCTTGGTCCTTTTGTTTCAGGTTGAAATGTGTTTTATCGAGGCCAGGGAGATAGCCCAGGCAGCAGAGCGTTTGACTCAGAAGCATGAGGACCCGAATTCTGTACCCCAAACCCTTGTAAAAATGTTGGGTGTGGTGGCAAGTGCTTCTGATCCCAGAGCTGAGCCTCACGGAGGCCGAGACGAGAAGCTTGCTGGGGTCCTTGGCTAGTCAGCCTGGCCGAACCAGTGAGCTCCAGTCCTCTTATTAGGGGGCGCCATGTCAAAGGAGAGGCGGGGCAGCTTCCTGGGGATGACACCTAAGGCTGGCTTCCAGCATCCACGTGTGTGAAATTTTACGCCTGAGCAAAGAAAATTGTTTCCTTTCTTTGTCCACTGTAACCTTGCATGAACAGAAACACTAGGCCGCAGGTCCACTAAGTAACTCCGAGACCTCATTAGCATGGCTTCCCTTTGAGTGTGGCTCCTTACTGTCTTCTGTCCCCACTGGTGTATGTGTCTTGGGGCAGCCCATGGTAGTTCACTGTTTTTCCCCTTGACTGCTGGGTTTCTGCAAGCATCCCCTGGGCTGAAGACATCACACGGGTCTCTACTGGGCCAGAAAGGATGAATAAGCCGGGTGGAAACAACCGGGGCCCCAGGAGGCAGACTCTAGGGGCTGGGGATCGTGTTTTAAGCAGTGACAGAGTGGACAGAGCAGGTGGCGAGGGAAATGGGGTGGGCATGAAGGTGTAGTTAACCTTGCCATAAGACTCCATGGGATAAATGTTATCAGTCCTTAGGGGACAGATGCCACAACTCCATGAGCTCAGCTAGTCAGATGGATTACTTTCCAATTTTCAAAGTAACATTTCAACTCCTTTTCTGTATTTCGGGTCCATAATACTGTCCTGAGCACTGTTTCCATACGTGTGTGTGTGTGTGGTGTGTATGTATACATGCACATATATAACTGAGGGCTTTAATGGCCTGACCCATGGTGTAGTATTCTGATCCTACAGCCGTGTTCCTTCAGTTTTAGAGTGCCCCTTGCTAGACGACAGAGTGTATTGAACATCAGCACTGCCACTGTCCTATCAGTGATAAATGGCGCTTATGTGAGCCACCGAGAGGCAGAGAACTGGCCTAGTACTGGGAGTCACACAAACCATCATCCGTGTGCCAGCTGGAGCAGCCCACAGAGTTTCCAGAAAGAAGATACAGCAGTGACACCACTTTCTGAACAAGTGTGTGGCTCCGGCCTTCCACCTCCCTTGGGAGCTGCCCACATTGCCTCCTTTTCTTACCAGGAGAGCTGATCAGTTCCTGCTTGTGGTAGTTTGAATGTAACTGGCCTCCATGGACTCATACGAAGTGGCACTACTGGGAGGCGTAGCTTTGTTGGAGGAGGTATGGCCTTGTTGGAGGAAGTGTGTCACTGTGAGGGTGGGCTTTGAGGTCTCATACATGTGCTCAAGCCACACCTAGTGTCTCAGATCACGTCCTGTTGTCCGAAGTCCAAGATGTGTTAGCTCTCGGCTCCTTCTCCAGCGCCAGGCCACTATTGCATTTGTGGACTTCTTGCCTGGTGGGTCGGGATTGTAGCATGCAGGGCATGCACGCTGACTACGTGCATTAGTGACATTTTCCCCACCAGTGTCCCGATAGCACCCTTCAGTACTATGAAAATCAGCCGTTTAAATAAAGATATTACTAACATAGAGTTTTGTAGCTGTGTTTGCATTATGTTTATCTCTTGCTACTGTAATTCAGCTAACATTTTTAAGTGCTTTCTTAAAAAGTGCATGTCGGCAAATGATTTCCTATGGAGCCAGTCATCATTTTGAAGGTGCCACAAAACATGAAAGTATGGATTTATTAATAACAAAAAAGATTCATAATTTCAAATAGAGAAGTCCATCCTCTTGTGGTGGGTTCTGCATGTATTTCGATACTTGTTGGGACCATTTGGAGTCCTGGCCTCCAGCTGCTCTTCCCTGCTAGAGATCTTTACTTTCCTTCTGATTTGAGTTACTGAAAGCTGTGTCAAAGTTGTTTACCAGCTCTGCTTCACGAGCGAGCACGTGCTGTCTTGTCTTGAGGATCAGAGGATGAGGTTTTCACCTGCTGGTCCACCTGACTGTGGGGTGTATAAGCCTCCAGGGTGCTGTTGAGTAGGGGGCTTCTTACCAATACTAGAGGTCTGTGTTTGTGTGTTTCAACCTCCAACCCCTTGCCCGAAGCTCGGGAACTGTATGGTAGTGCATAGAGCGCAGACAGGTGTTGTGCGCTGCAGATACTTGCCACTACCCTTTGTTTTCCAGTGGCATTCGGGGAAACAAAGCTGTTCTGGGATTAATTCCAGCTGACAGTTGGTCATTTACCAGGGGGGCTGGTTGTCTTTTAAGTTGAATGACTATCATTATCCAAGCCAGGAATGGAGACAATAAGAACTTAGCAGAAAAGGAGCTTCAGATTAGAGATCAAGAACTCATTTCCATCTGTGAGAAGTTTGGTGGCACCTGCCCATCTCTTAGACTGTGTTTCATCATGAGTAGGGAAGTTCTGATTCACTCCACCCAGCAGTGACTATGACCAGTGTTGGGAGGAGGCCACTTGTTCGTTTCCCAGCCACACAGACTCCCAAAAATAATCACACATAAACTATATTACTTAAATCACTGCTTGGCCAATCACTTAAGCATATTGCTAACTAGCTCTGCTATCTTTGTTTAACCCATTTCTATTATTGTATATTTTATCACGAGGCTTGTGGCCTACTGGCAAGGTTCCAGTTCGTGACTTGCGTCTTTCCCCTCTGGTGGCTACATGGCATCTTACGACTCTGTCTTCTTTCTCCCAGCATTCAGTTTAGGTTTCCTGGCCTAGCTCTACTTTGCCCTATCCCAGGCCAAGCCAGCTTCTTTATTCATTAACCAATGAAAGCAACACATATACAGAAGGACTTCCCACACCAGATCAGCCTTGCCCCAGGGCTGAACTGAACTGAGCGGATTCTCCACTCACTGTAGAACACCATGGTCTTAACTCCAGGGAAGAATGTCCAGCTCTAAAGCACTGGTTACCCATTCCCTCCTCACGTCTGCAGAAAGACAAAAGCTTACATTCAGCGAGTTAAGTGGCTTGTACTTGAATTCATCTATCAGAGGCAGGATCTGCTCTGAAATTCAGAGACAGTGGTCTGATTAGCTGAGGGGAGAATATTAAAGCAGTGTCTTAGGGTTTCTCTTGCTGTGAAGAGACACCATAACCAAGACAACTCTTACAAAGGAAAAACATTTAATTTGGGTGGCTTACATTGTCAGAGATTTAGTCCATTACCATCATAGGGGGATGGTGGCAGGAAGTCACCCTGAAACACTGGGTCAGTGGCCTCAGGACCCATTATATAAATTGAAATGGCACCTAGGAACATGGGTTTTTCTCAACATGCTCTGTTCATTGTATATGGCCCAGGTTTCCAGTTTTTTCTCTACCAGATTACTGCTTCATACATTAATCTTTCAAAAATACCTTTGTACTTTGTTTTTAATTAAAAATTTAATACGATATATATTTTGGGCATATTCTTCCCCCCTCTGTACTTCCCCCAACCTCAACTCTCCTGCTACTCCACTGGACATCCTCAGCTCAAGTAACACGTGGGACTTTGGCTTTGGATTACAGCCAATTTCCCCCTTTGCCTGGCATTTCTGGGAGCTGTTGTTTCATGCTGCCATTCCTTACAGTAGACTTAAAAAAATTGTTTCAGGCTAATAGTAAAATTGAGCCTGGTGTACTGAATGTTAACCAAACGGTGTCCCCTACATGCACAACCTGTCAACATCCTGTCCCAGAGCCTGCCCCTTGTTAGAGTCAGTGAGCATACACTGACATGCCAGTATCATCCACAGTCGCAAGTCACTTCAGCATTTACTGTGAGTGGTGTACAGCATGTACGGTGAGTGATGTTTTTTGATATATGATATAAAATGAGTTTGTTATTATAGTATCATATGTCATATAATAAGCCCTCAAAATCCTGTCATATGTCATTCCTAGCCCTCAGAATCCTATGTCTGCTCTGTGCTCCTCCCTCCCCTGATCCTTGAAGCACTGCTTTTTTTTTTTTTACTGGTTCTATAACTTTGCCTTTTCCAGTATCATATAGTACACAGCCATTTCAGATTAGCTCCATCCTGTTAGGAATGTGTATTAAAATTTCTTCCATGTCTCTTATGGCATCACAACTCGCTCATTTAGTATTTATTTTTCCATGCTGAGTAATATTCTATCTGTGGATATTTCACGTTTGTTCATTTGTCATCAGTTGTCATCTTGCTCTACCTAGATAGAAGCCATGGACAGGGAAGATCTTCAAGAACTTGTCTTTGGCTCCAGACCCCTTGAAAGATGGGTCCCTTCTTCTGTCTCATGTTTGTCTATTGGAGGACATCTTGACTGACTGAAACTTGGGCAATTATGAGAAAAGCTGTTACAGATGTCCATGTGGATTAAAGCTGCTGCCCGCATCATGGGGATGCTTTCCTCTTCTCTGGGCAAGTGTTGAAGAGAGTGTTTGCTGGATTCTGGCAAGTGCTTTCTTAGCTGTGTAGGAAGCGAAGCGCTCAGACTGTGATCCACAGAGGCTGAATCACTTTGGATTCCTACTGCTCCATGCCCACACTGCTCACTGCTCTCTGCAGTCTGGATTCTGGCCATCCCAATAAGTGGTACATTTGCACACATTCGTCTCTTCTCACCCCTTTCTGGGGTGCTCCCCACGTGGTCTCTCTGCCCTCTCTGTGTCTTAGAGGTTCAAATCCAAGGAATTTTATGAAGGAGCTCTCTTGCCTTCCGGCTAAGTTTGCTAATGGCCCACAAGAGGACCAAGGGAGGGAAGACTTTGGGATTGATTTCCTTAGTCCCCTCCCTCCAATTGCTTGACTGTTTCTCCCTCCCTTTAATAAAGTCTTGTTATACGAGGGGCCAGAACACATGAAGTCCCTGCCTACACTTCAAAAGCCCACTGTTAAACTCTCCACATCTACAATTTGGATGGATCCTGTTTGTCCCCACCCAGATCTTGGCTCATGCACTGCACACAGCCAACTACCTTCCCTTGAAAAGATCTGATCAGTCACTTGGCTATGGTGCTTGGCCACTCACACACAGGCTCATACTAAAACCTCACTTCTAACTGTGGGGCTCAATCATTCACCCCCTACACAGAATAAAATGCATTTTCCCTAGGCAGAGCTGGGTTTACTAAGGTGTGTCTGTTAGGGACTGGCCATCCTGGGTAGAGCAGCAAGTATTGTTTGGGGGGTGGCGGGGTATTTCCTCTGTCCCTTATGTGTTCAATATATTCCTTTGCTGTTGTGCTGGCTGAGCACCCCTCATCACCAGGACTTTTTTCATGCCTGATATAGATATGAATAATTTGCATTGATATGGATTTTGCCTTAGTGATTTAAATTTAAGGTCAATTTTGTTATGTATATGTGTTTCTGATCTTGATAAAGGTACTGTGATTGTGTAGTTCATTTAAAAATGTAATATATAATTAGAAATATAGATTGTTAATAGATAATCATAATAGTCAAGTTTGTGGTCATGTTAGTTAGATTTTATAGATGTACATAGATAAATTTTAGATAGACATTCTTTATATATTTCAAAGACTACAGAATAGGACATTTAATGTTTTAATAACTTAGGACTTTTCATGACAATGAGACACTCTGCTCCTGGCAGCACCAATCTACTTCAAGAGGAAGATGGGCATCGAAGAGGATCCTTATGGAGTTTGATAGCCATTTGGGCAAGAAACTGCTCTT
This sequence comes from Neodon shergylaensis, assembly GCA_025134845.1. Taxonomy (NCBI): domain Eukaryota; kingdom Metazoa; phylum Chordata; class Mammalia; order Rodentia; family Cricetidae; genus Neodon; species Neodon shergylaensis. The sequence continues at coordinate 8,342,184 of JABTXL010006268.1, read as the reverse complement.
GCCTGGACTATTGCATAAACTGGACACAGAGAACCCGCAGAGAGAGGACTACTGAACTTGCCTAAAGGTGAGATGATCTTTCGGGGTTCCTGATTCATGAAAGAGTCTGCAAGACATTCTTCAGGACAAGCAGATAGTGACTGCCTTTGAAATTTCCTGCTTTGTGGAAATGTCTGCTGGAAACTATGGGCCTGTAGGCCAAAGATGGATGCCCCAACGGTACAGAGGAACTTTGGGTGACTGTACAGGCAGCGAGATGTCTCTGTCATTTCTAGAGTTTTGAAAGTTGCTTATTTCTTGTTTGCTTAGATAATATTGTATCTTTCTGGAGTCTTTGATGGAGTTAAGAATAGTTAGTTATAGCTATACTTTTCCTTAGTTATGATAAAGATTATTGTAATTTTTACTGATAACTGTTTTGTTATATGTAATTTTGCTATGTTAAAGTTAAAGCCTTTCCTTTTTGTTTAAACAGAAAAAGGGGAAGTGATGTGGGAGTGTCATATATCAATCTGTTGATTTCATTGGTTAAGTAATAAAGGAACTGCTTGGCCCTCATAGGTTAAAACATAGGTGGGAGGAATAAACAGAATAGCATACTGGGAGGAAGAGGAAGTGAGCTCAGACTCGACAAGCTCTGCTCTCTGGAGCAGAGAAGCCATGCTCCAGTCTCCCGGACAGACGTGAGCGATGAAGCTCCAACCCAAGACGGACGTAGGCTAGAATCTTCCTGGTAAGCGCACCTTGGGGTGCTTACACAGATGATTAGAAATGGGCTAGTCCAGGTGTGAGAATTAGCCGAGAAGAGGCTAGATAGAAATGGGCCAAGCAGTATTTAAATGAATACAGTTTGTGTGTTGTTATTTCGGGGCATAAGCTAGCCGAGCAAGGAGCCGGGGTGCTGGGGATGCAGTCCCGGCCGCCCTTATTTCAACACATGCCCTTCTCAAAATCCAGGTCTATCTTCCCTGGGGAGATTTCTCAGCAGCTCCCTTTCCTCCTGGATGCTTGCAGTCCCACCCAGGGCAGAACATGGTCATCTGTCACCTCGCTGTACCCCAGCAGGTTTCTCTTTGCTTAGGGAAAGCTCCATTTGCATGGCTCACAGGCGAGGTGAAGACGGCCAGACTGCGGGCCTCTCCCTTAGGTTCCAAGGCCACCACAGTCCCAACCACACTTCCTGAAGAAAGGGAGGCAGATTCAGGAAGATCAGTTTCCCACCAGAGGAAACATTACTCTGTAAGGCAATGGTTGGGGCTGGAGACCAGAGACTTTACTGGGAGAGGATGCGAATTCTATGGTCTTATTAGTTTATTACTTTTATGGTTTTATTACTCTTTAATATTCTGAAGCTGTTGGGCATGACAGGGAGTTTCTTAGTTGCTTGGTTGATTGTCATACTCTTACCATAGAAATTGCCTTGAAGCTCAAACAGGTGACTAACGTCGATCAGGCAGTGACAGGGACCAGACCTATTCTTGTCTATTCTCACGGAGACTGGCTGTGACTTCCTGTCTCCCGCAGAAGAAGCCTCAAAGAACGCAGGCCAGAACAGAGTGTCGGCAAGTGAAGGCGGGGCCTGTGCCTCTGGTGCTCTTCTCTGTGGTACACACAGCCTCTTCAGTGGTAAAACTGAAACAGGAAATCAAGGCCCCGTGACTTCCTTTTACCTTTGGTGAGCTCTGAGGACAGTCTGTTGTTTAGGAGGGGCTGGCACTACGAGGTGATTTTCATGTTTGAAAAAAAAAAAAACCTAGACACTTTGCATCTTTTCTCTCTTGGTGCAAGCAATTAAAAATCAATATGGAAAATAGACCATAGCCCTGGCCTGCCAGTGCACCCTAGACAATGCCCCAGAGACCATCCAGGTGAGTCTCCCGCGGTGCCTAATAGTTCGCGCCCTCACAGTCCTGTCTGAGCTCATTAACAGGAGTAAATGGAGTCATAAAGAACTGGTGGTGGGGTCCATTTTTGTTTTGTTGTTGTTGGTTTTTTGTTTGTTTGTTGAGACAGGGTTTCTCTGTAGCTTTGGAGCCTGTCCAGGATGGCCTTGAACTCACAGAGATCCACCGGCCTCTGCCTCCCAAGGGCTGGGGTTCAAGGCCTAGGATACCACCACGACCCTTGAAGAGAAGGGAGTCTGTTTTCTCTGCTTGTTGCTGCTGACAGCAATTTGCTACAGTCCATACTTGAACGTTCCCAAGAGCCTTCAAGTTACAAACTTTTATCCTTCATTACGGGGCGGGGGGCTGGAAGACACTCCTGGGCAGATGCCCTGAGTGGGGCTGCCGGCAGAAGAGCCACAGAGCAGGAGATAACTGCTGTAAACTTTTTTTTTCTTTTTATGCCCTGGAAATGCAGGGGCAGCCCATACATGACGGTTGTGAGCCACCATGTGTATGCTGGGAACTGAACTCAGGACCTTTGGAAGAGCAGGCAGTGCTCGTAACTGCCGAGCCATCTCCAGCCCCAGATAACTGCTGTAACATTTCTGGAATGTCAACGAGAAACAGCTGGTATGAGAAAGAGAGCCAAGGACGCAAACCCTGTTGGGTCCACTGTCCAGAGAGTCCCGCCATCTGCACCAAACCCTGCACTGCCAGGACTCAATACCTGGCTCCAGCCTGAAGTCAGTCTCTGGAGACTGATTCCCCTGAAGGCCCTTCTCAGCTCTTCAGTTCAACTGTCTCACACCTCTGTGAAAGCATCTGCTGCAATTTTGTTCTAGCAGTAAGTTAAAGTCCATTCTCTTCTTCTCCCTCCAGGTTCTTCTTAAGAGGAGAAGCACGGAGCCTCCCTAAGCACTGCCCAGCCAGCCTTGGTGCTCGGTGGTCTGGCCCGTTCTCACTTCCTGTCTCTCATTGATAAGCTTTGGAGTACATACTTCGGGTATTGTGAGACAGTAGTAGGTGCCAGGTACTAATGATTAAGTAAGACTTCTATAAGATATAAGTCCCTGGGAAGGTATCAGAGAGCAGATGTGTAAAGGGCTGTACTGCCATTCACCAGTGTGGGTCTTGCTTTGGAAAAGAAAACCAAGCATGGTTTCTGTACCTATCTTAGGAGGTTAATGTCACAGAACACTAAAGCTACCAAGCTTCAAGAGAAGGGCTGGCCAGAAGGTGGTGGCGCATGCCTTTAATCCCAATACTCAGAAGGAAGAAGCAGGCAGATCTTTGTGAGTTCAAGGTCAGCCTGGTCTACAAAGTGAGTTCCAGGACATCCAGGGCTACACAGAGAAACCATGTCTTGAAAGAGAGAGAAAAAGAGAGAGAGAGAGAGAGAGAGAGAGAGAGAGAGAGAGAGAGAGAGAGAGAGAGAGAGGCTGATCCCAGCTTCTGGAAGGACATAAATCCTCTTTTTCTCTCCCTCTCCTGCTAATTACACAAACCAGCCTGGACAGCGTATGGTATAGAGCACAGGATTTCCGTCAGGTGTTAAGAGAGCAGAGTTCCCAGTGACCTGGGTCTTGGAGATTTCTTTTTGCCTCCAATGCTCATGCTTGGAACTGAAGTAGCCAGCAACCTGGAAGCGCCAACAGGTGGAGACAAAAAGACAGGACAAACACCTGTGCCTCGTCATAGCATGAGGAAGGAGCAACCTAGCAAGGCAACAAGTGAACCTTCAGGATGCAACCGAGTGACTGCCCATCTCTAGCCACACAGCACAGCAGAAAGCGGGTCCCACAGCAACCAGTGAAGAGAAATGCTGAGCCACAGCTTTCCCCTGCCCTGCTGCCACGGGTTAGGATCCCATGCCAAGACTGTGTTTGAGGATACCAGTGTAACTAGGGGCCAGTGTAAGCAGCCTGAATTCTCAGCTCGATGCGGGCGGGGGTGGGGTGGGGGGGGGAGATTAGGTGAGGTGTAGCTCTTGTTGACATTTTGGTGGCGCTAGCTCTTAGTGTTGTCGTGGTGTCTGAATCCACTGGGAGGAAATCAGAGACTTAGACTCCATTCAAATTGCCAACAAAATGGGATCATCTAAACTGAATCCAGCTGGCTAATTCTAAATATACACTTTTTCACCATAAAAAATTTTTACATTAAATGAATTTATTCTTACTGCTAGCAGAAGGACAGCAGCCTTAGAGCCAATACAACATGCCGTGTGGACGGGAACTAAGGTGAGGTTTTCAAGGTGGACATCAGAAAAGTGTGTATCATAGCTATCCATCCATGGACTCCACAGCGGGGCAGGAAAACGGTTTTACTCCCTCAGCTGTTTCTTACTTTCCTGCTACGTAGTAATAAGACCATTCCTTTCCTATAGCCACATGCAGGCAGGTTTTACAGAAGCAAAGGCAGCTGCCAACATCTGTCTTAGAGAGGGCTTTTACCTTTGTGAAGAGACACCATGACCCTGGCAATTCTTATAAAGGAAACATTTAATTGAAGTGGCTACTTTACTGTTTCAGAGGCACAAAACATTATCAGTATGACCGGGACATGGCTGCATACAGGCAGACATGGTGCTGGAGTAGTTGAGTATCCTACATCTTGCAGGCAACAGGAAGTCAACTGACAGACTGGGCAGTATCCTGAGCATAGGAGATCCCAAAGCCCTCCGTCCTCACAGTGACCCAGCTCCTGCAGTCTGACAAACCACAACTCCTAATAGTGCCGCTCCCTCTGAGATTATGGGAGCAGTTATATCCAAGATAACACACCCTCACAGCCCACAATCCTTCTCTTATCTCACCTGCAGGCCACTAGGCCCTCCCCGGCATTCCAGAGCCAAAGGTCTGGCCCTTAAGTGATGCCTGGCTCCACACTGTTTCTTTAGTCATCCCAGGGGACCTGAGCACACTAATGGCTGGGACAGAGCAGTTCATTCCTGGGCAGGCAAGAGCTAGGGCTGACTGCAAGGCCCTCACAGTGTTACAAGGTTCAAGCACGCAGGCTAATCAGTTTTTGCTTACTTCCAGATGGGAAACATGAAGAGAGTAGCAGCAACATCCAAATTTTTTTTTTTTTTGGCAGGAGTGTACTGAAGCACAAAGGAGACATTGCAAGGAACAAGGTTCCTTGATGGGCCCCCACTGGTGTGAAGGGTAACTCTTACACAGACAGGAAATGCATGCTGGCATAGGGGTGTAGTCAGCAATTGCAAAAGACCCCTGGGGTTTCTACACAAGGTTCTTCAATTCTTTGCTTTTAGTGCTGAGTTTTGTAGTTGACAGAGTGATGTGCGTGCACATTGGGGTACTTCTGTGATTGGCTCATCAAGGATGGTCCAAGTGCCACCCCAGGAAGATCTTCCTGGACCATGTCCAGGCATACCGTATTTGTGATTGCAGGAACCTCAGGGAAGGAGTCAGCAGCTCCTGAGCCTGGTAACTTGTAGAAACAATTCTTTGAAACCAGTTTGCTTTGGGTTGGAAATTCCTGGCAGGTTTCTTGCTGTGTTCCACTGCTGCCCTTCTTATGGGTACCAGGGAAGGTTATCCGGGGAGCTAGTGATTTCACTCTCGCCTAGCAACGCCAGACTCTCCATCCTCTCTGATGATAGAGCAGCACCGAGGAGACCTGGTGCAGGTATCACTTGCACCATCTCTTGGAGTCCAAGAGCAACCTTCCCCCTCCTCCAGGAGCCCTTTGCCCTTTCATGGAGGAGCAGTGTCTCCATGGTGAGAAAGCCAGTTAAATCAGAAGGTGTATGTAAGACTCTTACAGTCCATTCCCCCAAAGACCTCCCTTTAAAATTACAACAGAGAATCTCAACTGGAATTAAAAAGTCAAATAATTAACACCAACACAAATTACAGGCATGTTAGATTTTCTGATAAGGCAGCCATAATAAAAATCCTTCCACAAAAACATCCTGAGTGTGCCTGAGGAAAATGAATAGGAAGCCTCAGCAAGCAAACAGATCATAAGGAAAATCAAACACAATTTTAGAACTTATAAGTATAACAAACTCAATTTGGATGTGCTTAACAATATTGTAGGAAACAGAAAAAAAAAAACAAAACAACAAAAACACAATAAACAAAAAAACCAGCTGACTTCAGAGTTCTCACCAGACACCGTGGGGACCTAGAGAAAGTGGCATGGTATTTCTCAAGAGTGAAAGGAAAAGAATTGTCAACCTAGAAAGTTGCATTGAGCAAAAATGTTCTAAGGATGGAGGGATGGTAAAGGTGTTCCTCCACGAAGGAAAAGCTATTGTCATCAGAGTGATCCTAACTGACAGACGACATGCATTCTCTAAGTAAAAAAGATATGGGAAGAGACTTGGGCATTAAGTAAGGACAAGGGAAAGAATAAAAACATCTATAATTACATTTTTTTTTCTTCTTTAGATTTTAAACCATGTTTGGCCGTTGAAATGGAACGTGAAAAAGATTATTCAAAGCAACCACCACTTTGAGAGGTCTCGCTGCAGGGAAGAAGGGTTGATGCTAATTTTCATTGTCAACTGGACTGGATTTGGAATCACCCAGGGGACACACTTCTGATTATGCCTGTGTTTCCAGAGGTTTAACTGGGTGGGCAAGACCCACCCCTAGCGGCACCACTGAAACGTGACTTTAATTAGTCTGATCAATAAAAACCAGGTGGCAGATATCAGGGTAGAAACCTGTAAAATCAATAGCCAGGAGCCGCCTCCAGGTGCTTCCTACCCCTCGTTCCTCAGTATGAAGAGCTGAGATCCCGTCTCGGCCCGTTTATCAGTTTGTCTCTATTTCCCCAGTGCTGGGATTAAAGGCATGAGCCGCTACTGCCTGGCTTCTATGGCTCACTAGTGGCTAGCTCTGCCCGCATCTCCAGGCAAGCTTTATTTGTCAGAGCACAAACAAAGCTTCACACAACATACCATCCCACAGGCTGGGGACTTGCGCCTAAGAAAACAAAAGGAAAGTGAGCTGAGCACTAGCTTCTCTCTCTCTGCTTCGTGACGAGGTGACAGTGTGGCGAGCCGGCTCATGCTCCTGGCACCATGCCTCCATACTGCAATCTTAACCCACAATACAAGCCTCTCTCCCTTAGGCTGCTTTTCCTCAGGTGGTTTCTTCAAAGAAATGAGGAAAGAAACTGTGGTACTGAAGAGCTGGGCTGTCCTGAACACATGGCTCTTGGGACATCTGAATTGGTTTGTGGGAGGCTTACAGAGAGTGTGAGACTGTGGGCTAGAATCCCCAGGAAGGTGGGCAAAAAAGAAAAACGGGGATCAGAAAGACCAAAAACTAAAGTGGTAAATTTAAGTGCTAGCCTGTCAATAATTACATTAAATATAAATGATCTAAATAACCTCAATTTAAAAAGATAAAGGGGCTACAGCAATTGCTGAGTGGATAAGAGCACTGGTGCTTATCCAGGGGACCTGGGTTCAATTCCCAGCATCCACAAGGTGGCTCACAACCATCTGTAACTCTGAGGACTCAGCACCCTCTTCTGGCTTTCAGAGGCACTGCATGCACACAGTGCATAGACTATATGCAAAGAAAACATCCATACGCAGAAAATAGAATAAAAATAATAAAAAGAGATGAGTGGAGAGGATTACAAAACATGGCCCAATTAAATGCTGACCATAAACTTCTATATATAGTAAGGTGGACACACTGACAGTATGGATGGAAAGATAGAAAATGACATGGCACAATAACATACATTAGAGAAAAAATAAAGATAGATTACATTAATATCCAATGGTACATACCAGTGTGAAGAAAATCACTAGAGACAGAATGGGATATTGCCAAGTGATTAAAAAACTGATCATTAAGTTTTGAGTATATAGATATTAAACAAGTCTGCAAGCTATGCAGAACAAGAAGCTGGGAGAAATGAAAGGGAAACAGACAAACCCATAATTATAGTGGGAAGTATTAGCACTCTTCTCTCAATTGATTGAATAATTAGGCACAGCATGATCAATTCTTCTTAAACAATACAAGTTGATTGCAATTCAGGGAATGAGAAACAAGTAATTTGAATACCATTACACTGATGAAGGAATTTGTCACTATAATTAAAAACCACAAACACAATTCTCTAGGCCCTTGTGAACTTGCTGGAAAATTCTACTAAACACTTAATGAAGCATTGATGTAATTCTCTTTGTAGCCCTGCCTTTCCTGAGGGGGGTGGGAACCCAAACCTCTCAGAGAGGAATAGGTACACCTCTCACCTTATTAATGAGAACCCCATGAGCTGATGTAGCTTGCCAGGAGGACAGACGTGGTCATCAAAGGGTAACAGGAGGGGATCATATCATGAGGCAAAATGAGGCAAAAGTGTGTTAGCATTCAAGACATTACCACTGAAGTAAGGGTGCATAACATCACTGCACATAAGTCAGAATGACCTAAAACCAAAAAAAAAAAAAATAATAATTTTAAAAACTTTATTTTTGAAAACTATGAAATTTCAGGGCGAATTTATCTACGGGAGAGGGAACTCAGAACAGAGATCTGCTGGAAGGGAGGGATTGTTTTCTGGGGGAATAGTATTTTGTGTAAAGATTTCATATGTAAATACGTAACTGCTAAATAGCTTAGTGTATATTACATATAATATAAACTTAGTATTTATATACTATAAACCATAGGTCTATTTATATAGAGAAATGTGGGAAGAATTTTACTGGCTTCAAAAGTTATTTCCATCTCCGCTATGAGGTTTCAAATATATGCTCACCCAAATTGCATCTTTCCTTCCAGTGTTCGAAGATGACCTCATGCCTTGTAAATGAACACTTGCTACAAGATGGTATCATAATGGATTCTGCCAAAATCCTGTGATTCTGCCCACCGCACCGCAGATAAAAGAGCACCTGCAGGTTTAAAAGATTTATAATCTGTAAGGTGAAGACTGGCAAGCTTCTAGATATCCCAGAGAAGGGAAAACTATCTTGACAGCATGGCAAACCAGTCTCCTCAAGGGTCTTTCACCCTTGTGTCCCTCAGTCATTGCAAGAGCACGAGTTGCCATCTCAGAAGAAAACACAAAAAGAACGAAAAGAGGTCATATCGGCGACAGAAAGGGGACCTGCTGCTAGCAAAGGGGGAACAGGCAAGGATGAAACAACTCCCTTCGTCAGGAAATCAGGGTGCTAGGAAAACGAGGGTGCATTGGCATGAGCTAGGGCTCTGTTTCAAATGATAGCCAGTATGCTGGTGACACACAGGCAGCGTGTCTGTGTCTGACTGCACTGCACCGCAAGTCCCGACATGCTCATCCTCAGTCCACGATAATCTGCCCCCCAAGGGCACTCTCCGCCCCCCATCTCTCTCAGGGACCTCTCTGATTTAGCAGTAGTGATTAATTTCAATAAAAAGCCTAACACCAAAATCAGGCAAATATGTTTAATTTTTTAAAATAACTGATGGCAAAATAAAATATTTACATCACATCATAATGTGTAAACATGTAAGGTCTCTGTACAAAGAAATATACATGCAAAAAATAATGTAAAAATATTAACTGAAATAATGAAAGAAACAGTACACAAATAAAAGCTATGAGGTTACACATCCAGTTTCTGAATCCAATTTCTCTTAAAAAGTTTCTGTACAATTTTACAAGAAATAAACAAACAAAAACCCCAACAAAGGAATAAATAAAATACATTGGAAACTGCAAAGCTTAATTATGCCAGTTTATGGCTCAAGACCCAGATGTCTGGCTGGCTTGGGAAGCAAGCTGGTCTCTTTTTTAGTGTATTTCACACAACGAAGATAAAAAGATCCAGAAAAAATTCAAGCGTGCCAGAAACCCAACTTGTTGTGTTGAAGGACTCCCCAGGCCAGCGCCAGCTCTGCCACAGTGACTTGGGCGCGGGTACCAGCCTCGGGGTGGCCAGTACTTCCCTGGCTTTCTCACCAAAAGCTGAAAATCCAGCCAATTACTATACAGAAAGTTGAATGTCAAAAAGTCTAAAAAGTAGTAAATGTTCAGACTGATTTTGGGAAAAAAAATAATACTTTGGCATTCTGAATAATAGCATAATAAAATTTAAAACATTACCCTATTATCCAGTTTTATATTCAGAGTATGAAATCACTTTTTACAGTCCTCAAAACTGACAAATTTCACGAAGAGTTAAGTGTCCTTGAACTGATGGCACAGGGCTACGACCCACCCCCAACACACACACAACCATAAAGCTCACTTGCGAAGTATGTGCTTTTTCTATATATTTATTACAGGTACAACAGAAGTCTTCATAAATAGTTGCAGAAAATGTTAAAGCCACAACATTGCACATGATATGAAATAAAACAAAAAAAAAAAAAACCCTAATGAGTGCATTTACAGTATTTTCATCTGACTGTATACCGGTCAACAATCTGATTGACGGTTTGGGATGGGGTTGGGGAGGGAGCAGTGGGGCTGGACTCAGCCCAAAGTCTTCATTGGATAGGCAGACCCCCTCAGATCCCCCCAGGAAGGCCCAGGCGGTGGGTGGGAGGGGCGGGGTGGGGGAAATGCCAGACGGAAGGCAGGGAGAATCTTATGTACAAGTAAGGCCTACGTTTCATCAGAGCAAAACCATTCATTCTGTTTTATGCAAAAGACTGAGGTTGAACGTACGTTTCAGAAGCCAAGTCTGGTGCTTGGCAAGACGCGAGCAGATGAGGCGGCTGGCAAAGCTCAGTGCCAGGTGGATGCCAAGCGCTGGCTGGGGCCATGGGAGTGGCTGCCACCTGGCGAGTCTTTCCCAGAAATACACAGTATCTTTGTTTTGTGTAACACCAGTGGTTTGAACATAGGCATGGATTTCCTTGAATCAATCTTGAAAATGTTAAATTTGCAAAATTCTATCCATGTTCATTTAAAAAAGTATCTTTTTATTTTTTTGCAGAAACCTGAATAAAATACTGTGATACAGCGATGTGATCTCTGCCTTTGCAGAGGGTAACTGAAGGTCCTCCACCCCAGCGCAGCTTGCAGCTCTGAGCCCAAGTGCTGCTGGGCACAGCTCACTTGGAATGCAATCTCACACGATGAACAGCAGGCAGCCGGTCATTTAGTTTGGTTTGGTTTCCTCTTCAAAATTCAAATTAACAGCTGATTGGCAGGTGAAAGAGAATGAGAAAGAACTTCAAGATAGGTCAAACTCTAGGCAGAAGCCTGCTCTGTAAGAAGTTTTTAATGCTACGAATAGGTCGAACATCATTCTGGTGTTTGCGCCGCTCAATGAAGGAGGTCAGTCTGGACGTGTCGAGGACGCCCGTGCCTTTGCCGCTGCCATTTCCTGCCTGTAGCCACTGCTCCTGCAGGGCCAGTGCAGCCGAGGGACGCTTGGCCGGGTCCTCCTGCAGGAGGAAGCACACGAACTCCTTGGCCTTCTGGCTAACTCCTTTAAAGTAGTCCTCTGGGAAGCTGAAGTCCAGCCGGCAAATGTTCAGGCAGGTCTCTTCCACGCTGTCATCCAGGAAGGGGGATACGCCGCTGAGCAGCACGTAGGTGAGCACTCCAACACTCCATGTGTCCGAGGTCAGGGAGACAGGGTTCCCAAGAATGATTTCTGGGGCTGCAAACTCGGGGTTCCCCAGCAACTGGTGGATATAGTAGGTGGTGTTGAGCTGGACAGCATCTCCAAAGTCAGCCAGTTTAATGGTTGGCTTGGCCAGACTCTCATCCACCAAAATATTCTCAGGCTGTAACAGAGGAGGAGACACCATCATTGGCAGACATCCCTAGCTCATGCTCAGTCTGACCACTGTCAGGATCCTATGGCAAGGTGGGAGCCAGGTGAGTGCCAGCCGAGGAATCTCTCTAGGCCGCTCTGCTCAGCTGGGAGCAGCTCTCAGCTGCAGGGTACTGTCTTCTCCCCCAGACACCCTCAACTGGGTAGATTCTGTGCCACCTTGGCAGCACTGACAGGAACTTCTTAAATGTCTCCTGACCTAACATGCTTCAGTACTAGGCCCTCCCAGACTGAAGGCAACTCTGGGAAAGACAAGGAATCTGCTCCGCTGCCAGCCTCTTCCTGTTTGCCTCCAGACTCAGGCAGGAAGAGGGGCTCTTGCATCTCGCATGACCTATCTGGCCAAGTGAACCTGCCCTTGCCCAGCCCCCGTCCTGCCAACCTTTATGTCCAGGTGCACTATCCTGCAGTTGTGAAGGTATCGGACGGCTTCCAGAACTTCCCCCAGGTGCCCTCTGACCTTCCCTTCGGTGAGGCTTCCCCATCGTACCACGCAATCCAGGAGGCGACCCTGGTCAGCCCTGCAGGGGAAGGAGGATACTTGTCACCTTTCAACTCAGACCGTTTGAGGGAGAAATGAACCCAACGGATGGCACGGTACAGGGAGGGGAAAAAGATCCAGTCAGGGATGCAGCCTTGCTGGGTGTTGCTATGGCAATGCTGGGCAGTACCTATGCACAGTAGACATTTGGATGTAAAGTGCTGCTGCAAGAAGGCTGGGGTCACTCACCTCCCTGGGCATAGGCTCTCTTACACGTGAAGATGGGATGATAAAAAGCTACATGCTATATGCATGCTTAGTCAAAGTTACCCTAATCTGAACTATGTTTAGTGATACAAAGTTCTCCATCAAAAGTTTGGCAGCATCTACTCACTCAACCTTCAATACCCGAGAAGGGGGCTCCACTGCCCGACTTTAGAGGAGGAGACAGAGGCAGAGAAGGCAGAAAACCTTCCTGAGGTTCCTTGGCTCATGAACAGCCACTATTGGATGGAGGCTGCTCTGAACGCTGGCTGCTTTCAAAACGTAAGTCTAGAGGAGACCAACCACCTGTCTGTCAAGGAGTGGTCATTAGTGGGGAATCATGGCATTCTTAGGGTAATCAACTCTGCTAACGTCTGACGAGGCTGCACTGTGCTGGTTACAGGACAATGCCTTCCAGATGCTCATACGTTTGAATGCTTGGTCTCCAGTAGGTGGAACCTTTTAGGAAGAATTAGGAGGTGTGGCCCTGTTGGAGGTGTGTCACTGAAGGTGGGCTCTGAGGTTTCAAAAGCCCACACCATTCCCAGTTAGCTTGCCTTCTCTTCCTTGTGCTTGTGAATTTCATGTTAGCTCTCAGCTACTGCTTTAGCAATATGCCTGCCTGCTGCCATGCTTCTAGTCATGATGGTCATGGACTCTAACCCTATGGAATGGGGAACCCCCAAATTAAATGTTTTTTGCTTTTTTTGTTTTGGTATAAATTCCCTTGGTCACGGTATTTTGTCATGGCAATAGAAAAGTAGCCAAGTAATATACCATGTAACTTTCCAGTAAAAAGAACTAAGAGCCAGAGAGCTGGGGGTATAGGTGAGTGATCCACTCCTTGCCAGGCACATGTGAGGCGCCGGGTACAGCTTTGTACTAAAAAAGAAACACACTCCCTTCAACATCCTCACCCCACCCATAGCAAAGCTAGAGCTGAAAGAGCTGCAGCTTCAGACGAAGGCTGTGGGGATTTCTGACGAAGACCTGTGTGATTTTTCCTGTTCAGAATCCCTGTGGAAGGCGGGCAGGAGCTATTGGCCATCAAGATTACCAGAGAGCCTCCCGGGCATGGGGGCTTCCAGGTCAGCACTGGGCTTGGTTTTCCACACCCACCCACCCACCCACCCACACACACACAGCATCATTTTAGCTCATGACAGCTCTCCAGTGGCTAGGCCCCCAAGTGTCAGGAGCCAATTTCCTCCTAAAATCATTACAGGAACCATCGCCCTGGGGAGTCTGCAGAGAACCCCACACCCCTAATTGTGTTAGGAATCGTTCTATTGACAGAGCCTACCCCACACCCAAATGGGCTGTTAATGGAGAGCTATCTGTTAGCGAAACCCGCCCCACATTCCAAACTATCTAGAGAACTAGGTGTGTCAACTCCTAGTTGTGACTTCCTGGCCTACGTGACCTGACCGAACGTAACCTCCTGGCCTACGTGACCAACGTGAACCACGTGACAAGAGTCCAGGCCCCTGTGCGCCCCCCCCTCAATTCCTTATCCTATATAAGCTGTAACCCTGATTCTAATAAACGGGGGCTTCGACAAATTTTTGCCTAGCCTCCTTCTTCTTTCCTAGCCCATTATCTTCCAGATAGTGGCTCTCCGTGATCCTGGAATTACTGAAATGCCAGGTGGGTTACAACTCCTAGACTGAGTAACCCACCCAAGGCAATCAACAACCAAGGAGGAGGTGTCTGGAGAGATGGCTCAGCAGTCAAGAGCACTGGTTATTCCTGCAGTGGACCGAGGTCCAATTCCCAGCACTCAAATGATTTGGCCATGAGTAGAGGCTCTAACATGGCAGCCTCTGATAACAAATCTATCTTTGTAGATTTCTATGAATCCTAAAACCAGAGTCTGTTTTCTCAGAGAACAAACAGGATCAGCAAAAGTATCGGGAGCTGAGGTAAGGATGAGGAGGGGTACGCACATTTCCAAAACCAGGATATAACTGGTGGGGGTCTCGAAGGTGTCAAGAAGACCCACAAGGAGGGGGTGCTGGAGGTTCTGCAGGATGCTAAGCTCATGGGTGACCTGGTCACGCTTCATCAACTTCTTGTTCACGAACTTTGCGGCCACTGCTCGTTTGGTTCCCTTCTGGTCGCATTTCTTAACCACAGCAAATCTGCCCCTGTAAGATTGGTCAGGGAGAAAGGACACAGGGACACTGCTGTGAGATGGTGACTTGACACCTACGCGCAGACCTTACTTTGCTGGGCTATGTGGGGAAGGAACATGCTGTTGAATCAGCTACGTGGCTGCCATTCCTCCCTCCTCATGCTGGAACTGAGAAGGCCTTGGGCTTCCTGACCACTAAATGTGTGACTGGGACAGCTCACAGGAGCCTTGGCCTCACCATGCAGTTTCTACCTTTGTCCTCCTGGACAACATCACCATTTGGAGGCTGACGTAAGTGCCCACAGTAGCCAGATAATGTCCTTCCCACTCTTGAGGGAAGGGTCTTTTTGTGCAGTGTAGGCAAGTTGTCCCTTCAACTGAGGGTCAGGTCTCTGGTGCTGCGTCCCAGTGTACACCCAGAGCCCGAGCGGCACCTCGATGCTGTATGGTTAAGATGACCTTGCTCTCAGGGTCAGCACACTGTGCTCACCCAGGGAAATGGATGAATGTGTGGCAGAGGCACAGCAGGCTACAAGGTAAGTTACATCTGACACTCCTCCCACAGGAAGTGGACGGTCAGTGGGTGGCTGCCCAGTGACTTCTAACTAGAATACAGAGAGAGTACAGTTGCTGGTTTCTGAGCCTGGGCAAGCTCTGCTTCTGTTCTTCTGGAATGCTCCACTGCCATGTGAGGAAGCACAGGGTGAGAGTCCGTGTAAGAAAAAGTCCTACATCCATTTCCGGACTGAGATTTGAGCGAGGTGTGGGTGTGCCGACAGGATGAGCCCGGGAAAGATGAACAAAATGCCTGCAGTCACTCTGCAGTGTTGTGAGGGCTGGCACATCATTACTGTTAAGACGGGGATGGGAGGGGGGGTGAGACTCGCCGGTCAGCGATATGTAAATGGATATATACCACAGGAGCCATGTAACCCAGAGTGGCCAACAGAATGTAGAAGGCTGCTGACAACTGCATGGGAAAGCTCTCCCAACTTGACGACTCAGTAGTCTTCTCTGCTCCTCTCCTGCCTGGGGACACAAAGACTACAGGCGGGCGGGTGCTGTGTAGATCAGAAGGCAGCCAGAATTTAGAAGGGAACTGACTGTGGCATTGCTGAGCCACCCTGGCCTTGGCAGCCTCAGCTGGAGAGGAGTAGCCTCTTTATGTCGAAACTTCTTTGTTCCGTCAAGAGAAGCCTGATACTCCATCAGATCACAGGGTAACCCCTTCAAATCTCCACGAACAACCGAGCCAAGAGTGCACAGTCAGCCTTTCTCAACCGGCATTCTGAGAGAAGGAATCTACAAAGCAAACGTGCGCCTCTTTTCTGAACTCTTCCAAGGACAGCACCCAGCTAGTGCTCTTCTAGATGCCCAGTGGGAAAGTGCTTGTTCCATCAGTGGATAGCCCATGGCGTTAGGCCTTTATTCTGGGATCCAACCAGTGCTTAACATCTAAAGCCCGTCAATCTGCCACTGCCTCCACAGGGTCATGTTCTCAACGCTTTTTACCATGTGGGACCCCTTCTGGGGAGGTTATGGAACCATGAGGGAGTCTAGCAGGAGGAGGTTACAGCTCTGTCATGCCGTCTTTCCTGTCAGGACAGACCGAAACCCGCAGAGAACATGAGCTAGAAGACACCCTTTCTGTCTTTTGCTTCTGTCATTTACTGGCAAACACAGAGCCACTAACCCCACATACAAGACAGTCACTCCTATCCATGGCAACATTCTCTGCTTATGGGTCTTGGATAATGAGCGATCTTTCTTTTGTGGAAGGGGTTTTGGGCTTCACATCATACCTGCCGAGTTCGGCCACTTCACTGTAGAAGGAGTCAAAGTTATCCTTCCAGGTCACCATGATCCCATCACTTCCTGGACCTGCGAGAAGAACACCATTTCTCCTGAGTACACTTGTCTTTTCTTTTAAAAAGAGTGCTGCTGTCTGCAGCCGTAAGCTGGTGGTTATCTTGCCTCTCATTCCCTAGAGCTGGCACTACAGGTGTGAGCCACCATGCTCAGCTCCTGAGTATACCCAAAGCAGAGCTTCTGGATAAGAAATCACAAACCTCTACTGTCCAATATGGCCAGCACACATGACCAGCTAGCATCTCTGAGAGGCAGCACCTCTCGTGCCACAGTAAGACAGACACACAGGACACTGGACTTAACATGAATAGAAGATTGGAAAGATCTCATGAACAATTTATAGGTTTTGATTTCACATTAGAATCAAATACTGTTGATACATTAGATTAACCTAAATGTCAGTGAATCAATTTGCTTTTATTTAAGAATGTGTAAAACTGTACCTGAGTCTTGTATCTGACTATTCCCTACAGACATTCTCTCACTGAGCCTGAAGTTAGGTTGGCAATCTCCAGTCAACCTCTTGTCTCTGCCCATCAGAGCACTGGGGTTACAGGCATTCCTGGCACCGTGCCTGGCTTTTACATAGGCTCTAGGCGTCTGGAGACAGATCTCATGCTTATGTACGAGCTGCTTTCACCCCATGGGCCATCTCTCTAGCCTGACAGGGCTGATTTAGGGTCAGTCCCTCCTGGTCACCCAGACTCACAGCTTGTTTTCACAGTCTACAGAAGTCGAGGGTTCACTATGTTGTCTTAAATGTTTACAGTCTTTTAGAGGATGTAAGTTATAAATGTGCTGCAGACATGGACAGTTTTATCATACATGCAGCTGGAAGTCACTTGCTAACAGTGAATGTGGTACTATATACACCCAAGGAAACAAGATGCCTTCTCTAAACTTTTCTTCTGTCCTAATGACACCACAAAACCCACAGATGAGTACATCGTTCAGTGCTTATCAGAGAAGCTTCTTGCAGTAGATGGGAGTTAGTACAGACTCACAAATGGACAGGACAGAGATTCTGCTCCTAACGGGGATGCCTTTATCACATTCCTCCCTCACGGCTCAGGGATCTATATGTGAAAGAGGGGGTGGAAAGACGGTAGAGTCAGAGAGGGTGGACAATTTTCAGGAAATAAGGTTTTCCAGGCACCACAGGGTGGATGCCCTTAGGAACTTACTGAGACTGTGACAGCATGCATAAGGACTGAACGATCCCAAGCCAGACAGAGTCTAGCACGGGGAGGAGAGGGGAATCTGCCTCTGAAATCCTAACAATAAGGCTGCCTAAACAAGATCTGCACAACTACAACACTATGAGTTGATGTGCTAATGTACATGCGGGTACTTCCCAAGGGCCTACCCCTAGATGAAGAGCTACAGGCAATTAAGGACTCAGGGAGACTCAGTGTTCTCCAGGGGCGATGGGTTATCCAATCCCAAGCGGCCATCTCTAAACATATGAGCAACACTAAATGGCTACAGCAGGCTATGTGTGCATGTGCATATAACAATAATAATTGAAGAAGTCATGAGTTTGCAAGGGAGTGGGGGGCACGGAAGAAGCTGGAGTAGAGAGAGGAAGGGGTAGAAATAATGTAAATCCAGTATTTATGCACAAAATTAAACACTTTTAATTGAAAAAATACTGTATTTTTCTCACATAAAAGCAAACATTTTTCCTTTATTTTTCACTAAAAAGGATTCAAAAAAGTCCCTAAATAAATGTCTTCAAAATATTGTATACATGGGGCTGGAGAGATGGCTCAGCGGTTAAGAGAATTGTATGCTCTTCCAAAGGACCCGAGTTCGATTCCCAGCAACCACATGGTGGCTCACAACCACCTGTAATGAGGTCTAGTGTCCTCTTCTAGTAGGCATATATGCAAACAGAATATTGTATCCATAATAAATAAATAAATATTTAAAAAAAATATTGTATACATACAGAAGAGCATGAAACATAAATGTCTAGTCCTTGATCCCTAAACAGTTCAAGAAATGGCCTCACAATGACACAAAGCCCCTTGGCTCCTCCTGGTCACAGCTCTCCTTTTTCCTGAAGGGGACCCTTGCTTGACTTGCTCCATCAGTGGGGGCTTGTATGCATTTCTGAGGTGGCAGGACTGACCACCTTAGCTTCAAGATGCAAGAATCGCTCCCCTAGTAATTCTCTTGCCCCAATGCAGTCACAGTGCCTGGCTTGGTGTCAACATGTCCACAGGAGAGCAGAAAGAACTGGGGCAGTACTCTGGAGAACACACAGTGATGAACAGCGTCCACACAGGGCAGCTCACTTGTGTGGGCTGACTAGCAAACATTAAAGTCACAGACCACCAAGGCCTGCAAACCAAGCGGCTTCCCACAGGGTGAGGTTTAGAAACTGTAAGAAAATCTAATGGCCTATCTGACAAGATGGCATTTTTCTAAAGACCTCGAAGATTTTGTGACAGGAATAGTCATTTTCTTTTCTGTTATTTTCCTCCTCAGATCTCCAAGGGATGAGTAGCTCTGTGACTCTGAGCTGTTAGAGTAGCTTTTTAAGAACCAACTCTATAATTTGTATGATTTTTTTTAAATGAGAAAAATCAACGATTCTTTATTTTCAATTTCAAGATCTTGCTCTCTTTTAGGTCACAGTTCCAGAACCATAACACGCCCTTTCTATGATTTAATAAAGTCTAAATGTGGGATAAAATTTTAGGTAAATTACTTACTGTCTACACATAGACTACTCTAGAATCCAGCCCATTATTTAGTTGGGATTCTTATTTCCCCTATTGGAAGCAGTTTTTCCAAACTCAAAGCAACTAAGGGCAGGTGGACACCTATGGCTGCCTCGTGTAGCACGGCTGGCCTCAGTGGGCACTGCTGGAAACCAGTCCATACACTGTCCTGCTCTAAACACACCTACCCATGCCAACTGCAACAGGAGTCCATCAGGGTTAGGAAGGATTCTGTCCACAGCGTGGAAAGGCTAACTGCAGAGAACACAGCGTCCGCTGGGCTGTGAAGGTGACAAGGTCACCAACAAGCAGGTCCCTGGGAACACTCTCCTAGCTATGTAGGGAAGTCACTGAACCGTCACAGTCCACCTCACTGAAGGGCTGATCTGGGGTCCACACACATGGTTCATGGTCCAACTTAACCTCGGCTGGAAGACCGGATATAAAAGGACATGCTTCTAAGTACTAAGGGCACGAAAGCACCAGCTCAGACCAGTCACTAGTGACTCCAGTGCACAATGGCACGGTCACAGACCTTTATACACACGTTCACCTAGAGTCTCCCCTGCCTGCTAGCTGAGCCTCTTTGGGACAGTCACACATGTGAGCTTTTGTTCTAGACTTCACAGCACACCAAGTGTGGCAGATACAACAGACCTTAGGAGACCACTGAGGTGCTCTGCTCCGGTGGCTTACCTAGAACCCTCAGACTGGCCGAAGATGAGGCTGAACCCATGTCGTTCACAGCGATGCACGTGTAGATGCCATCGTCTTCTGTGGTCACACCAATGATCTTCAGAGTGGCCTCCCCGATGTCACTGTGGCACACGGGAGAATATGCTAGGCTTCAGGAAGGCTCAGCACCTTCAGGTACCAGCATTACCTCCCTCCCCAAGTATGAAATGTTCTCCCACAGACTACGCACCCAAGGTGACAGAGGAAAGAGATGATTCAGAGAACAGTGCCTTTTCAGTTACCAAGTTACGGGATCAACCACGCCCCTAGCCAGTGCGCTGCTTGAGTGATCCCTCACCTGTAGGAGATGCTGTAGTGATCGTCGTTGTTCAGAGTGTTGTGTTCAGGGCCCTTCCAGGTGATGGAGGCCTTGGGGCGGCCACAGACACGACATCTAAAAACAATGGTCTCCCCTGTCTCACATGTGACCTCACTCAATGGGATAACGAACTCTGGGGGAACTGCAAGGTAAGGGAGTTTGGTCAATGCCGGTCACCCTCAGCATCTCTCCACACCTCTCATGTGGTGTCACACACCAGTGCACACCCAGAACACCACAGAATACCCCAGTGCAGAGCCATGGTGCTCTGACAAAGACCCCGCACAACTGTGCCCTCAGAGCAAAGACAGCAGAACTCACCGTCATAGATGTAGTTGGGGTTGAGAAGCTGAAATGGAAAAGACAAATAGGCATTAATAAAAACAAAACTATTTCCAGGTAGCCTACCTGATTCCAGGGCTACGGCTATTGCTGGAAGAGCTTGGCTAATCTGGAACCAATCAGAACCAACCCCCTTCTATTGCTTTTACATGCCCTTGAATGTGTCATGCCATATCAATTAACTGATTATCTTCTCATTCACAAACATGCTACTTCAATTGTACAGGAGTCAGGCTAAGGCTGACTGGCTTAACTACATTTTCGGAAGCCACACGTAGACCACAAGTGCTAAGTTACATGCCTGCATGTTGAAATAAGGAGTGGCGGGGCTGTGTCCCCAGCACCCTGGCCGCCTGCTCGGCTAGCTTATGCCCCGAAATAACAACACACAAACTGTATTCATTTAAATACTGCTTGCCCATTATATCTAGCCTCTTCTCGGCTAACTCTCACACCTGGACTAGCCCATTTCTAATCATCTGTGTAAGCACCCCAAGGTGCGCTTACCGGGAAGATTCTAGCCTACGTCCATCTTGGATTGGAGCTTCATTGCTCACGTCTGTCCGGGAGACTGGAGCATGGCTTCTCTGCTCCAGAGAGCAGAGCTTGTCGAGTCTGAGCTCACTTCCTCTTCCTCCCAGTATGCTATTCTGTTTATTCCTCCCACCTATGTTTTAACCTATGAGGGCCAAGCAGTTCCTTTATTACTTAACCAATGAAATCAACAGATTGATATATGACACTCCCACATCACCTGCAGAGTTCCCAGTGAATGCACAGAGAGCCAATGTAATGCTGCCCCCAGGAGAGGGGAGAGCGTCCTCAAGCAAGCCCTAGCTTAGGGCCTGCCATGGCTCACCCTCCCCGCCCTCCTCCTGGAGGTGGCACCAGGCCTGGAACACGCACCTTCACAGATACCTTGTGACTGAGCCCTTCGCGTGGCTTCCTGTACCCATTCTCCAACTTGCCGTCCCTTTTGCCGTCTTTATCTTTCTTCTCAGACTTCTTCCTTAAACGGAGTGCTGTGTGCCAAGATGTCGACTTCCTAGGGAAGAGAAGAACACACTGCTCACATCCCTCCGTCTCCATGGTCAGCAGGTGACATCTGGAAGCCTCAGAGAAAGGCTTCACCGAGGAACTGAGAGTCTCTAGGAACAGAGGTCCTACTCAGGAAGCAGGTGACAAAGCCAGCAGTTCTTTATGCAAATTTTAAAGATTAAAATTCAAAAGCAACAGTTAAATTATGTGTCATCTTGATGGGGTCACACTGTGCTGAGACAGTCACATGTTCCCAGTGTTTCTTTGAAGGAACTTTTGGTCAGCAGAAAATCTGGATGGCTGAAGACCTCCCTTATCCAGACAGCTGAAGGACTATGGAGGGAACCTGATGGGCACTGGCCGTCTGGACCTGCCTGTCTCCACAGCTCTGTGAGCCAGTCCCTCGCAAGTCTACATCCTCACCTGCCTATTCACGGCCTACCCCAGTGCATCTGGCTCACAAATGCGTGCTGAAGACTTATAACATGGGACTCCCATCTCCCACACGCCTTTCTTCCAAAGTCAAGGCATAGAAAGTATAATGTAGGATCCCGAACAACACACTCACTTCCCTCTGCCTCTCAGGGAGACAGGATGAGGGGAAGGAAGCCAGTCGTAGAGAAGGAGAGATGGCTTGAAGTATTGGCCTCTAGTGCCAGTGTCCTGCAGGGACCTGCGTGGCCAGGCAGCACTGCCTCTTCTAGTGATAGAACTATTCTACTCTAGGAAAGACATGGCTAGTCTCTCCCATTTCAGGGAGGCTCCAGGAAGAGAAAAAGTTTCAAAGGTCAGTATGGACTCAGTTGTCTTTAATATAATGCTCAACAGCCTGTGAGTATTTAAAGGGCCGATGGCGAAGCCATCCCATAGATCTGCCCCTGAAGCCTGCGCGTGACGACCTTGTGTTCCTCAAGAGGTCCTGCTCCTTAAGCTAGACCTTCAGGGATTATTTAGTGATATAAATTAATGATCCCTGAATGAAAGATGTATTAAAGTGGATCTGTGAGGTTAAGGACAGCCCACCTTCACTGGGGGCCACACACTTCACTTAAGGGGCAAACCTGCGTGAATCAACAGCTTTTCCTTGAGTTCTTCCCTCCCGGACCTTCAAGCACTCCCTGATGGCTCCTATGCCCATGCTTAGGCTGCCTCGCTGCAGGCACTCACTTGAGAGTCCCGTCGGGGTTCTCCATGATAACTGCACTGGTATGGCCCAGGACAAAGCCCGGAATCCAGCCCTCGGCTGCGGGGCACTGGTCAGTGGCGGCTCGGAACACCAGAAACATGTTCTGCTGGTTACTGGCCAGAATTTGAACGACCTCTCCTTGATAGACGTTTATCTCATCCTCCTTCACTGCCGTGTACTCGTGTGTCACCAGCATGGTGGAGATGTTGCTACTGCTGCTGCTTTCACTCTGGAGGGGAAGAGGGAGAGAAGAAGGTGGGCAGGGACTGAGATGAGGTCCTACAGCAACAGCTGCTGGTGACCGTACGCCATGGCACCAAGCCCACAAGGGGCTCGGCAGACAGACAGGGAGATGTCAGACTCCTCCTTCACACGCTCTTCAGTTTAACGCCCCCTTGCAACAAACTTGGTCAGCCATGGAGATACAACTCCAAAAGATCCACCTCAGTGCTGATGCCCTGGGAGACCGATGCAGTTGGATCTTCACCGTGCCCTGCACGAGCCGCTCAGTCCTCCTGCCGACGACGTGTTGGGCGTTTCAGATTCAAACAAGTATTAACTTTGAAGGCTGTATAGTAGCCGCTTGGCTGACTGACAGATCGTAACTGAGATGTCTCCAGATCTTCCTAACAAGACATTCGCTGGAAAGTGCATTCCAGGATAAAGGTGTTGTCTGCCTAACCTTGATTCCTTCCGTCCCCACCCCAAAGAATGTGGACCATCTGAAAGAGCAATCCACTACCACTCTACCCTTGTGTATGGCTGCTCCATCTCCTGTGTGTCCCTCAGTGGATGCTCCTCTGACCGAGCTTGCCTCAGGGGTCTTCACATGGCTCTTGTCATGGGAATAATTGGCATAATATCACAGAGCTGCCTTCGAGCTTTGGGAAAGAGAGCTTTAAGTGGCTGTAGGGATATTTTTTACTGCCCTTATCCTGAGGCCTAAGTAGCGTCCAGTTTTTTTTGGTCAGCGACTGACATGTGGTTGGCCCGCAACACCTGTTCAGTAACTCAGTCAATGAAACAAGACTGTAAAAGTAAAAACCAAGTTGGTTTCTTGAAGCTGCCAGCCTGGGCATGCAGATGGAATGAACGAAACACAGATGGCAGTCACCTGTCCCATGCTCTCACCTGACTATTTGTCCAGGAGCGCAGAAAGGTGACATCACTGCTGATCCCTGAGTGTCATTTTGCCCAATTCCCCTCTATCAAATTAGGACACGGGAAATGGCCTCTGGGCCGTGGCTTTTCTGAGTTTGCTCTCAAATGCTTGTACACTGCTGCTTCAGGGTGTTTACAGAGGTTAGGGTCTGGGACGCTCTGAGGGGGAGAAGATCTGGCCCCTGTCCTTCTCATTCCTCGTCTTCTGAGCATGTCAGAGCAGGCAGCTGACTGCCGTTCTGAAGTGGTGAGGGAACATCAGGCCCACCTGCTCTTCTCTGTGAGGCCACGAGTGGGCAGCCGGCAGGGCAGTTACCGGTAGCTGCTATGGGCACAGAAAAGCTGCCTGCCTGTGTTCACGATGAGTTGCACTGCTTTTGTCCCCACAGTCCCTGCTTCCTGCCAGTGACCCTTCAGCTCAAAGGGTGCCTTGGCTCACTTTGTACATTCAGTTCTTACTTCAGTATTTTGATCTACATGGCAGGACCCAGCAGTTTTAGGATGGCACAGGCAAACGTGCTAGACATGTAACCTAAAACTTTCTTTGCCACCGCCGCTGGTTAGGGCACCACAGCAGGCTGCATCTCAAAACTGTGGTCATCTGCGGTCATCACGGCTCTTGTCACTTTCCAATACACCTCTGGCCAGGATATGCACTAGGTGTTTCAAATCAGCCTTCCTCAGTTCCCACAAGAACCGCCCAGCCACAGAGCATGACCACTTCCCCTCAGAGCAGGGTGGCAGGTGTGCAGAGGACACCCAGACAGTGACAGAGAGGCAGGGCTGGAGTCGACTCTAATGTGTTCTCTTCTGCGGCTCACATGCTAGTGGAAGGCTAGGTCAGCTAATGGCACAGAGCACAGGCTAGCCCAGTCAGTTTGGGGCCAAGTATTTGCACCCCATGCACCCTATCGCAGCAGAATTCAGCAGGAGGTGCCATCTGGGGTGGGAGGAAGGGCATTATGAGAGGTCAGGTATACCTGCCTGTCTATAATCCCAGACAGCTCCTCAGAGGAGGTCACAGGAAGGGAGACCCTACTCTCTGGCGAGCAGCTAAGAGTTCCAATGGCCCATTTTAGCCAGAGCGGGGAAGAGGGTATGTCACATCTCCATTCTGATGGAAACTCAGCCTGTCAGTCCTACCACAAAAGCAGCGGGAAGAGTCAGAAATCAAAGGCACTTCCCCATCAATGTACCAGCCACTACCACATGAGATGGACTGTGCCTTCTCTCAGGGCGGAGCTGTGTCTCTAACCACAAGCTTGAAGGGGCATCTGGAGATGAAGGCCTGGCTCCTGTCCTAGAGTAGTTACTCACTTGGAGACACAGACCTGACGGCTCTACCTGCTGCAAATGTTACAGGTACAGGAGATGCCAGTAGGCCTCTGGATGGGCCACAGTGCTGAGACCAGGCCCAGCCACTGAGCAGAGTAGGCCTGGGCCTGTGACTTGTTAGTGCACTGTCTGCCCTAGAGTTTCCAACCCAGCCGTGTACAAACTGGAGAGTCCATAGCAAGGACAGGGGGATGCTCTCCACCAGACACCTGCTTAACCACTTAGCGGTTAGCTCAAGTGTAAACAAAAGTATCAGGACCCACGTCTCAATTTCTTCCACCAATAAAGATGAAGGCTGAGTTAATCAAAATCCCCAACGAAAAAGAAGATAAGATAAAGAGTACAAATGAGGGATTAATAGAAGTCCAGAGGAAAGAGACATGCAAAAGCTAGATTTTATATATAAATATATATACAACGAGAGACACAGACCCTTTTAGGGAAATGTATTTAAAAATTTATAAAGCGTTCAAACATACAGTCATTAGAACAGTTCTGTGCGCTCACGCATGCCTTCAGAAGAGTGTTACGAGCCAGGTCATCTGCCTGTAGGAAACAGCTGGAGGACAGTGAGGAGGCCAGAGAGTGGGGGAACCCAGCAGACACCCTTCAGCTTGAGAACACAATGCAAGTGACCACAAAATGAGCTGGAACCCCATTGCAGAGGCACTCAGATGGCCCCTGGCATCCTCGC
Source organism: Neodon shergylaensis (assembly GCA_025134845.1). NCBI lineage: Eukaryota > Metazoa > Chordata > Mammalia > Rodentia > Cricetidae > Neodon > Neodon shergylaensis. The sequence continues at coordinate 8,316,236 of JABTXL010006268.1, read as the reverse complement.
TGGAGGCATGAGCCCAGCCATCTCTGGAGAAGCCGGGTGTCAGTCGCCTGGGCCAGTGTCTCTCCGGGAGACTTAGGGTAGAGGAAACTTTCCCATTGGGTAGATTCCTGCCCCCTTATGCCATTTTATTTTGCTTTGAGTTGTTGTTGGATGTTTTCTTGAGGAATTTTTTTTTCAATCAGATGACTCAAAAAAGCTGCAAAGGTGACTTATAGCACAGAAGAGCAAAACTAAGCGATAAACAAAAAGCTTAAAAGTGAACATATTTCATTGTAAGTAATAGAGAACATAAAAAACTCAAAAAATAAAAAAAAAAAACATGAAAAAAAGTGCGAGGAAGGCAGGGCCTAAAAGCAAGTCCCAAGATACTTTTCTGGTCAGAAACTGAAGACTTAAAGATGCCGCATGGAGGAGGTTAATGGTGCACGTTCTCTTAAGGAGACAGGAATAAAGCAAGAAGCAAGTTAGTAGAGAGGAGAGCAGGCGCTGTCCGTGGTCCCACAGGGGGTTAGAGGTGGCTGCATTCATTTGGCGGCTGGGTGCCAGTGCAACACCACGGGGCACGGACACGAGTGCACACACAGAGGCCACAGACGTGTCTACTCAGACAATGCACAGGAGAACTGGAGAAGGCGATCACTGCTGCACAGTGCTGGAGAGCTGGAGTTAGTACGGAGGTTTAGAAGAGCTGGCGGGACAGAGGTGGTGGGGTGGACGGGCGCAGGCTCCCCGGCGCTCTTACCCCATTGCTCTGAGTGGACTGCACGGACTGCTCGCTGGCCGAGGAGCACGTGCTCATGCGGTCTGTGTCCTTGCTGGGGGCTGCATGGCGGTGCGTCTGTCGCTGGAGGGAGTCACTGTCCCCCGGGAAGGTGAAGGAGCTTGGCCGGCTGGCAGGGGAAGCAGGAACGGAGCTCCAGAAGGAGCCCCCCTTCTGCAGGGGGCTGCTGGGAGGAAAGGCCTCCTTGCCAAAAGGAGAAGGGAACGTAGTGGAGAGAGGAGAGTTCAGCGGCGAGATGGCCCCTGGCCTAGTCTTGCCCAGAGGTAATGGGCCCAGGTTCCCCCGGGCATCCTTGGTGTTTCCGTCTTGGCTTGTACCAGCATTCCCAGGGGCTTTTCTGGGGCTCTCCATCACCTTCATCTTGGGAATGGGCTCTGTTTCTCGTTCAAGACCTTCGGAGTCTCCACTCAGGGGGAGCCTGCTGGGCTGGCCAATGCTGGCCTCAAGGGCCAGGCTGCTGCTCGGGGGAGGCAGTGAGGGGCTGGGAGCAGACATACCTGACATCTTGTCTGCCTCTGCCTGGCTTGAGGCTGCAGAGGAGACCAGCATGGGGGGGTGGTGTCTGACAGGCTGTGGAATCCTGGAGGGCCTGCTCCTGCTTGAGCCGGGGCCGCTGCTACAGCTGCTGGGGCCACTGCCATGGCCGCTGCTGCCACCGCTGGAGGCCCCGCTGCCACTGCTGCCCCCGCCCCCGCCGCTGCTGCCCCCGCTGCCACTGCCGCCGCCCCCGCTATGGTTCCTCTGGTACTCGATGGGTGATGTCAAGGCTGTAAAACCAAGCAATTCAACAGAAGATGGTCAGTAAGGGTACCAAGAAAATTCTAACCGCAGAGTATAGAAAAAAGTCATATACAATGAAATGGAAGTACCGGGCTTGAGAGTTAGTGAGCTAATTCAGGCAAATGCTTATGGTCACAGGAGCCTACTTGGACCACAGGGGTCCAGATAATTGGTCAACCAGAGAGTTAGACAGCAGCCTGGGGCAAACAGTAGGCAGATTACAACTAGGCTAACAGTGCCACCCACTGAGAGTCTCTGTTCCTGACTTCAAAATGTCCTATAGAGTTTTCTTGAGACAGGGGCATCACAACGTCTCCCTGGTTTAGGCTTAGGCACAGGACGTGACTATGCAGAAAAGGCCACAGTGAGGACTGGTTCAGTAAGCAGTTTAGCTCCCTACTGTATTCTCCACCTCTTTCATCCACCAAGCTAAAATGACGGCGGAGCTGGCGGTCACGGGGACTGTTGCAGAGAGGAAGATGGCAGTAAACAGCTATGGGCTTCTCTACAATCACATGAGATAAGTCTTAGCCTATCTACAGGCAATGGAAACCACATGGCATTCTACACAAACTACCCCCCTACTAATCTGCAAAAGAGATATGGTGGACAGCAAGTTCTGTCCCATGATCAGGAAATGAGCACTAAGAAGCAGAAACTTGTACGTTAGAGAGAGAAGACGCAGCTGGTAAGAGGATACATCACCATTTAAAAAGTTGCGCTGGTTTTCTAAAATTTGGTTGATTTCATGGATCCATGTTTGCCGAACACTTGGACTAGATGAGTGCAAAATGAAGGTCTCCACCATGTCACCCGTCCTTGATGTCAGAGCAAATTTACAGGGATCGTTTTCCACATTTTCCTCCAGGCAAAGGCAGCTCACCTTTAAAGGAGTGAACCATTAGACAGCAGTTACGATATGCGAGCATCCTGAATAGTCACCAACGGAAGACCGGCTAGCAAAACGTAAGCCTACTGTGGAGTGTTATCCAGCCTTAATAAGAAGACACTCTGATACATGCCACAACATGGTCAGACTTTCAAAAGGTATGTCAACTTTAGTCAGCCACATATACAAAGATAAATATTTGAAACTCCGCATACATAATCTCCTGGAAGTAGTCAAACTCTCGGGGACAGAATGAAGCACAGTGGACGTCAAGGGTTATTGGGAGGGGACAATGGGGATGTCATATTTAATGTGTGGAGGGTTTGACTTTGTTAAGATGAAAAGAGTCCTATGGTCTGAGTAGTACTACAGCATAAATGAAATGTACTTAATACCACTGAGGTGTTCCCTAAAAAAGTTAAAATGGTAAATACTATGTTGGATGCTTGTTTTACCACAAGATTTAAGTATGAGGTGAATTTCATCCTACATGGCAACAATGATTTCTTAGTTGAACTTCTGTTAGTTGAACAGCTTCAGGGCTCATTTAGGAAACAAGCATTCCTGCACTAGACACCCGAGCCCACAGTGCTTTGAAATTTAAAATGAATAAAACACTGTAAGAGCCTTGTGGGATAGCCTGCAATGAAGACATGGGCTCCTGCAAACCACTTCCTAAAAGTGCGCTCAGGCTCCACATACAGTGAACACGTTTGGAAGTGGGCGCCATCCTGGGGCTGCCGAGATGGCTCCATGGGGAAAGGGCTTGCTACACAAGCCTGGTGCCCTGACCTCTTTTCCCAGAGTCCACAGAAATGTAAAAGGAGAGAACCAACTCCTCAGAGCTTGCATCTGGCCTCCACATGTGCAATGAGGCACATGTGCCCAACCATACACACTGTATACACATACATAGACCCCTCCACATGTG
>JABTXL010006268.1:8261591-8312845 GCA_025134845.1 Neodon shergylaensis | reverse complement strand
TGTGCCCAACCACACACACTATATACACATACATAGACCCCTCCACAAGAAAAAGAACTGGGTACCACTGCTAAGTTGCCATTATGTATATAATAAATATTTTAAGGTTTAAAAGAATTTTAAAAAGCTTGAAACCAGAAAGACTTTCTGTCTGCAGCACTTCAGATGCAAGGCTAGTATCAGGAGTTTAATGGCTTGGTTCATAGTTCAAACATTAACAAACCAGCTATGTGAGCCGGGATTATTAGTCTCTAAAACTCCTCTGTGACCACCCAGCACTGATCCTTTACTTCTCTAATAAACACACACATTAAGGGGCTGGCGAGACAGTGCGGCGGGTAAAGAGACGCCACCAGGCGTGACGATCTGAATTTGATCCCTGGGACCCACAGGGTGGAGAAGAATTGATTCCCATTATGTGTCCTGACCTTCCTGCCTACATGAGCATATGCACACACAGCAAAATAAACAAATGCACTAAAAACCATTAAAGTTTCCAATATTAAAAAGGATGTGCGAGCATATGTGACATTATGACTAAAACACAGGAAACAACTTCACAGAAGCAGCTGGTGCAGAATATGAACACATCAGTGGAACATCTGAGGTGTTGGGGACAAAACTGTCCACAGATTTGTGTTAAGAATACTCAGGAATTTTAAGGGACGGGTTGGCGTATGGGCATGGCTTCAGAGGGAGGGACTGCAGGAGCTGGCACTGGGGTGGCATGGGACACAGACGATTGGCATCTCAGCTTCAGGCCACGCAGCTCTTTTGCTGCTGGGCTCTGAAGCCTTTGTAGGTCCTGGTGAACAAAGGATCCAAAGGTCCAAAGGCTGTGCCTGGAGACCAGGTTGCCCTGGGCTCAGGAGCCAGAAACCTGGCACTAGTCTACAACAGTCCATGCAGCTTCATAAAAGAGAATGCCATGTCTCATCTGCGCGCCATGAAGCCTACAGACTCAAAGGCCTGAGAGGCTCCTTGGCACCTCTACGCAAGACTGCGGTGCTAGTGAAGGAGGCTCTAAGACTTCAGAGCCACCTCCCTTCTGAACTCAGGCCTGCGCATCTGCACACACGCCAAGAACTTAGGGGAGGCGTGTTTATGCTTCTTCTAGGGACTGTCTGCTGGGGCCCCAGGCTCCCTTCTTCCTCACTCTGTCATCCTTGATTTGACCCCTTTACAGAGTTAGGACCTTCACAATTATTTTCTGTTTACCTTTCTCTGCCACCAGAGGGCAAGCTACCCCAGGGCAGAGAATATCTCTGCCCCACCTCTGGAGCCCCAAGCTTGAAGAACCTTGAGGATCTCTCTGTTGAGTGGAGAATGAGACACTGAGCTGGCTGTGTTCTTTGGCTCCAGGCCAATACTCTAAAGCTAAGTTTTACATGGACTTGCATACACTGTCTACCGGCCCATGGCTACAGTCACATAGGTATTCAAGACAGCAGCCCCAGAGCACAGGCAGCATTGTGAGTTTTAAAGATTCGCCAATGCGCTAGAAGGTTTTGAAAATATTAAATCAAATAAGCTTCAGAGAATGTCACAATAATGAAAAAGAGTTATTACAAAGCTCGCAGACAATTGTTACCTTGATACTGTTCTTGAACAGAAATCCTGGCATGGAAAAGCCCTTTTTTTTATCAAGAGGTTCGCTGAATATGACGATCTGTTCAAAGAGGAAAACCCGCCTCTCTTTGCATCGGGGCAGAAGTCCTGCATCTTGGTCTGTGACCAAGAATGTGTCCTGCAAGAGCAGTTTACCCTGGGCAACAATTTTACCCTAAAAAAGAAGAGGGGAAGAAAGGAGGGGGGAAAACATTGCATTCTCAGTGGCCAATGGTCTGTTTGGTTTCCTCCCACAGAATGACGTGTCCTTCTAGGACCTTACAGAGCTCATTCTTTCACTGCAATGAATTCTTAGCTCCAAGCAGAACAATGCTTTAAGTTAGAGGTCTTGCCAACCCTGCGCAACCAATGGCTTCAGAATGTGAGAATAAGAAAGGGCTTCTTTAGGGGTGGTTCTGAGAAAAGGAAGCCATCCCTCTCTGCCCTAGGTGTGTCAGCAGAAGCCCTCCAGGTACAGACTGAGCTTCAGTCTGAAGAACACGGACCTGGGACATTAAACCTTAATGCAGGTGTCAAGAAGCATTAAAGCATCTTCCGGCTCCTTACTTAACTGGAAGACTGATTCTGACTTGAATTCACTTTGTTACACATAGTAAATACTGTATAAGAGTCGGAGTATGCAACCAGAATAAGCTGGGAAGATTCAAGAACCCAGTGGCCCTGAAGTTAATCTCCCAGGGATGAGAGAGAAGGACAAGAGCCTTCATCCTTGGCTTCTGTGGCTTTAGATGCCTGGAGAGGATGCAGACACCATCAGAGGCAAAGCACAGCCCTGGGACCTCTATTCTACTGGCTTCAGGCAGAGCACAGTCCCCAAAGGAAATCAAAACACCGAAAAGAGGTTGAAAGTCAGTCACACTGAAGAAGAATGAGAGGAGACAAAAAAACAAAAGACAAGGACCATCTTTCTACATGTGCAGAGAAACAATGCAGGACAAAAGAAAGGGACAGGAGCGGGGGGACCCTCAAAGAACAGCTGCATTACGTCAAATCCTTGCAGCCGCCCAACGTTCATCATGTCGTTACACCGCTTCGGCACTACGCACATGACGTCTACAGCTTTCTGCGGGTGGGGAGAAAGCAGAGTCAAAGGTCAAGCTCCTCTCCAGGTACACCTCCGCTGCACCTCCAATCTAGATTCCATCCCCCTGACGTGAACCCCCACCCAAGACCAGATCCCGTGCTGGTAGGGGGTTTGCAGGAGTACAGCAGGACCACAAGATACCTCTAATTCTGATGTATCCAGGCTAGCCTTTTTTGAGTACTTGAGGAAGTCCTGTGAGAGAAGGGAGGAAAGAGATGTGGTGGGTGAGTGAGGGCGGTGGCAGCTGGCCCTCTGCCGCCATCTGTCTGTCGGCACTTCCGTGCCGCGGTCTCATTCCCGCCTCTCGGAACCACAGTACACAGACATCCTGATGGTGAGAAGCCATCCCTGATTCCCACTCTACTCCAAGACTGACTGTGGCCTCTCTTCATGCCTAGGCCCTAAGGTTCAGATGACGTCATCTCTGGTGGTGCTTAGTAACTTAATTCACAGCTATTGCTAGGTCAACAGGAACAGATATACGGAGACTCAAAATTTAGTTTAATCAAGAATCCAAGAGGACGAGCTGTAGAAATGGCTCAGCAGTTAAGAGCACTGGCTGCTTTTGGAGAGGACCCAGGTTTGAGTTCCAGCATCCATGTGGTGGCTGACAACTGGTTGTAACTGGTTCCCAGGGGTTCCTACACCCTCTTCTGGTCTCCATGGGTGTCAGGCACACATGTGGTACACAGGCATACATGCAGTTAAAATACTCACATAAAATATACGTATATTTAAAATAAAGTTGATAGAGCTACAACAATCACTGCCACCCCAAGGCATATGGCAGAGACACGAGTTTGTTTTCACTGACCCTTTGATTCAGAACTTGAGAGGAATGAGATATGGAAAAGCTGTACAGAGGTGTCTTACTAATGTAAGGAACAACTCGGAAACATTTGGAGCAGAGGTAACAAGGTAGCTCTATAAGGAGGCAGGGAGAACTTCTTCTGCACCTGTGGTGGTATGGAAGGTCCCTTCAGCAGAGGGACAGTGACAGTGACCCTGCTTTTGCCCCTGCTCTCACCTTCAGGAGCAGCTGGTACTTCATTATTCTCTGTACAGGTTTGATCAACAGATCCGTGAGCTGCAGTCTGTGGCCAAGGCGCTGCTTTAAGTCCTGGGGATTCGAAAAACCAAAACAAACCATCTCAGGCGTTGCTTGTTAAAGGGCAACATTTTATTCCTTATAGTTAACCATAACACCCTGATTGATAGAAAGAAAGAAAGAAAGAAAGAAAGAAAGAAAGAAAGAAAGAAAACAAACAAAAGGCAACAAGGGCATTCTGTCCCGCTGGATGTGAACATGTGGTCTGAATCTTCCTGGGTGACTTTTCAGAAGGCTCTTCATTTTGAGGCTTCTTTCTGCCCCACCTGTCCCGGGGGAAGGTATGCAACATGGGCTGCCTGTGTAAGCCTTTTCAGTCTTCAATTACTAAGGCATTTTTTTTCCAGTTTGTTTTCTTTATTTACACAAACACATAAATCATTTTTAGGAAATAAGTCTAGATCTGAATGACTGGGTTTGTAATGAATCTTAAATTTACAACAATAAGAAACCATCTCTCCCCCAGGGCTAGAGATAGAGCCCAGTGGTTAAGAGTGCCGGCTGTTCTTTAAGAGGACCCAGGTTCAATTCTCAGAGTCCACTGGGTGCTCATAACTGTTCAACCGCAATAATTCCAGTTCTAGAGGATTCAATGCTCTCTTCAGGCTTCCACAGGCATTAGACAAGAAACAACAACAATAACAACAATAAAAGCAAAGCAAACCAAACAGAACCAAACCAAATTTCCAAGCCCTTTCCCACCCATTACAGGGGACTGTAATTACTGAGGACCTTAGCTATGGTAGGAGGTAATTCTCATACTGAGCTCTGTTCCCAGTCATTAACTACTCCTCTAATTCATTGCTTTTACTTTGAGATAGGGTTCCATGAAGTTATTCAGGGTGAACTTTATCTTGCTATGTAGCCCAAGTGAGCCTTAAACTTGTGATCTTTCCACCCTGCAGCAGGGGCCCTGGAGAAGAGCTGCCACACGCTGCTCAAACCCTTCATTTTAACCACATTGGCCTTCTGAACGGCAGGCTGACTACAGACTGAGTCCACACTCCTTTCTCTGACTTAAGAGACGATAAAGCAAGCATCAGGACGCATTTCTCTCAGGCCAGTTCCACGAGCATTGCTTTGTCCTGGGAAATCAGTGACACCCGAACTTCTCGTAATCACAGTGCAGTAAGAGATTCAGAAACCATCAGTTCCCATGTTGAGTCTTACCTCAAAAAAGGTATCGATGTACTCAGAGACAATATGCTCGGACTTTGGCTTGTTTTGACAATAGACTATGTACATGTGCAATCTTCTCTCCTAGGAGTAAAGAGGCGAACAGAAGGTTAGACCACTGGGAGTGAGGTAGACTATCAGCACACAGCACATGCAGGGAAGGATCACTGTAGAGCAAGGCTGCTACTCTTGGGAGCTCCTTCCAGATCCAGGGCGTTAGCCTACTCCGGCTCTGAGCTCTGAAACAGCCCTCTGTTTTCATCTGCCACACACCCGATCCTTTACCATACCAACAACACCACTGGCAGCGTGAGAACACACTTCCATTACTCCAAGGCTGCCAGCAGTCCTGGTGACCAGTCTGTGTTTAGTAAGTCTTTAATCTCAAATTCCATGGCAGGGAAAACGGGCATCCTGCTAATTCGACAGCTTTCAAAGCCACATATGCAGACCCCTCGGGGTCCACGGGGCCTATCCGTGTTTCCCTTAGGCCAAAAATCACTTTTGAAACGCCACTGGGATGTCACTGCCCTCTGGTGGTGCTGACATCAGTACTGACTGACGCCTGCAGGTCCAAGGTGGGTGGGGGAAAATCACTGGCAGCAAGACAAGGCTTTGTCAGCACTCCAAGTCTGCCACAGAAAATGCCAGCTTTACTTCAGAATGCCATTGATGAAGTCATACAAGTCACTCATCTTATTAGCGCTCACACATGGCACACACATGCCTTCCGCATCCTTGCGTCAGCATGCGAGTCTGCTTCACTCTTCCGCATTCAGTCACGGCCTTGAGGAAGAGCACTTGTGACTGAAGCCAGTTCAACAGCGGCTTGTGTTACAAACCACCAACAGCCTGACAGAATGATGGGCACACTGCAATTCCTTCTACTCTGGAAGCTGAGGGAAATTTTCTTGAGCACCGATGAAGTACGCTTGTCATCTTAAGGCAAGACACACAGCTGGCAGTGAGGATGAACAGTGGAAATCCCAGGTTCAAGAGGGGGAAAAATAAAGAACTCTGGAAACCATGTGCCTTAGCTTGACGAGACTCTCAAGGCCCAGTGATGGAGCAAAAGGCTCAACTGGGATGACATGTGATGAACCATACCAATGCCTGCAAGAGCGTGCCAACTCAGCAGCTGGCTTCCAACTGCCTGGTTCATGATTCTCAAACTGCCTGGAGCCAAAGGCTCTGAGAGCAAGTCAGCTAAACAGATAATAGCAGCAAGGAGAAGATCACACAGTCCTTTTAAGAAATTATCCTTTACCATTGCTGGGCAGTGGAGGCGCACACCTTTAATCCCAGAGGCAGCCTGGTCTACAAGAGCTAGTTCCAGGACAGGCCTCAAAGCTACAAAGACAGACTGGTATATGCCAAAGATAACTATATACAGTTACTTGAAAAGGATATTTAAGGTATTCATTCATCCATTTCTAACTACTTTCTGTGAAGGTAAGATTTTTTTTATTTTACAGTAACAATAAAAATCCTACAATATATGGAGAGCAGAACCAGATATTAAAATCTACCTTCTATCAAGCTTGATATTAAAAATAATGCAAAAATACAAAAGCCTTCTTCTTGAAAATATAGTGATTTTTCCTTAAAACAACTTGCATATGTATTATTTATTTTAGATGCATCCATATATTTAGCTAGTACATCAAGCCCACTACAGGTATGGACAGGTAAATAATTACCAAATACTTGTTTGTCTTTAGACACCTGCAAGGTTACCGTGCCAAGCCTGTCTGACTTCTGGAGCCCTCCAGACAGGGTCAGGAGCGGGAAAGCAGGTAACTCAGAGACAGACAAGCCACAGGGGATTAAAACTATGTATGACTGACAGCACCCACTCTTCTAAACGTCAGGCGGCCTCATCTTCAAGTCACCAGAGGTGCCAGTAACAGAAGAGAATACAAAACGGCCTCTGTACTCACGTGCTTCACAAAAAGGGATCCTAGTTTTTCTGGATCTTCAAGGCACTTCTCCAACTCTCCTAAAAAAAAGCTGGAGACAGAAAAACATCAGAACTCTTTCCAGCTTTTCTTCTTAATTGCAGACTGAGTCTATGCAGAGGTGGATGACTACAGCTCATACTTCACAAGCATAAGCCCGGCAGAAAGCAATGTAAAAAGCCAAGACAGAAATGAAACTCCCCTCAAACCTTCCGACAATGACTATTTCTTCCTCACGTCCTTTCAAGACACACGCACTAACATCTGGCCAGACACCGAGTAAACGAATGTTCCAAGGCATCGCTCTGTCCCATTTCTGAACACTTGGCCGTTTTGCCCATGAACTTCCATTCCATGATGGGTTTTAGAAGCTCAAACTGGGCGACAGACACGAAATGATTTCACCTGTGCCAGCTTTATGAGTTGTCTCAAGTGTCACTGAAGTCAAGCGTAGTCAGAGCTCTTAGCTTCATACAGGATCAGATACAGTGGAGGCCCAAGTGTGCCCCATTCTTCTCTCAGACGTGTGTTGCTTTACCACTCACACATGTTTACGTTTTGCAAACTGTGTTGAGCTTTGTAGCACTTGGAGTTCCAATGTCCCCCTGGCTACAAACACTCAATCCAGTTTCAATGGCCACCACAGAAACTCGTCCCTTCTCCTTTCCCTGTTGAGAACCAGCCTCGGGACCTGAAGCTAAAGTGCCAGCCACCTTCCCCTTTCTATTTCTTACATTTGGTTTGTATGTGTTTGTGTGTGCACTCACGCACAATGGCACACATGTGGAGGACAACTTATTGCAATGGGTTCCGGGATCAAACTCAGGTCCCCAGGCTTGGCGGCAATCACCTTTGCCTGTTGAGCTAGTCAGCGCCCAGCTATCCCTTTCTGGGCTGATTGCTACACTTCTGTGAAGCTGGGAGCACGTGGAACATGTGCTGAGGTGTTTAAAGTCGTCCAATCGTTTATCTATGAATTCTAGTGAATTCAACACTACTGAGCTTGCGCACTTGAAAAGCTTTTTATGAGTTTAAAGGGTTTAGGTTTTATGTTCCCTTCAGAGAGGTAAGAGCAGGATACAAACAACTTCTAGAAATGCCCAATTGTGACACCTTCCTGCACCTGTATATTTCATAGCTTAAAGTGCATAGACATCTCTGCTGCCGGAGAGACAGAGTCCAATCAGAGCAGTGAGGCCTTATGACTAAGTATGTGGGTCTGTAGCCTCAGCTGTGTGCTTTGCTTTTTAAATCATTTTGTTTTTGTGTGTGCAAGTATGTGGTGTGTGTGCATATTCACATGTTTATGGCTGAGTATATGTGGGGTACAAGCATGTGTTTGTGCACACACGTGTGGAACCCCAGAGTTGATGGCAGGAATCTACTTTGATTCTGCCCCACCTTGACTACTGGGGGAAAGGTCTCCTATTTGAATCCAGAGCTCACAGAGCTTTGGCTAGTCTTGCTGGCCAGTTTACCCCTGGGATCCTGTCTCCACCCTGTGTCCTGGTATTACAGGAAGGTTTCTGTGCGCAACCAACATTTACACGGCGCTGGGGATCCAAACTCCAGCCCTCACACTTGGACAGTATAAACTTTACTCCTGGCTCCAGCCTCAGCTTTAACGAGGCCTGGGCTTTGCAGATGGCCATAGCATGCTCCAGCAGGGAGGAGCTGAGTTGGTACCGGAAGACAGCAGGAGACCTGTCCAGGAGATGGGAGACTGCAGCTGGAACCCCGCGACAGTACCAGTGGCCAGTGTTAAAACAGCCCTGGACAATTAAGGGTTTTCAAATTGTAAACACAGGGGCAGATGTATGGTGGCAAGTCGTCAGGCCAAGGCAACCTCCTTTACACTGGCTGCCATAGCCCTCTCCTGACTCGGATAGGTGTGAGCAAACTTCATTTTCCTGGGACATCCTGTCTACTCTGTGGTGCTAAGTTGGGCAAATGAACTCTAAATTCTGACAGTAATGCAGACTCAGAGGCAGCTGCAGCTCGAACTGGAAACAGAGTCTCACTGTGAGCAGACGCTGCCATCGCTGGGTATGAAGATCCTGCTGTGTATGCTGTGGACAGAGAATGGGAGCCACAGAGAGAGGCTGACAGGCTCTGCTTTGAACGCTTGATGCCCAGCTGTGCTGTGCTGTTGGGGGCGGGGCACAGAAACCTTAGGAGCTAGGCCATTGCTGGAAGACCCTCTGCACCTCCTGCTGCCCTGTATTTCCTGTCAAAATGAGGTGAAGAATCTCCTAAAGTACACACTCCTGCAGACATAGTGTCTTTCCCGAGTGTATAGGGACAGGAGACTATGGACTGGAAGCAGGGCAGAAAGATAGGGAAACCAAGGGGACAGATGGAGTGAAAAAGAGCTTTTCATTTCCTGGGGTCTGGTTTGCATTTCTTGCTGGCTCAGACGCAAGAATTTTAACATGCCTAGCAAAACCGCAGCAGTGTTGCTTACATAGAGACAACATTCTCTTTCCCGAGACACATCTCAAACAGGGTGCGCTGAGAGCTAAGCGTGGCTGCTGGGGGTAGGGAGAGCTAGTTTTCTTGGGGGTGTGGCCTCTCTGAGGTTTCCCATGCTCTGGTGCATGACCATCTACCCATGCACATATGGGCAGCATTACTGGGCTTGGTGAGCTATAAAGAGGGAGGCGTGAGGATAGGAAGTCAGGAGGAGTTGCATGGGGGGCTGTCAAGGTATGGGGAGAAGGGATGGATCTGATCAGGATACATACACATGTATGAAATCCTCAACACATGGATAAACAAAAGAAGAGGAAAATTAATCCAATAAATCTAGTGTTTATGTGTGAGAAACAGCTAAGAACCCACGCAAAGGCAAGTCAAACTTCATCTGAAGCACACCTCTCAACCTGCACTTCATCTCAGCCCAAGGGCTGGGAAGCTCTCCTTTCTCTTATATAAACCTGCGTGTGTCAGAGAAAAATCATTCAGGTGAAATAAGCCATAGTCCCAATAAAAATATACACCTTAATCTCCTTGTGACCTATGTGCAGCAAGAATCCCTTTGACCCTTTGATTTGCTATCCCATTAGCACATCCTGAAATTGCTTACTGCGCTCTAAATCAAGATCTCTGCTATACCCGAAAGGAAGTTCTCGGAAGCAGAAATGTAGGTTGCACCACAGGCAGCATTGAACTGTGTCTTCCACAGTGCTGCCAGAGCAAACCCTCTGAAACTGGGAGTCAAAACAAGTCTTCATCCCTAATGTGTGTAAGGAGTGCACCTTCCAGCCCTGTGTATGTAAGGAACTCACCTTCTACCCTGTGTGCATGTAAGGCATTTTGGCCACAGAGGAAAAGCTCACTGACTCAGAGAATCGGACTAGCAGACCCGAGCTGCTGCTGTGAATGAGCCTCACCACATATCTCTCAGATGTTTGGAACTGGTTTGTAGGCAGAACTTGGAATGTCTGAAGACCGTGAGCCCTAGAAGCCCCAGAACGCTACACGCAGAGCTTCATGTGTGCCTCTGGTGGGGGAGCAGAGGAGCAGATGTGGACAGAAATGTGGACAAGAAAGAATGCACTCCTGAGGTTTCACACGGTGCAAGGACTCTGGAGAACTGGGTTAGAGGGCATGGACACTACACTCTGAGGACAGTGATGGCTGTGCGCACAACACGTCCAGGCTAAGACACACTGACCAGGGCGGATTTGTTTCTGTGGGGCTGGGGACTGAACCCAGAGAACTGCGCTCTGTCAGTAGTTACATCACCAGCCCAAGGCTGACTGCCAAAGTAATGAACAAATAAACCTGGTGGAGAAAAACCTCAACATCACCTAGCACTCAGGCACAGTTAATGCAAGCTGCTTTCCACCAGGTTTTCTATCAGACCAAGAAGAGGAGAAAGATTTAAGGTACAGACATGGTTGTTAAAGAGAAAGCCACTAGGAAGTCTTTCTGCACTGGGCCAATTGGAGAAGGGCTCTGACAGCATCTCAGATCAGCATCAGCCAGACTCCAGCTGTGGCAGGCCCAAGAGAATAAAAGGCCTAACTCATCTGAAAGAATTTTCTTTTTAAAAAAAGTGCTGCTTGGGGTGCTTGGCTCCCACGGACCCCTAGAAAAGAGTTTCCTTGGTTTAGCTAACTAAGAACACCTCCACGCTCCAAGTGGGGCAAGACACTGCTCAAGTGGGCAGCAGGTCCTGGCAAGAAGAATGCAAAAATTACTGCTCAGAGGCTTTTACTGAGATTCCCAAATGGGAGACCAGAGACGTGTGTTAGGGTCAGAGTCCCAACACGGAGCCTGCAGGAAAATGCAGGAAGCCAAGTCACAAGGAGGAGCTCAGGATTTTGGAGAAGTTGGAAATCTGGACCCTCTACCAAGAAAAGCTGCAGGAGCAAGAAGTCGGCCCAGGAGTGCAGCTTTGTGGGCTGCAAATGAGAAGACCACACCACGACGTGCTGATGGTGCTCGAGACAGGGCTACAGGACTTAAGCATTTCCAGTTTGCTTTGGTTTAATTCTTCCTTGATATTTCCTTGTTCCTCTTCTGGAATGGGATGCTAAACCTCTGCTCCCATGTGCTACAAGCATGAAACTTCCTGATTATATTTCTGACGAACAGGTAACTTCACTCTGAGCCCAGAAGAGAATGTGAGAACTCGTCAGGTTGGACAGAATGAAATGAGCATGAATCTTTGAGTCCCAGTGGCCTCTCTGAATATGGAGTGTCCTCCACGGGCTTGTCTTTTCAGTGTTGGGTCTTCAGCTGGTGGTTGTTGGGGAATATTATTTTAAGGTGTGTGACCTTTGTTTTTGCTGCATTTGTTTAACTCGGAAGCTGTGGTACTATGCATAACACACCTGATGGTCCTAATGAAGAACCGAACAATCAATAGCGAGGCAGGAGCAAGGACAGGTGGGGCGGGCAGACAGAGTAGAAACAGAAGGCAAAATCTGAAAGAAGTGACAGAGAACAAGGAGAGGAGGACGCCAGGGGCCAGCCGCCCAGCTATGAAGAAAAAGTAAAGGTATACAGAAATAGAGGAAGGTAAAAACCCAGAGGAGAAAGTGTTTGGGATAACTTAAGAAAAGCTGGCAAAAAACAAGCCAAGCTAAGGCTGAGCATTCATAAGTAATAAGTAAGCCTCCGTGTCATTTTCTTGGGAGCTGGGTGGCAGGTCCCTCAAAATACCAAAAGAGTAAAAAAAAAAAAATCGCACTACAGGTGGCACTATTTAGGGACACTGTGGGAACTTGAGACAGGGACCTTCTTCAGGAAGTCAGCCACGGGGACTGGTCTTTGGGGTATATCATCCTAGCCCCTTGCCATCTCTCTGTTTCCTGTCTAGAATACAGTGAGGGATCTTCTCAGCCATACTTTCCTAGTGCCATATCACGTCCAGAGCTCATGGTGCTGAGCCATTTGAAGAAACCCTCTGAAAATATGAACCAGAGTCAATCTCTCCTCCCCAGAGTTCTCTGTGCTGGGTATTTTGGCTACAATGATAAAGAGCTAATTAGTACGGAGAGGAAAAGAATGGCTCACAGTGGTGGGTCATGACCATGGCAGACTGCCGCTGTTCAGGGACTTGGCATCCTGGCACAGCCTAGCATAAAAACCTATGACTCTGTCCCCTGCCATAAAATGCTACAATAGTGCAGCACTTTGTCCTTAGCTCAAACTCCCGCCATGAAATTACGCAGGTTACAGAACAAGGGCATCTGAAACTTTCCTTTAGCCCTGGCCGGGCCTGAGACAGCATCGTGCATGGCAGGTGTCTTACGTACTCTCTGTGCCAGTCGTAAATCTGATGGATGTTGCCAAACACAATCTTGTCTTTTCCCTTCATGTCATCGGGAACGCCGTCTTCTTTCATAAGGGCCATGTAGCCCTACAAAGCAATGAGTGTGAATGAATGCATAGCGCAATGTCTGCATCAGACATGGGTTAACAGTCACGGCACCTGACACAGACACGCACCATCCTATGAACAAACCAAAACCCGGCATGAAAAGTGTCCTTTCCGACTGCTTCATGACTATTGTTATAGTCACTGCTGTAACAGTGTTAATGCTTATAAATGAATGAAAATTCTCCGAAGAAACTCAAACAGCTGAAGACGTAAATGGTTTCATAAAGCAAGCAATCCCACCAGCGACTAAACATAGGGAGCTGGTCAGTCAGAAGTCCCTCTGGTTTTAGGATTTACATCATAAACAAAGGGACTGAACTCTGAGATTGGTAGACAGCACAATAAAAGGGATTTAATAATATCTTTCTGTAAGTTGCGTGTTAACACAGATGAATTGACTATCCAGCTAACGCGTGCTTTATACTCTCTGTTCAGCTGGATATGGTGTGTATCTTGTGGAGCCTGGGTAGCTATGGCAGGAAGAGTGAGTGTGAGGCCATTCTAGGCTACATAGCAAGACTCTGTTTTGAAACACAATAACACTTCTATTCAATCCCAATGAGGTAGAGTTTATATTGGAAACCTTATTGCTACCAATGACTGCAGAAAAACCAAGCATCTTAAGCATTTATGCTAGGGAACTGCAGGGACTCTTTGCACTATGGCTCTTCGGCAGCGCTGAGCATGGAAGCCAGGCTGTGTGCACATGAACCAAAGGCTCTACTACTGAGCTAATACACAATAGCTGCCACTTTTAATGAGATGGGACCCAAAAGGTACGGCTCTGCACACATCAGCAAAACAAAGAAAAGTAGTCTTTTATACTATAAAAAAATCCCTCTGCTTTAGAGTCAGAAGTGGCGGCACCATCTGTAAAACCAGCACGTGGGAAGTGCAGGCATCTGAAATGGCACCTCTCTGATGATTCAGGCTCTGAAGTTTCCAAAGATACATACCTCAACCACACAGCCAAGGTCCCGCACATAGTCTCGCTCTGTTTCCACTAATTCTTGCAAAACATAGCTAGAAGAGAAATACAGAGTGTTTTCTGAATAAATTATCACAGACAAATTTGCTTTTGTGAGGATGGGTTTTTGCAGGACTGCACAACAATACATTAAATTTATACAAGCGGGTCTGTCTGGCAGGTTGAGTGAACGATTGTGAGCACTGTATGGGCCAGGACACACAGGCACACACAGGTATAATGTGTGTGCTCATACATTATACAGGTATGATGATGGCATAAAATGAAAACAGTGAGAAGCATAGGCCCAAGTTTGTTATGAAGGTATGACATTAGGGGGTAGAGCTGTTTTTTTAATTAAGTCATTTTAGGCTCCAGTGGACATACAGGAAAAAATTTCTATTTCAGATATCTAAAGTATGTACATCACCCTTAAGTGTACCTGTCTGTAACAACCAAGGGGACTTTGATGAAAGAGAACATTCCCTGGGGTTGGTTGCCTCCCAGATATTAAAGACAAGTCTCTATTGCTGAAGCCACCATTAACTGGGGACACAGGACTTGGAGGACTTGAGCTGAATGACCTGAAAGCCTCTACCCGAGAGCTAGATTTCATAGTACCAATCAACGCTATGGAAGCTGCCAAGGGAGAGACACAATCGGTAACCCTCCTGATGCTCATGGACAACAACATGATGTACAACACGGCAAGAACAACACAAGGTAACCAGCAGCTGTGTAACTGGACTTAAGGACCAAACAACAGCAGGAGAGAACCCACGCCTGGCACTGGAAACCTAGTCAATGACCTGGAGTTTGTGAGGTTAAGGGTCTTAGGGTCTTACTATCCCTCAGCTAAACCAATGTAACTCCTAACTGCATCCCAAATACTTAGTCTTATGCCCTCAGGTAAGTCTAACTCACGTCCTGTCGAAAAAGTTTGCAGCAGATGGAGACCCTTCTAGAAAGCCAGAGCTGATCAGAATGCAGAGAACAATTGACAGCTATTGACAGCGCCCAGTTGCAAGAGATCGATCTACGACCCAACCCCTATTTCTAATGCTCAGGGAACATGACAGAAGAGGGGTGGAAAGGTTCTACGAGCCAGAGGACAAGGACGTCTGCTGCCAAATTGTGTCTCTAGAAATGTCAGGGAAGCTTCACTCTTGATGCCTCAACAGCATGGTTGCCTACACAAGCCGTGGACAGGGACACCAGTGATCCTGCTATGATAGAAGGGGAGAGAAGCACAGGGCCCCAGTCCTAGTCAAAGAACCACAGGAAACTAAGGAGAGCCGAGAAAGGGAAGATTAGCTGTCCTGGGGAATGCAGCCCCTTCAGTTGGTTAACCAATACCAAGTGGTCAACTCCGCAATCATATACACATAAGCAACACTCGCTGAACTCAGCAGGCTGTATTTATATATTTATGTGCGTGTATATGTAACAATAATAATTAAGGATAAGAGGTCACGAATTTTGGGTGGGGAGTTATTAATAAAGCACAACAGATATGGAGAACAATAGAAACTATAGCTATGGATTACCAAATCCTTACACAAACACACACACCCCACCCACAAATGCACACATGCATGTATATACACACACACTTGAACATGCACACTGTCTTGGCAGGAGGCCTTGGATTTCCTTTGTCTAACTCAGAGGTAAATTCTACTTTCGACTTTGGGGTGCTGCAGTTGGGGTGGGGAGGATGCAGCGTTGCTTACTGCCTCCTCTTTAGAGAGCTGGATTTTCTTTCTTCCATTTCATCGATGGGCGAGGAGGACGAGAGGAGCGAATTGTCCGAGGGATTGAAGGAGGGGCTGCTACTGTCTCCCTGGTCAACAAGCAGAGAGCTGGGACGATCCTCCAGCGCCTAGAAGAAATTTAGGGTTGATGTTGGGGTAAGATGTTGGTCATAAGATACAGAGGATGTGACTGGGAAATTACAAAATCTCTCACAACAGATCAAACTGCGCTACTAAGAAACAGTGGAGGGGCCAGAGAGATGTGCGGTAGTTGAGAGCGTCTGCTGCTCTTGCAGGGGACCCGGTCTATAGGCCCAGAACCCACACAACAGTTCTAGACAACTCTTTCAGCCTCTGCAAGTATTATATGCATGTGGTGCACATACATACATGAAGGCAAAAGACTGCTCATATATGTAAAATAAAAACATAAATCTTCAGAACAGCAAAACCAACAACAACAACAACAACTAATATTGAGTCAGAGGATCTGGGTAAACACAAAAATTGGAATATTAATCAATGAGTGTATGTGTATGTGTGTGTGTAACATTCCTCTCCGTTGCTGTAGGAAACTAGTCATGTGCTTTTACCACTAGACCCTCATGCAGAGTTTGAAGGTATTCAAAAGATCTTTGAGCTGAATACTGTTGATTAATGTGACACTGGTCACCCACTGGTGACCTTCTAATCCAATTCTCTTTCTTCACCTGATTCACTGACTATCTAGGAATTACAGCAATTTAAAAACCCTTCCAAGCTTCCAGCTAGATCCCAGAATGGTTTAGCTGGAAAAAAGATGGGTTTGACAAACATAACCAAAATGCAGGAACACTTAGCATCACTGCCTTAGCTTGCCATTAGTAAAGCGACATTGCTAATACATGTCCTGCTTTCTTCCATAAGAGGGAACAGACTCCGTCATCATAGAGCTTGGATGACACAGGCCCACATGCACAACCTTGATAAAGGAAGCCCACTGAGCTGTAAAAATCAAGCCAGCTAGGGCTCTTCTTTATGAAAAATCAGGACACCACGTTAGCTAACAAATGGAGACTGCTCCAAAAATTGCACTCTGATAAATAAATAGCAGTTGACCTTTACTGGAAGTACACGTTCTTCCAGAGTCTCAGGGCTTGCGTCATGTGCATGTACCAGGTGGGTGACGACAGGGAGCCAAGACTGGGGGTGAGGAGGACATTCGCCCTCTGCTGTTGAGACAGTTGGGGCTCATTAGACAGAACTCTGTTCATTTGAACAATGAGAAAAAGGAGAAAAGAGGAAAATAGGAGCGAGCAAATGAGTCGTCTCAGACTTCATCTGTGCCCACAGGGACAAGGCCCTTATAATTGCACCAGCTGCCCAAGCTCAAACAACTGAGTCTCGGGGTTCTTCTGGCAGCCTGTCCTCAGCGGTGATCTTCCTGAGATGGCACCAAGAAGGGTGCATTGATGGAGACATAGAGTCATATGTTTTTGTGACAGTTGGGATGGTCACCCTGGCTGTGGTGCCCACTGGTCCCTTACACAAATGCACGTGTGTGTGTGTGTGTGTGTGTGTGTGTGTGTGTGTGTGTGTGTGAGAGAGAGAGAGAGAGAGAGAGAGAGAGAGAGAGAGAGAGAGAGAGGAAGCTCCCAGCACAAAGCTGCAGGGATGAGACCTCAGGGATGCTTGATGCATCACTTATGAGATCCTCTTTTACTCCTCATGATTTACAGGAAGGTCTTTGACAAGTCCTTCTTTAAATGCAATTTTGTGTGTGAGCATGCACTTGCATGTGCGTTTTGTGTGTGTGGGGTGGGGTACTTCACAGAGCATCTCAGTAGATGCTCTAAGGTCAGCCAAGCAGTTAATTGACCAGTAAACATAATTGAGCATCCCCTAGAAGTCTGGATACAGAGGCTCAGATAAACCACTGTAGCTGTCAATCAATGCTCTCTGTGCTGCGCTCCATAAGCGTGATTTGTTCATATGAAGATACGCAAGTGCTGGGACCTGGACTCTCCTGGACCCTGCCCTGTGACCTTTTTCTTGGCCGATTTGAACCTGGTCCTCTCATGCAATAAACTGCAACTGTTAAGAGTCACAGCTTTTCTGAGTTCTGGGAGTCCTTCACAGCCACTGATGAACCTTAGGACGCTAGAGCAGACCCGTAGATCCAGTCCTGGTCATAGTGAGAGAAGTGTGTAGCCACAGTTATACCCGAGCAGCCCCCAGCAGAGACGAACCTCTGTGCACAGGCAGCAGGGACTTGCAAACCTAACACCCGATGGGGAGACCTTACTCACCATTTTGCTCTTCACGAGTTCTTCAATGGCACTGACAAGCTCAGCTGCACTGGGAGTCTCAGAGCTGGTGGGGCGGACTAGTAACCGCGAAGAGGCCTATGGGAGAAGTCACAACAAAGAACAGGGAGGAGAGGTCTCACGTTAGTAATGGGACAGAGAGTAAATTCCCTTGCAAACTCCAGCTTTTTTTTTTTTTTAAGTAAGTCCAGACAAAAAGACCACAAGTTTGTCTTTGTTTGCATTTATTTAGAGTCATCCTTTTATATTTACAATATTCTGACATGAAACATTAAATAAAACCTGTCTAGGATACATGTGGGAAGCAGACAATGTCTGTTTTTAATCCACAGTCATGTAACATTGTAATGTTTTTCAGAATGGTGACTGGGCACAGGGGCATCCTAACTGTAACTCTGCGAGTGCTGCCTCAGGCTCTAGGCTATGAAGGGAGAAATAGAACCCGGTCAGCGGAAGGGAGGGAGGCTTAAGGTTTAATGGTTGACTCCCCAAATAATCAAGAAACAGAATGGGGAGGCTAACAATGGCTTGACTGTGTTTATGGGATCATGAAAGGGTGCAGTGACCAGACGGGGGAGGGGGACAAGCTCACCATTTCCTGTGCCATCCATTTCCCCAATGATTACTGCAGAGGACAGAAGAGCGGAAGCCTCACAAGCTACCAGATGCCACTTATGGCTAGATCGAGGGCGGCACGGGGTGACAGTAAGGGAATCTGAGGGACGGGCTACTGAGCTGAGATTCAGTAATTAGCAAACACTGTTTGCGGATTACTTCTGCTGGAGAGTAGCTGGGGTCTGAGGGCATAGGTAATATGAACCTTGCTTCATATTAAGGCCAGCGGAGATGCATGCGACACGCGGCTGGCTGTCCCAGAGATGCATTTCTCACAGCGGACAGATACAGTTTTACAACGGGCTTTTACATATGCGGATCAAAGTATGTATTTTACAAAACAAACACTGGTTTGCTTTAATGAAATTTGGAATATGAGATGAACAAAACAAAGAAAAAAAATCAAATGGAAAGGTAAGGAAACTGAGCCAAAACAGACACAGAACACAAATCAACGTAATGCTGCAATGAAAGTTTACAAGAAGAGAAAACAGAACAAAACGGAAAATTAGTTCATGATAATACACTGTCTGGGAGCATTACTAGATTTCTGCAAAAGAAGACTTTGCTACTGATAATATCCAACCAGGCTTCATGGTAAGCAATAGATGATTCCAGTAAACAAGACTCTAGCAATTCAGTCTTTTAAAGGAGGAAAATAAGCCAGCAAAGCCTGCTCCCCATTGCTTGGATAACCACCAGATTTAAAAAATTTTATTTGTTTTGCTTTGGAAAACCTATTAATTTAGACTGTTACAAAACAGCTCACGAGTTGTCCCAACACCCACATCGCTTATTCCCTGGCCAGTCGCTACATAAAAGGCTTGAGAGCCTTCGCTGTCTCTCTCAGATTGGCCTGCACACAGGGGACAAACTGGAGCTTGGCTCTCAGAACCAGAGCACCCTGGCGGGGCTCGGCTGCATGGGTCGTGGGTTGCATGTGCTGTGAGTTAAAACTCAGCACCGAGTGTGGTGGCCTCGCTGCCGCCAATCACTGCCTGTCGTCCATCCTTGGTTGTCAAACCAAGGCTGACAAATCCAGCAAGTAACTAACACATCAAGAGAGTCAGGAAAGGAACAGGGAAAAATGTGAAGAAAAAAGTGTTGAAAGTACATTTATTTCATTTGGAAGACTTAAGTATTGCCAAACAAAACAAAAGAACAACAATAAAAACCCAGCAGTGACTTCCTAGCTCTATTTTTAGTGCCTAACAAATGGGGAGGGTCACGGTGGAGCCAGGATGCAGAGAGTGTGCAAGCTTCAAGTATTAGGTTTCCCTTTTTGATAGTGCATTTTTGAGATTTTTACTACTGCAGTGGATAAAATAATCTAAAATGATGTAACAACTGAAGGGAAATGGAGACTGATATGGCTTGAAGGCGTCATACGATCCAGGAGGAGCCTCAAGGGCTCAGGTGCCTCCTAATAGTTGGTAACAATGCACTTGCTGAGGTTCTAGTCCCATGTGGGGAAAGTAACCGGGGAACAATACAACCTCATTTTAACTAGAAAGCCACGTGCAAGAACTATTATGGAGGAAACATGACGGCCTACTGTGTGCCGAAAGACAGGCTATAGGAGACTCCTCCTCTCTCGGGGACTCTAAGCAATATGTTAAAAATTACTTTAACAGCAGCAATTGCTGAAGCATCCGTGAAATACACTGAACTCATTTACATGATCACGTGGTATGAGAGCAGCATGTGCTGGCTTAGTGTTTGTTCTAAACGGACTTATTATTCATACTTCTGAGATAAGAACAAGCTGGCTGCTGGGAAGACGCCAGGCTTCCAGTGCCTACTCCCACATCCCTGCCCCTCCTGGCGTGGAAGCCAGGGCAGGGCTCAGCCTCTGGCCTGGGTGAGCATGCTGTCCTTTACCTTGTCATCCTGCGAGTCCGGCTGAAGGAGGCTGTGCTGCTGGATGGCCATGGGTGGGGGCAGCGGCACGGCATCAGCACCCTCCTCTCCTTCTTCTTCTCCGCAGCTCTGCATGCCCGAGGAGGAGGATTTGGACAGCGTGCCACTGCTGAGGCCCTCGTTCCGTCCTCTCTGCAACCAAACCAACAGTTGTTCCTTCAAGCTGGGCCATGAAAGCCAAGCACTGTTTACATGTTAGACTCTGGGCCCTCGAGTTACTCAGAAGAGCATAGCAGGGCCAGACTCAAACACATATTCATTTCCTCTGGTCAGACTTACATAAAAAGTTTTAGTTTTGAGTTTTAGCTTTAGTGAGAGACCATGGATTCAGAGGAAAAAAGAAAAAAAACAAAAATGAAACCCATGACACAATAAAATAAAACAAACGTGACACTGTTTGTCATCGCCTTTTTCTTTCTTTGAGCTGGTGCAGAACTTGAGCCCAAGTTAAAATTCCCACTGGCCCTGTCAGTACTGAGGTTATCTTGGGGACATGAAAGATGATTTCTTGAAGCGTAACTCAGAGCCTCCTGGGATAAAAGGGGAAGCAAAAAAATCCTTGACGTCCTCTCTCCACCTTGGTGACACAGGAATGAGGTGGAGAGAGACAGCATGGTGGATAAAAGCTGTCAACGGGCATTTCTTTTAGCCTGTCCATGCACTTAACAGTTTGCAAACCAGAAACCTAAATGACACCATGCAGTATTGGGGCTTCCAATAAACCAGATCCATTACTTCCCAGACAGCGACTACTCTTAATTTGAAACAAAGCATCAGAAGGGCTGTAGCCTCTGGGCTCCAATGACATCAGTGACAGCAGCCGTAAGTCAATCCCACAGACGTACCTCTTCGATGGTCTCATCCTGTGGGGTGGCAGCGCTGTCGTCGGAGTCCTTCTGGGAGCCAGCATCTGCACTCTTCCGGACCTCCCTGCTCTTCTTGTGCTTGTGGGCCAACTTCTTGGCGTGCCCATCGGCCTTGCCACTGCTGAGCCTCCGCACAGGGCTTGTGAGCCACTTGCGCAGGGTGTTGCCCGGACGCTTGGGACCTGGTGAGCTCTGCGCTCCGATCATGTGGGGCTGAAGAGAAGCCACAGAGGCCGGTGGACTGGCGTCATTACTGGAGACAGAGAGTGAGTCTGATGGGACGAGAAGGAAAAAGAAGGCCCTTTACTGAACAGGACAAAAGTTCCCTGGCACTGGGGCCAAGTCTATGCCACTTAGTCACTGTGCTTGGTCCCCAGCTTAACAGACTCTCAGGTGAGCTGCTGGGAACCTAGACTGCCGTCTTCATCCAGATGCTGAAACCAAGAGGAGGGAGAGGGCTGACATGGCTCTCTTCTAGGATGGCTGTCAGGCTGGATCTCTGCTACAGATGGCCTTTCTCAAGACACACTGCTCCTTTCCAAAAGTACCTGACACATCACCAATCCTAAAGACCAGTGTGGTGAATGCACAGATCCAATCATGTTGATGCGTTTGTCTTTGAGATGGAGTCTCTGTAGAACAGGCTAGCTTCAAGCCTGCTAGATAAGCTGAGGATGACCTTGCATTCCTGATTCTCCCTCTCTACCTCCCAAGAGCCAGGATCACAAAACTATGTGCTACCACAACTCAGATGCTTCGATTTAAAATGTCTTAACAGAGGCTGGAGAGACGGCACAGTGCTTGAGAGCACCAGCTGCTTCTAGAGGACCCGAGTTTGGTTCTCAGCATTCACACGGAAGCTCACAACCAACTCCAGTCCTAAGGGTTTTAACACCCTCCTCTGGCTCCACAAATACAGGCACAGCCATGGGGCACGGACATACATGCAGGCAAAACACCCGTACACATAAATTAAAATAAAGTCAATAACGGTTTAAACTATAGGATACCAGAAGACATAATTTAAAATTATTTCTAACTATTTGCTTGATTAATAAAATCAGGAAATAAGAACTTAGAGAAAAAAATTTAAAGTGGTAGTTATCACTTATCATAAACTAATTAGTCAAAGAAATATATTTAGTTTGACACACTCTGTTTTCCTTCTATCCATCTGACCCGCCCACCCAAGCAAAGAGATTAGACTCTGTGACACTAGCACCCACCCATCTGTAAAGGCTACCATCCAGGACCAACTCGATGAAGCATAGAGCATGGCTATGGGGAGCCTAGGAGATGAATAGCTACTTGCTCATAGATAATACAGTTTCTTTGTTGGCAACTTAGCAATGCTACCGCATATGCTTGAGTAAATACTAGCAATCAAACAAAGACAACAATTTTTTAAACCAAAGGGGAAAAGAAAGCCTTTTCAGTTAACCAAAATGCTCCACAGAAAGGGTGTCTAGACCAAGTTTCTCACTTAAACATAGTTAAGTCAGCGCTGATGAACTTCCAAGAGGAAAGTCTTTTTAAACCGATCCAGAGTTAGGTGAAATGTTTCTGTGAACTTGAAAGCCAGCAATCAGGAACTGAGTGGCCACTTTCCAAGCACCTGGCGTTAGGGCTCTGCCAAAACGACACAGAACTGATTTCTTTCGGGAGATGCAATAATGAAGATGACCACTGGCCATGTGTTTATTTTCTTAGACCCGGTGAAGTCTTAAAACATGTATCACAATAAATCCCTGAAAGCACTCTCTTCCACACACACCTGTACAGGCTCTTTCCCTTATGGACCAGAGACCTTTCACTGCACGCTGTAGATACTAAGCTAGCGTGTAGCCTGGGGCTCACGAAGTGCCAACAACTCCCGTGAGGGCTACACTACTTGAGACAGCTGATGCTCATCTAATTCTCTGCTCAAGACACAGGCTGGCAGAGCATATGACACTGCATCATTCATGTTTAAAAATCTACACCTTTAATCCCAGCACTTGGAAGGCAGAGGCAGGTGAATCTTAGTGAGTTCGAGGCCAGCCTGCTCTACAAAGTGAGTTCCAGGACAATCAGGACTGCTACACAAAGTAATCCTGCCTCAAAACACAAACAAAATTTGCACTTTTCTTCCCAAAGGCAAACTGGTTCAGAACTAATCAATGCCTGCTAAGTAGTAGCCTGTGCATGTGACATGCAGTACGTGCACGCATACCTGTGCACGTGATCGCTATTTATTATTCATTCATTTCGATGCAAGGCTTCTCTGTGTAGCAGCGTGGGACTCACTCCCAGTTCATAAGCATAAAGTCAAACTCCTCATGCTTTTGATCCTTTGCAAGAACACAATGTGTATATGTGATTTAAAGTACCCAAATTCTCTGCCTTGATCTGGAGATCATCAGAGCCTGCATAACTGCTCTGTGCTAGGACGTGACGCAGTGCATAAATCAGATGGTAAGCAGACCCACTACACTGGTACACACTTTGAATGACATCACAAGCCCTGATGCATGTTTCTAGTGGGCACACCCGGCACAGAGCTTACAGTGCAGTCCCTTCGGAATGACCCGACTGACTGGTAGCACACTTGTCTTCCTCAGGAGGCCCTGGTGGCCACCACAGCCAAGGGACTACTAGCAGGTGACAAAACCTGAACCCTAAAGTGCCTGCTGCCCAGAAACAACACAGCAGCAACGGTGAGGCTCTTGTCCTCCCTTTCCAGGTACCCTGATAACCTGCCTGTGCAGGATCTATGTGGATGGCTAGGTCTACCAGAGAGAATCCTCAGGAGACAAGGGAGACACTGTATGGGAAGGAGCTTAACTGCCAACAGGCCACTTGGTACATCTTGCGGCTAAGTATGTGTAGAATAATAATGACTAGGTGAGCCAATGAACTGGATACAGGCTATCCTTATTTCTGTTTGCCCATCCCAAGGACACTGATAATGCAGGACTGCCAACGTGGACAGAGATGTTCTGGCCGACTGTGGTCAGTTCTGTGATAACTATGGGTGGTCTCTACCTTCTGTGAAGCACATACACACTCGTGAATTTTCACTTATATGGAAACCAAATCAAGCAGACACCTCTCTCTTGTGATCTGTGTCACTCACTGGCTTTTCCTCAGCACAGAGCCCAGGCTTGGTGCGTGTGAGCAGCACTGACCAGGGGAAACTGCACAGGGCAGAGATGGTTCGGGACCAAGCTGGCCCTGCAGCTCTGGCAGACACACCTGCTTTGCATTTCCAGTTCCTCGCCTTTGCTCCCAACTCTGCTCCTCGCCACAGCATGACTGCAGGAAAGCCTTTAGCAATGCCTGGTTTGGAGTTGACCTTCCTCTTTTAACTGAAAAGAATCCACTTACTTTGGACATAGAAGGAGGACCTAAGACGGGTGTCAGAGAAAGCCTGCATCTGGGCTAGGTTCTCTCAGAGGTGATGCAGGTTTCCACACCCCATAGGGCAGCACTGGCACTTGAAGAAACACCAGGAGTGAAATGAAATGAATGGCTTTATTAACTGCAGTAAGCTGTGGCATCTGGGACTCCTGGTGGCACAGAAACGAGGACATTGTATTTATACAAACAGCGAGTGTCCCAACAATACCCAGAATTCATGGGCAATGTGAGCTAATGGCAAGCCTAGCAGTGTCTAGGCAATACTAAAAAAGCATGGCTGAAACAAACTAGACAATGACCTCATTCTACTTCTATTTTAGAAGAAATCTGTCCCTTATTAAAAAGGATAAACCTCAGGATAAAGAGATTCTAGCGGGCTTAATACCCCATGCAGGTGTGCACATAGGAAAGTCACCCTATCTGCTGGGGCCGGTTTGAGGAGGAATCCTCAGGTATGTGGTGTCTTGGCTGAGTTCACACAATGGCTATCACAGATTCCTTTGAAAATGGAGATAGAAAAAAAGTCAAAGAAGAGGGAAGATTTCAGCACACGGGGCCAGAGCCAAGGGGAGGGGAAATCTTCCCACTCTCAGTCTGTGGATCTGGACATCTGTGATTAATAAAAGCACTTAAAAATGTAAGAAGAAAGGGGTCATATCCTGCTAGCTGCAGACTAAGGAAGATTAAGGGTTTCTTTGTTTGCCTTTTCCAGCTTTCTCCTGACTTTCATAATGGGAGAAAGTCGCCGAGACTCTGTCCGTGTGCTGGAGCAACGCTTGGCTTGCTGAGGGTCTCTAGCAAACTCTAGAGTTAAATACTGCACACTCTGAGCTTGAAAACACCTCACCCAAATCTACATATTTTTTTTTTTCGTTTCACAGTCTCAATAGCATACAAGTGGGGTGAAGGGGACATATGTGACCTGGGGGCTGGGGCCTGACTGGCACACGCAGGGGTCCTGCAAGCATTTGCTGAGGAGGCTACTTATAGACAGCTGCAGGCAGGTGATGAGGTTGGAGTTGCAACCCTGCCGGTCACCTGCATGGTGTAAGTATCTTTAAATCCATGGCTGCCTTCTGCTTTAGGTGTAAAACTTCCTGAGGTGTAAAATGGCAATGATTTTCCTTCTGTTAGGTGAGGCAGTTGTAAAGAAGGCTATTGTAAATACAACCTAATAGATATTAGGCAATATTCACGCTTTTGCAAGAAAAAAAGAAGCTGCAAACAGCGTGGAGGGATACAGGGGAAATGGAGTCAGATGATCTACTTCAAGGCTTGCAGTAGGAAGAGCAGCTGTAACTGCACAGGCAAATGCTGTTCAGGCTTCCCTCATCCCACAGCACATCAATGAAGCACACACGGGACAATAGCTGACAGTTGACTCACGGGTGAGGAGGCACGGCCACCACAAGAAGCACATACTCAACATGGGAGACCTTCCAGTAAATCTCTGTCTCACATTTCAAATTCTCTTGCAGTATCCCCAAATGAGAGAGGGAGGGGGAGGGGGAATAGGAGGGGGAGGGGTAGAAGGAAAGGGGGGGAGAGGGAGCACACAGGGGAAGTACCCAAGTCTCGCTCCTAGGCAGACAGTGTTTCACTGAGCTAAACCTATAGTTCCTGGCTAATGATCATGACTCTGTCTTGGTGTCCGCTGCGGGTGTGTTGAAGAACATGCGACACACGAACTATGCCACGATGTCTTAGGATAAGCATAACTCCAAGAGAAATGTCTACAGCAAAGAACTGATTTCCAGCTCATGTAGGCATGTTGACAAGTGGAGGCATCGTTACTATGTAAGAAAGACAACCCTGAAGGCTGTGCTTCTATAGCTGGAGGCCAGCTGGGCAGGCTTTAACACTGTATCAGACTTATCCAGAGCTGATGCAGAAAGTCAGACCAGGGAGCTGGCAGTGAGCACACTGGGCCAGAAGTGCAGACTATTTGAGAAGCAAAGAAAAAACAGACTGCTAGCTCGACTGTGACTCAACTGGCTACAACAATCCACAGCATCTCTATGTTCTTTAGACGGGACTTAAAGTCTGTTTCTAGAATCAAGCTATCATTCTTTTTCTTATTTACAGAGAAAGAGAGAGAGTCACCACAGTGCCCTAGAGACTCTCTCAAGACGACACAAAAAGTCAGCCAATCTGTAAGTTATTCCTCCAGATGCTCGTCCAGGGACTGTGTCTTGTCTAACACGATGATTACAATGGTCTGACGGTCCACATTACTGGAGATAATGATGGGCAATACACCTGGGGAATCAGCTGAGGGACTAAGGAAGAGACACCGACCGCTTAGTGACATGGGACAGTACTGGTGGCTAAGACCACGTGTGTTTTCATGGCCATTTTCCAAGTTAGAATCTGCCTTCTACTTTTGAGTATCGGAAACCTTTTCTTCCCTGGATTCTCCTTCCAATCCAGTTTCTTTGTGCTGACACAGGCTCAGGTCCCTTCTGTTCTTGGTCCCACTGAGCTCTAATTTGTACCCTGGCACTGAGGATCCATCGGCGTGGTAGCAATGACTGGACAGTGTGTGCCAGAATCCCATGCCTTTCCCACACACCACTAGGCTGTGACCGTCACATTGATGCCGTGACAACAGAGGAAGTAATTTTTGCAAAGGCAGAAGCCAGGGAGAAGCACTGAGCCTGGAGAAGGGGATGGATGAAAATGTGGTCTATGAACACAAAGTTCACTTTACACACATTTTAGAGTGTGGTGCCGAGAGGGTCCTTGGTGCAAGAAATGTGAACTTTGTGTCTGCATTAAATAAGAAGCAAGCACAGAAGACACAAGGGAAAAAAGATAAATTTCCTTGCCTTTAAAAAAAAAAAAATAAAAATCCAGATTGCACTGGAGGCCCCAGCACGGCATTGCCACGGATCGCGTTGTAATGAGGAACACATGTCTCCCAGCCTGAGAAAATGCACATAAACGGCCAACAGATGCAGCTCCTCGGCAGTACCCTCCCACACACTCACCGGGGAGTGCTAACAGCAGTGCCCCCCTCCCCAGCTCTCATGACCCATGAATCCCGAAACACACAATAGTCATGGGCATCAACCCCAAAGAAGCTGCTCTAGCCTTTTCTTTAGGAAGGCTGAGTGCCAGAGCCATGCATAGGCACTCGAGCATGTATGCACACGGGCATGGGAACACGTAAGCTGGGGAGCACGTTTGCACCTGGCTTGTGCTCTAGTCTCAGTGTTACCAGTTTGTGCAGTGTGTGGTCCCCTTAATACCCAACCCAAGCAGGGTGACCCCTGGAGAACTCTCAGTAGGACTGGTCCTCAGTTTTCTTCCTGATGTACTTGAATATTATATGAACATCAGGAAACACGACTCTTAGATTTATCCAGTAAGAGGGAGGTTGGATGCCATCATTTCTAGTCTGGAAGCCATTTCATTTCAAAGGTCCTTTTAAACGTCATCACTAAAGTCTCAGATAAAAAGACACGAAGAACAAATGGCACAACCTGTTAGCTGGATAGTCAGACGAACAGAATCTAACTCATTGCCGAAATGGACATTTACGAATACATTGGAGCTGAGGCAATGCAGTCATCATGAAGGACAGGCTGAGCTAGCCTCGATGTCAGAAATCGGGTCAAGGGATGGAGGGGGCAGGACTCTCCAAGCATGAGGATCTGCAGCAGGTGAATGGCTGTCTGCTTCCAGGCATAGGGAGTCTCACAAATCAGGGCTCTGAAGAGGACAACCTTGGTGACAGCAGGACAAGATGAACATTAAGGAACAACTAGCTCCTCCCCGGCACTTTCTAGACTCCTTGTGTACCCTCCCCTTAGGAGAGGCAGAAAGCAGAGGTAATACCTTCCCTCATATAGGTCTCTCAAGAGGCAGTGGCCCAGGAGAGCCAGTCATCCTTGAGTCTACTGCTCACCGATAAACACGTAGATTCTGTGTAACAATCAAACTTGTGAAAATAAGCCGTGAAAAAGAGCCACATTATAAAGATGGCTTCCCCTTCTTCTGTCACCCTGAGGTTAGAACTCACTTTTAAATGCAATCCTTCTCTACTCTGGACAAACACTGACTTGGAGGAATTTTCTAGTCCTTGTTTTTGGCATCTAGAATGATCAGGCTGTCTTCAGTGCTTTTTATGTGTGTCAGGGCCCATTTACTTTGGTGAGAGATGAAGAGCAGAATTTCTCTGCAGACAAACATCTAAATTGTCTGAGGAGAAAAAGTCCCTGAGGAACTATTTTGCCAATGATGAATGGTAGGGTAGGGTCTTAAGATTCAAGGTCAAAAGCAGATTGTTGCAAGATAGCAGTGATGCATGCAAACACACACACACACACACACTTTCTTACAAAAACAACGGCAACAAAAAACCAAGATTAGAAAGACATGTATGAATCCCACAAACTACAGCTTTCTGTCACCCCCCAATCCAGCACCATCTTTCCTTTGCGATGAGAGTAATCACTGGTGTGTGAAGGGGGCTGGGTAGGGCCGGGAGGATGCGCAGTGTCTTTGCAGCAGCCTTCCTGGATGATCTCTAGTCAGCACGCAGACTGGTGATGTCCACACTGAGGTGTGGGACACTGTTCCTGGGAACAGTGGGTAGAAAGGGACCTAGGTAGCTCTGGGAGGCGAGACTGACTTCCCACTGAGGCTCCAGGTGCTGGAGGAGACCCCACCTCACATCCAGGCACCAGCACCGAGGCCGAGTGACACCCTGCAGACCGAAGATGTAACCTGGTCTTTTCCCTTTCAAAGCTGGAGCCCTTCTGAATGCTCTGTGGTGTGCCTGGCTTTTCTGTGAGGTTGAGATCTTCTGTGGTACCCAAAAGTCAAACTGTGCCATTTAAAGAAGAATTACCAAAAACAAACAAGAAAACCAAGGACCAGCCTGCTCAGTATTTAGCTCACTGTTCAAAGGGCTAAGAAGGTTCTCTATTTCATGAAGAAACAGTGCCTTGATTCTTAATTTCTGTTTGTGAAGTCATTTCCAGGGCACTGCAGTGTTTATTGTTGCCTGAACAGACACACAACTCATCATTTACAGGAACACAGTTAATTTGGGGGCGAGCAGCAGTCACATGGCGCCCACACACCATCCTGCCTTCAGAGCCCCTAATGTTAGGAATCGTGGATACTTAGCTCATGGTTACAATGGTCTCTGAAGCTCAACACAAAGTAACAGGTATGGAAATATCTAATCTTACCTACAGAAGGCTTACATCTGGGGCAATTTCCACAAGAACATTTATACCTTCGGTTGTCATCTTTTTTCTTACATGTTAAAAACAATGAAGTCACTTGGCTTGCCTTGTTAAAGGGTAAGTCTACAATTTGGGTAGAAGGTAGATGCTTTTAAAAGCAAAAACCTGTCTTCATGAGAAGCATGGGACACACAAAGACCTTCCAATACAACACAATTTAAAAGAACATTCTACAGTTAAACTGTGTGGTTTAGTTGAAATGGCGATAAGGCTATGCTTACGCTTAGTCCATACATAAATTTGTTATTGTTCTTTTAAATCAAAACCAGATTCAGAATGTCAGCAGAGAAGTGTTTTACTGCCTCAAAAATGTCTGAATTGCATTAGCATACACATAATTGAGCCAGCTATGAACCGTGCAAACTTATAAATGTTGTCATAGAGCCCATACCAATATGGTCATTTTTTATACAGCATTAAGGGGCAGTGGGGAGGCCCTGGAATGTTCTGCAGTGAGCCTGCCAAGTATTATCACTCTCCACATCCTCCATGGGGTGGTTAACTACGGCTTCAGTCTCAAGGGATGGAATATTAGTTCAGAAGAGTTATAGCTGTGTAGAGGGAGGAAGCAGAACACTCTCTCCCAAACCACAAAGCAAATATCCAGCACATAGTCTGGAGTTCTTGGTTTAGTTCAAAAACAAAGAAATAAAAGAGTCCTAACCCATTAAAAATTCCTTCCAAACTGCATTTTAGTAACACTAACAAAAGCAAAACGGCGCTGCCACTGAAGCTCACAGCACGTGGACGAACATGAATACAGCTGATGCCTGTGGACTTTGGGAGGAAAGGCTTTGCTGCAGACATGATGCACAGAGCACTGTTCACCCCACAGCACACTCAAGGTCACACCGGCCGCCCCTAACTTTACATCACCTTGCTTTCTACCTCCCTCGGTTCAAGTGACTCCTTCGGTCATCAGTTAGGGACGTTTAGAGTATGGTTCCCTTCTTTTGGGGGGTGATCACATCTAAAACAGCAACAGCACAAACCGAAGAACGAAAAGAAGGCTGAGGTGCTTATCTTTGGAGGGAGCTGAAAATTCTGTCTGTCCCCTGCTTCTTGGGCCTCAGGAATAGGCAGGCAGTTTTCTAAGGATCGCCTCTTGTCAACTGAGTCCTGTAAGAGCTCTTCCCTCTGTGCCATTCAGGCTACTTACTGGTAACTGGTGCGAAGGAAGGAGGGGAGAGGGGCCTGGAGTTTTTCCAGGAAGAAACAAAGCAGGCTCAGAGACAAAGGGAATGAAAAGAACTACCGCCTCTGCTAGGAGCACCAATTAAAGCAGGATCCTGTCCTTGGCTTTAATCAGTGCCCCTGTGATAAACTGGCACTGCCACCTCCAGGGAGCAAGCACCCACAGGAAGCAATCAGTCTCTGCGTGGGGCTGGGGTGGAACACAACTGGACTAGGCACTGTGCTGGCTTTCCTTTGAGCTGAAGAGAGACAAAGGGAGACACATTCAATCTTCAGGTCCTATGTGACCCTAGCAGAGCACACTCCCTCTTACCGTGATAAAGCCTGAGATTCAGCTTCAGAGCCCCAGGCCCTATGAGCTTAGAGACAGAAAGGGGAAAGGGAGGCTGCCTCAGAACTCATATGTTTTGTGCATCCCAGGCCTGAGCACTTGCTCTTCCTTTTCCAGATAACAGTTGAGAGTTCATTTTTACCACAAAGTTAAGAGTTACCTATAAGATGTCACGCAGAAGCATTCTCAGCTGTGCTGAGAAAAAAGGATGGTCAAATATCAAAAGTATCAATAAGAGAGACATTGATTTACACCCAGAAAGACGAGGGGACACACAGCAGACATTCTCAATGGCTGCCTCTGAGTTTTCTAGTTGCTGCAGTCAAGGATCCTGATCTGGTCCCTCAGATTTGCACGGTCTTAGGAAAGAACCGCAAAAAATGAACCAGAGCATCTGGTCCGTGGCTGCCCAGTCCCCACCCCCATTCCTGCAGGCGGGAAGAGGAAATCGAGGTTCCCTGGACAAATTCCAAGGCTCATTACTCCAAGCTCTCTGTGTTTATGGACTTGCTTGCTCACCCCAGAGGCCAACTCAGAGCACCTGGAGGAAATTCTTCAGAATGAAAAGCCATAAATCCGTGTTCTCCCTGAAGCCTAGCGGCTGCAATGTTTTAGAAAGATACACCAGCAAAGACAGAGATTGCAGCTCACCAGCAAGACGCCTGCTCACCTAGCAAAGTCAATTCCAGACCAGAAGTCATTTTTGCCCAACAGCTGGACTTCGGCATGGCTATGGCTCCTTACATGGAAGGGAGGACCATTGAGGATTACTATTATCTACTTATATCTCAAAATTCCACATTCACTATAAGCTCACTTGTAACATGAGACAAAACCTCATAACGTTTTCTCCTGGATAAGGTATCTATCCAGCATGTAAAACTTTTTCTATAAAAGTGAGAGGACAAAATTATTTTATAAATGTACTTTGCTTTAAAACATATAATAAACAAATTTTAACGAGGGTTCTGAAGAACACAGTATGGTGGAGGTGGGTGTATGGGGGAGGGGCACGATGTGACCGCAGACCAGCGCACTAACAAAGACTTAGCCAAGGTCACGTGGGTCGAGCGAGTAGGGATAAAATACTTGTTCTGGTTTCTGCAGTATTGTTCTAGTCCCCGGTGCCCCTGTGCAATACATACCATACCGCAAACTTCAAATGAGTTAATGGTGCTTGTTTGCTGAAGGTTTTTCGAGACAGGATTTCTCTGTACAGTCCTGGCTATTTGAGAAATTGTGCTGTAGACCAGGCTGGCTTTGAACTCACAGAGATCCACCTTCGTCTGCCTCCCAGGTGCTTGGATTAAAGGCATGCACCACCACCACTCAACGAGCTAGTAGTATTCAAGTGGGTTTGGGGGTTGGAGATAGAGTTTAGATTCCTCCATGGTTCATGAGCTACAGCTAATCCTCACAGCAAAACAGTACTCTGAGGCTATTGTTTTTGTTTATTCACACTGGAGTGAATATTCTATGTGCTCCTACCCTTCAGGAAAGGTTCTGAAAGACTTGAAATTGAATTTCAAATTCCAAAACACACAGCACTTCATATGTGAATCCGTTCACTCTTCTGGGGGAGTCTCCCAGCATGTAATGCAGGAGTTATGCAGAGTGCCGGTCTGGATCCTAAACTGGTGTAGCTACTTCAAAACGAGCTACTCAGCAGCATCCCCGTCTTATTTATAACCTGGGTGCACACACTGGAGTTTCCTAAAAGACAATTTACAGGTCTTTTATTTGTTTAAGACAGAGGCTAGCAAAGGAACATAAGTGGGAACTAAGTCGCGCCCCTAGCCAAGAAGCTAGTCACAACTGATAGCCACAGGGATGGTCAGTTGTCTTCAATGGAGTGATATTGGGCATATCAATCACACACACATGGATTTTTATTCTGTTTTGTTTTTGAGAGAAAGAAACAAACATGAAATTGGGCAGATAGTGAGGTCTGGGAGAAGCCAGGGGAGTAGGAGGAACATGACTAGAATAGACTGTATGAAAATCTGAAAGAAAAGAATAGTTTTAAAAGTTATGTAGCCCAGGCTGGCATGGAACTCAAGACTCCCTGGACTTAGCCTCTGGAATGCTGGGATTTTCGGTGTGTGCCAGCACCATACTGACAGTACTGAACTTCACCTTCTCCTTTTCTTATTTCCTAACAATTGCCTAAATTCTGGCTAAGGTGATGTAAGGTTCCACACTGCCACACAGCCAGTGAACTAGCTTCCGTGTAGCAGGTCCCCAGAGCTCGAGGCCAGACCCTCCACAGGTGTACAGAATGGTTGGCCACTCTGGATATCTTCACAAGCATAAAATATCTGCTTTGGAATTTCTTTCCTGGCCACGAATCAGAATCCTTTATTTCTGTTCAAGTATGATGGATACATAATCAATGTAGACATAGGATCAGTGAATATGAAAATATTACTCCAATGCAATGTTGGGGAAGGTGCCTCAAATTAGTATAAATTGCTGGAAATGATGAACAGCCAGCTACCTTCCTCTCAGAGGAGTGGAAGGGACAAACTGGACTTTCATTTCCCCTTTTCCATCCTTTAGCGTGAAATAGTATTTTCCTCTTCTTCTTAAATCTAGGTCAACTTTAAAAAAAAAATCTGTGGTGCCAACTTTAAGGACATCTTTTAAGACTTTCTTAATAATTTAGAAATTATAAGAACAAAATAAGTATAGGAAAGACAATAGCATAATCATCCTCCATTATGAGAAAAGGTCTAATAATATCCTTTACTAAGAAGAGGATTAACTATTTCTAGAACTCAAAGGCCCCTACAGAAAAAAAGATGCTATGTCTCACGATCCAGTAAACGCCTGGAGCACGCAGTGACGCCCAGGAGGGACGGTCTATCAGTACTCTCGCTTTTCAGTTAAAGATGAAAAAGTTCGTGGAGATGAGGTAATTTGCACACGAGCCAGAGCTCCCGAGTGGTCCAGACTTTGCATCAGACTTTGACATTACCAATTGTTTTTTTCTGCACCAGTTATTTTTAATCAAGTGAGCTCATCCCTCATCCACCTTCATCTTCCCACCACAGGAATGCCTACTGCCCAGTATCCCTCATGGGTAGACCCAGGTCACAGACCTTTACATAGTAAGGGCATCACCTCTCAAGACAACCACTCCGGGACAGCGTAATTAACACAAATATGATAAAATCCACCAGCACCTGCCAGTGACTTAGAATACTGCTAGCTCTGTGGATGAAAACCATGATGAAACAGTATAAAAAACCATGTTTACAGAAGCAAGCTGAGCACTCCAGGGTTGATACTTATATCCTTAAGGGTTCATAAATCAAACTCAAGTCTGTTGTTTAGACCTCCCAAGGACACCCAGAAGGAAGTGGTACCAATTCCCCTCAAGTGCTGAACGCCTATTTTCAGTGCCCCCTTTACCCATGATATGCCTCCTTCACTGGGGACCCTTCATCCCAACTGATCCAGTCAAGTTTATAGTGAATGAGAGAGCCCACAGGCTCAGCAGCTCCCTCTGGCTCTACATCTTGCTGCCCACTCTTCTTGAAGTAAGTGTGTGTGTATGTGTGTGTGCGTGTGTGTGTATGTGTGTAGACAGTGGCTAGAAGCAAGTAAGGCAGATATTCCAAGAGAACCAGGACAGGACTGCGATTATAGCAGAAACCACCCCTAGGAACTAGCTTCTGAGAAGTCATCTTTTTAGTTGCATGGTACTGCCAGATGCGATGGGCAGAAAGCTGGCCAAGTCTGGAGAGTTGAAGGGGAATGATCTATGCACTGGGCAGATCCAGCTCTCCTTCTCTTGGATTTCTGTATTCTTTATCCTCTTCAAACTGGAGCTTCTCTTGAGAGAGACCTTTGTAGGGATCACATTTTATTTATTTCCTCTGTGGACAAAGCCAGACCCTGGAACACACACTCCCCTAATACAGACAGTGGAGGCTGCAGAGTCCATCTCTCCCACCTGACTTTATCTTACATGCCGCACGCAGGTCTTAAGAGAAGCACAGAATCTACACACCAGTGCTACGACACTGTTTTCAACGCATCTGAGAACTCCCTGAATACATTAAAGCTGAAGCAGACACAAACCCACCTAAAGCCACAAGAAGGCAAACTGGAGCATAGATCCCTTCTGCCTGTTTATATGCAATTTCAGAGAAAAATGATGGCCACTGCAGTGCTCAGACTAGAAACGCCACACAGCACCTGATGCCTGAGCACAGCACTGGCCTTGGTCTCTGGTCTCCAGCAAGCCATTCCCACCCAGCCCTTTTACAAGGCAGTAGGCACGTAACACGATTCTGTATCACCACATGAAATATTTCTGTTGCAGAACACACATCGACTGGGGAAGCAGCCGGCAGGAAGGAAACAGGCAGAGAAAGAAGCGCAGAACGAGCACCCAGAAAAGCCATATACCTAGGTCCAGAATCCAGTACTTGCAGGTGCCTGGCTGTCTGCCGCTGCAGTAGGCTGAGCCGACAGAAGAAAGCGAGTCCAGCGTGTCGACTGGCTTAACTCCGTTTGGCATGGTGAGTGGAGATCTAAAGGTCCAGGATCCCCGTCCCTACCTCTCCTCGCACGGTAGCCAGAGCACTCACTGAGCAGCGATGACAGAGGCTGAACAGCTCGGAGAGCAGCAGCTCATGGCCTGGACTGAGCAGAGCTCTCCTCTGTTCCCCTGCAGGCTCTGAGCACTGCCTAGCAGTTGGGGCTCACATGTGGGAATAGCCAGACACAGACTACATTCTACCACAATGACTCTAATTGGAGCTCAAGGAAATTCTCAAGGCACCCTGGGAACCAGATGTTTCTCTTCTCCGGCACTAACCAGCGCTGGATTTCCTTACTTGGTGAAATGTAAAGTGACAGATGTCCTCCCAGCCCTGGGCTTTCTGGACAGCTTCTCTGGCTTGGGCTTTGTGTACATCTGGAGGGAGGTCCTCTCGGAGACCTCTAACAAACAGGGCCTCCTGATGAGACTTGATAAAGAGAGATGTAATGCCGTCTGAGAGCCAACTGGTTACATCACTGGGCAGAGCTGCACTCTCCACGTATTGAGAACAGCTCCATTCCTCCTTCCAGGAAGAGAAAATAAATACCCTTATATGTGATGTGTAAAGGCATGTTTATTAAAGCACATCTCAGGCTCTCATTCCTGTCCTCTGAGGAAACTGGGAATTTTCCCTAGCCGATACAGCTGCCATTGCCAGTTCCTGTGGGTTGCCATCTCTGTCTCTCACACATGATGGTTCAAAGGGGATTAACCCCTTTGAATCATGCTGGACCCTTGCTCCTCATGGCAAGCAGGTGCCCTCCATCCTATGAGGGCCACTCTTATTTTGGAAACACCTAGAATATTCTCTATGTCCATGCCTGGTGTGCAGGACCTTTTTATTAGTGTTGCTTTGTCTTCCTAAGACTTTTCTGCGTTTGTTGCAAAATAAACTTAAAACTCTTAAAGAAAACATGGGTACAGCACAGACTTCTGTAAAACATTACACGACACATCCACGGTCTGCAAAGGTGGTTTCAGAGGCCAATGACTGAACACAAGCTGCTGCAACACGGGGCCCTTTGTACGTTTTTCTCATTTTAATTTTATGGCGAGGATTTGGCATTTACAGATGCACATCGAGCCTCATATTCCTACAGAGCAAAAGCATGGCATGGGGTTTGTTCTCCCTGTAATGGTGGGTCCTGTGTGTGATAGATCCAGATGGGATGCTGACTGCAGACCCAAGGGAGAGGTGTGACCCACACAGAGCACTTTTTATACAAGCAAAGGAAACTTTATTACCAACTCAATAACCCTGTTTGTTGGCAAAATAAGCAGTAAAAATTGCAATCTACAGCCATCAAGTTAATTGGCATTCTAAAGTTTCACTTATCGACTTTATTACACGCTTTACCTTTTCCCCTCCGTCTAAAAATACCGACCACCAAAGACAGGCTATTAATTAAAAGCTAGAGCCGGTTGTCAGGGCAATGAATTACCTCATGTGAAATCTAAGTTCTCTGTGAAGGAAGAAGAAGGGGTTGAGGCTTAAAAGTAAGCACAGTGATGTTGGCTGCAGATGTATGGGAAATTCCCCAGAGACCAATCTCTCCAAATTCTCTAACTCACATATGCCAGGAAGTTGAAGCACAGCAGGAAAAAGGAGTACTGGGAGCAGGGAGCATTCTCCTCCCATTTTCCTGCAGATCATGGAAGCTTGAGGCTGGAGTGTTCCGTGTGGAAGTTCCCTTTCACTCAGTCAAGTGAGCATGAGGTGGACCTGGCAGAGGATTCACTGACCCTGAATCCACCATGTGGGGAAGAGGGGCCCGCAGAAATGTGGAGGTCAGCGAACAGAAGGCATGAGAAACTAAGCGAGGGTTAAGTTCTAGTGGTCAAACAGGTAGAAACAGCACTCGAACTCTTAGTTCTCCCTGCTACAGTCAGGGTCATGGAGTGAAGACTACAACTCTGTTATGAGAATTGGAATATACGGACTGAGGGGCATTAGTGGGGAGGGAGAGACGGATGGAAAGGAGAAGGAGAGAGAACGTGGAGGTAGATGTGGGTGACATACGCAACCAGAATTCAGTTTCAGAGGTGGCAATGTGGGGGTGCACAGAAAGAAAACTGGAGGACACGAGGCCCTGGGCAGCAGTTAGGGTGCCGAGTCCATTCTCACGTGTGACTGTGTGTCTTCAGAGCACATCTGCAGTGACACACTTCCTAGGCACGGAGAAGACAGTGGCTTGAATTTGGGGCTGGGATGTGGAATCACTTTAGAACTGATGGGAGTGGGGTCTGCAAAGAAAGAAGACTGAGTTGCTTTGCAGAAGTAAGTGAGGTGGAGGAGACAAACATTTCAGGCTCCGGGCAGAGAAACGGGTATGTTATCTAGAAATAAAAAGGGAAGGTTTAAAGAAAGAAAAATGTTTGGAGGTATTTTTCATGGTTTTGACATTTTAATTTTATGGCCAGGCATATAATTTAGTATGTCACAAAAAGAATGGAAGATCAGTCTAAGAGAGTTATAAAGACATAATCTTTGTTCATGAGTACCAAACACAGGGAGGCTGGGAAGATACAAAGGGTCTCTGACTAAGAACATTATGTAAGTTGAGATTTGAGGACTGAATTTATGATGGTATGAAAGCACACCTGGTAATGCTTGTGCCCTCCCCTACAGCTCAGCATTCGGTGAATTACATAAGACATCAAACAGCCACCATGCTACATGACTGGGCTTCCTGCAGACTAACGGAAGCGCTCTGAGCAGGTGTAAGGCAGGCTGGGGGTAAATGAGATGCTCAGTAGGCTAGGTATATTAAATGTACTTTCTACTTCCCATATTTCCAACTCGCAATGAGTTTACTGGGACATGATATCCATACATTTACTGGTTAGTGGGTCATAAGTGATATAATTTGAGAAGCATATTAAAGAAAAAACTGAGTTTCAACTCTTGGAATCATGGTTATATTTCACATATACCCTGAACAAATATTATACTCTACAAGGACTGAGAAAGAGGCTAAACTGTGTCCCTCCAAATTTACACAGTGAAGTCTTAACTCCCAGTGTCCTTGAACAGGACTGTGGCTTTAGACAGAGTTCAAAAAGGCAATAAAGATGGAATCCTAAGCATCGCACATGCCCATCTTCCTGCACTTGGGAGGCTGAAACAGAAAGACTGTCATAAAAACAAGACCAATGTGGTCTACATAGTTGAGTTTCAGGACAGCCTGGGCTACTATAGGGTAAGACCCTGGCTTAATAAACAAACAGGAGTGGCTGGGTGAGCTCGAAGCCAA
Source organism: Neodon shergylaensis (assembly GCA_025134845.1). Lineage (NCBI taxonomy): Eukaryota > Metazoa > Chordata > Mammalia > Rodentia > Cricetidae > Neodon > Neodon shergylaensis. The sequence goes on along the minus strand of JABTXL010006268.1, from coordinate 8,273,581 downwards.
CGGGACTGACTTTCCTATAGAAAGGGAATTAGAACAGGGAGACAGTCAAGTATGCATGATTACTAACAGCCACAGACACAGGGAAAAACCTATGAAAACACTAACACTATCAATACCTCCATCCCAAAGCCCTAGCCTCTAGAATTACATTTTCGGTGAGAGAATCCACTTCCATAGTTTATGTACATCATCTGGAATGTGGTAGTTATCAGGTACTAAACGGACAGGGAACTGAGGTGTGTGCACCCACGCGCACAGTGGAGTGGACAAAAGGGGACGGAACAGCAAACCCGCTCTGCAAACACATCCTGCTGCACATTGCAAACCCAGACCAGCAAAATGGGAAGGAGGCCAGCTTCTCAGAGGAAAGAGTACTAGCCATTCTAAAGAGTCTGGTGAGGTGCAGGCTGAGTACTCTAGCTATGGAAATAATCTACCAGGAAAAGACAACACAAGTGTGACTACGGTTGAACAAAAGTGGACACTGGTACCCAGGTATTTTATACAAACACATAGAGAAAGGAGAGGGAAAGAAACTACCAAGGGAGAAAATTAACCTTCCCTTCACCTCTGCTGGGAGGACCTTAGCTAAATGGCCCCATCTTGTACCTGGCGACAGCTCCCGGGAGGGGCTCCTAATGACCAATGTTAGAACTCTGTTGGGAAGCAGGAGGACATTGAGTGTGAGATCTCAGAAAACGGCACAATACAAAACTGGATGAATAAATGAGTATGATAAAGGGACAGCTCAGCATTCCAGAAAACCCCATTTCATAAATTTAGAAGGAATGGGAAAAACAGATACTACTCTGGCTAGCTTTACATTAATAATGGCTGGAGGCGGAACTCCTGATGGCTGAAAAAAAAAATCCCAACCCAGCAGAAAAGCAGGACAAGAAAGAACATTTGCATAGTTTATAAAAATATATCATTACGTGGCATTGACTAATTACCATCAGAGAGCCAAGAACCAGGGTGGGGGGCTAGAGCTGGGATGAAGGCCAGCGCACAAGGGACAGCAGGCCTCTCCTGTGGTCCCCACACAACTGCTTCAGGGCTGTCCCTGCCAACACGACACAGATACATTAGCTCTGAAAAAACAAGTAAATTCAAAGTGGGGGGCGCATCCTACGACAAAAGGAGCCAGTAAGCCTCAATTCCACTTCTGAGGTAGGCTGTGTGTTCTGTTTGGTGCTGTGCACTGTTATGAGTGATTTGCTAGGATTTGAGTGCAAAGACATCCCCAAAACAGAAATTCTATTTTGGCAGCTTTTCTGAAAGTCCCGCAATGTGTCAAGTAAACGTTAATAGCCCTCCCCCTACCCCCGGCTATTTTCAGGGGGCCTCAAAACCCTATCAGGATCGCATGGTCCAGGGGCCGAGGGTGCCGGGTCTCTGAAACGACATACTTCATTTCCTTGTGCCATCTCCATGGCCCTGCCCCCTCCCCGTGTTTCCGCTCTGCACAATATGCCCACAGTGCCGGCCCCAAGCACAGCTGGGGCTCGCAATGCTGTCCCTCAGGTTCCACGCACAAAGATGCCCCTGTCGAGGAGCCTGCTCCGGTTTCTTTACCCCAAGATAATACCTCCTGTCCTGGTGGGGGTGCCGGAATGACAGAACCCCAGCCTCTTAGGGCCCATTCACGTGTGCGTTCCCACTGCTTCTGCTACGCGTCACTCCACAAAAGCACCTTTATGGGGCCTTCAAAGCCTGCGATGCAGAGCCAAACCCGGACAGGCTCCCTTTCATTGCTTTATTTACTATCTTCTCAGGAACGATCTGAGTTTTCCTTTCTTCAACAAAACATTCCGACTCTCCTCATGTTAGGTCATTTTCTGATGCCTCAGCATGGTTGTCGTTTGCAGAACTGCAAGATGACAGATAGACTCTTAAAAAAAAAGGGGGGGGTACTATTTACTCCTGTCCCCCTCCAAATGCAGGGCAATGTAGCTAGCCCTGAACAGCCAACCGGTGCGGATGATACCTCCATTCTGTGACATTTCAAAATTCAAAGTGTACGTCACACATTGACAGGGGCAGGACCTGAAATGGAATCCCTTAGCTCTGTCAAGGAAGGGAGACCACGTGGTCAGGTCTCAGGCCAGGCCATCTAACTCCTGCATGAGGACTGAAGACCCCTAAGGAAAGCAATCTTTGCACACTCATGAGTGATTAGGCCAGGACAGGGGAGAAGAGGCACAGAGAGAAGAGAAACATTAGCTGGGAGGGGCTTCTTTAGGTAGTGTCTGGCTTTTAGAATGGTTATGTCATATTCAAATAACAGACCATTGTGGGAGGCTGTGGAAGGGCCCCGGCTTTTGGCAGTGCCAAGTCGGGGGGGGGGGTGTCAGCAGTCCTGGGTAGAGTGGACCTTACATACCAGCTTTGGGCAACTAATTACTTCTGAAGGCTTCAAGCTACCTCCTTCATTAGAGCTTCAAAAGAGATGTCTCCTGCTCCTAAAAACCCATTTTATGTCACGTACTTGTTTATGGTAGTTAATTTCTCTGTGCTTCCATCCCGTCCCTCCCTCCCTTACCCTCCACAGAGAGATTATTCTTGAGATGGAATATAAAAAAGCCATGCAATGCCTGCCACTTTAAACCCCCAGTTTGTCCTGTTTTTACTGTTAATTTTCTAAGGCTCCAGCAGCCCACCTACCATAGGCTGAAATGTGTCTCCAAATTCTTATGCGCAAGTTATAAACATTGTATGTCGGAATGAGACACAGTGTCCAAGATGATCAAAACAAGGCCTGTATGTCGGAAGGTCCACCTCTAGTCTGACAGCATTCGAACCTGAACGTTTGTTTAGACGCGGACACGGCAGGGTGTACACAGGCAGTGACAGGCCGCTTGTCAACTGAGGCCTGAAGCAAAGGGGGAAAGTCAGTTTAGAATCTGGCCTCCTCCAGAGCTAGCTTTCTAGGGAAGAGACTCCCTGTCAGAGCCACTGGCCTGGGACTCTGTGCTGGCTGCATGGTGGATGAACACGCTCGTCTCCTGACACATATCTGCTCCTTAACAGACATGGTCTGCTCCTTCTGGAGCAGATCTGATGGAGGCTCAGGCATCTACCTAGTCTCAGAAAAACTTTTCACACAGTTTCAGTGACCCCCACACATTTTCTAGGCAGAAGAAAAGAACATTTTAAGACTTAGCTCTTTTCTTTCAGATATTGAACATTTCAGAAATAAAACACAACAAAGTATAAACTCAGTCTATTTCTACAGTATCATTTGCCACATATAGATATGCCTCTCTTTTCTTCCTTTTAACATAACCCCCTAGTGCTTTTTCAGCAAATATAAATTTTGTGTCTATCCCCCAGTCCTGACTCCTCTGTAGCTTGACTCTAGGTTGCTATACTACAGAGACTTGTTCCTGTATTGTACCTTTTTCACGAGTGTGTTATGCTCCAAGTGCACACGAAGCCAAGTTTACCAAAGACTGTGGTGTCCTTGCAAGCATCGCTAACCCAGCATGTGGATCACTGGATCCATGGGAACACATATTTATAGGACGCTAGAAATAGAACTGATGGGCCAAATGGAAAAGCAAAATTTTGGAGAGAAACAAAATATGTGAGCAAGTAATAAGTCAATCAGGCAAGTGACAATTTCAGTAAAGCATGTCATACAGTGACATTTGCTTGCATACAATGTCTACTTCCACAAATCCATAAAATTTGAATTAAATTTTCTTAATTGTATTTTACCCACCTGGTGGGGGGAATAATTCCTTAAAATCATTTATACAGATTGAATCATGAGTCTATCTTTATGTTTGTCTATCAGGTGGGCTTTTGGTAGATTTTTCCTGTTGACCAGGCACTGGTATGGAAATATTTATATTAATTTAATATTAATTCATTTATATTAATCTCTCCAAAATGCTTCCACCTTTATTACGGATTTAATGGAAGAAGTGTAAATTAGGAGTCTCCCATACAGAATAAAGGCCAGTAGTTTACAGTGCAGATATCATGCCTGTTCTCAAAGCATGGAGAAAATCAGCTTCTTGGCTCTCCTCCTCTAAACTCTATAAAGTTATGACTCCTCCTAAGAGATGAAGCTTATGACTCAAACCACTTTTCACACACAAGGAACTTGTGAGACGGTTCTTCTGTGGCCCCAGCCGTCTCCTGTCTCCATCAGAGTCTCTCAGCTTTCCGTGGGACTCACTTTCTCATACCTAACACTTCACTATGAATTTTGAGATGACAATGTTACCCTCTCCCTTGTCTGCCATACACAACTTCTGTTTCTACTGATGGATTCTGGAGGGAACATAAGAGGTCTGGCGGGCTGGGTTCAAAGCACCGACCTTTGCCCTCTGCTCCTCCTGGATTCTGCATGGACTCCAGAGGACCTGCGTAGGAGGCTCCTGGGGTCTTTTCTGAGCATAACCATCACACTGTGGGCTGACTGGTCATGTCATGTGCTGAATGGCCAGTGTGGGCTGCTCAACAGATTCTGGAACACTCCAGGAAGCACGATCATTCCACATTGTTGACTACCCAAGGTCACGATTTCCCCAAAACTTTCAAATGAAGCATGGGACAAGGCCAGAGAATGTTTATTATTTGAAGAGCTTTCCAAACAGGCTCGCTTCCCCCACCTACAGTGTTGAGTCTGCTCCACCGTGTGAGCCAGCTCTGACAGCCCTTATTCTGAGTTGCCTGGAAGTAGACCTGTGCTTGCTTGCTCCTGGCTTTTTCCATGAATGCAGAACTTTGAATTTACTAGGAACAAACACTATGGTTTTGTTCTCAGATGTAGTTTTTTTTTTTTTAAAATAGTTCAGAAATAATTGGATGGTTTCAGCTGCACCATTCCTTCTCTGTGTGCGTTAGCTTAGAAGTGTGCATCTCCAGCTAAAGCTATTGCAATTCTGGTTATATGGCGGTTCCTCTAGGACAACAGCCAGAGAACCCCTCCTTGAACACAGGGACACACAGTCTCTGTGCTAGGCCCACACCCACAGTCTGAGTATCAAGTATCTGTCTATCAAGTACCCTCAGAGCTGGGACCAGGTCAGCTGCACCAGGAACCAAGGGAAGCACAAGGAAACAGACGATGGGTTCACTCCTGCTGTACTGATGAAACCTGAAGAAAAGGTATCCTGAAGGTAGAAAATTCTTCTCAAACACACATCTTCTGATTTGACAGCTTCTAAGTGCCAGGATGCACCCATTTAAGGAAGAACTCCCTCTTCTGACAAGTCAATGACGCTCTGGTGTCTATGCAATGTCAGAAATGAGGGATTTTTAAAGTTTGTCTTCCAGAAATTGAGGTGGGAGTAGGTCCCCAAGGCCTGGCACCTGCCACAGCCCTGTTGGTCTGTGTCACATTCCCTGACACACCTGCCCACCAGTTGGCACCATGGATTTTTTTTTTTAAAATATAGGGTGTTGTTAGGTAGACCAAGCTGGCCTTGAACTCACACTCCTCCTGAGTGTTGGGGATTGCAGGTGAGCCGTACTGCGCCCTGCACCCGGCAGGCCATGGCCATTTACAGCAGCTGTGGGAGGACGGTTCCTCACTGTTTGTGCCTTGCCAATATCTATAATTCTGCGATGACCTAATATGGATACTGCCAATGCTGCTAATGTACTGTTCCTGTTCCGAGAAGAACTTAAATGTACAGTTGGAATGGGAAAATGCTCCCCATATGGAGCCCTCTGCAGAATAATAGCCGCTTGGGTGGCTCTGTAATTATATGCTCCACGGAAAGCACTCCTTAATCACAGGTCTGGGACTGAGCGCTCAGCCTTGGATAAACTGCTCAGGGACAATGTCTTTAATTCTTGGTGCGACTCCATGTTCTTCAGTCTTTCTTCCCACAGGGATTTGCATTAGCAGCTGTTCAAACAGAATAGAACGGTTCTTTCCAAATGAATTAAAAAGTTGCACACAGATCCCCCATTATATGTATTTTTAAGAATATGTGGGCAGGTACGGGTTTGAAATGCCTATGCATTAGTGAACCTGGGGTGTTATCTGCTGGCGGTGACCATGCAGTATGACGCAAATGCATAAACACAGTGGAATCACTTGTTCATGTCACTAAAAACTGATACCCCGAACTTTCTGGAACCATTTTAGGTCATTTAAAAATCACGAGTTATTTCAGTCTCATCTGAAATAGGAAGCTTACAGGTCACCTTCTGGGCGAGCGAATGGGAGGGACTCATGGAGGTGCCTGCAGGGAATGCCGGAGGGCCAGGATGGAGAAGTCTGGAGCTGAGTCTGTGCCCTAAGGCATCCTTAGGTCAGAGCAGGCTCGAGAAAGGAATCTGAGCTCGGTGTCCATGGTGCAGCCTGGATGGGCCACATGCTACTGAGGTTCTTGGTGCTGGACATGCACATCTAGAATCTAATATCGCGGGGGGTGGGCTGGGGGAAACGCTGAGGGCAAGGCCTGAGGGGGGGGCAGGTGTTCCTCTCCATCTGTGCTGTGACCACAGGGCTGAGGCTGTCCTGAGGACTACGAATATGGTTTAGATGGGGTTCACAACTCTTGGCTCCTGCTTGTTCTCCAAGGGAAAATCCCTTTGGCACGCCCTCTGTTCCAGGTTCAGCTGGGAGTGCAGATATCCTGGGTGTGGCTTCCAAGTGAAGGCACACCTGGTGACCTCATGAAGTTCCCATCCCCCATCTGTTGACCTCAGGGAAGGTCTTGTCCTTTGGGCTCATCTCTGCAACACGGGGCTGGGAGCAGGGCATGGGAGTGAAGGGGAAACCTGGCCTCACCCTAAATCCACAAGTCCTTAGGCACAGCCATGACCTCACCTGTACAAACATCGGGGAGGCTGTGGTCAGGGCTGATTTCGGGAGAGCAGCTCTGGAGGGAGGAATGGCCCTCAGACACACTATAATTTGCACCTTAGTGGAAACACACCCTCATCCATATTGGCATAGTGGTTACACATGTGATCATGATGTTATGGAGCTTACAGGCCCAGCATCAGGCCTCGACCAGCTACCTCAAGAAATTACGTCATTGCAGGAGTAGCCCTTGGCATAATGGCATATGGATCTTTGAGCTGTGAGTGATGGCCCTAGTAAATAAATCTATAAAAGATAAAATGTCAAAAAGAAAGAACAGAGCTTGACAAGTGGAATCACAAAGAAACTTACTTGTCTGTCGCCATCCTGCTGAGTGTGTACTCCAGATGTTAACCCCAGGAGCAGGGTCTCAGGGTCTCTTCGCTTATGGCCCCTTTCCGCACTGGATGCACAGCGAGCTTTTCTGCTCTGTCACTCCACTGTTTATCTGTAGTTCTGTCTGCTATGATGTTTATAAGCGTAGCTCGACACCCACAGCTGTCACTCACTAAAATCTGTTTAAAGATCTCCCAGTGAGTTCCTCTATTAGTCTCTCTGGCTCTGGTCACCATCAGAGCTTTCAGACTGGAGTTGTTCTCTCCGGGTTGCCCCAAGGTGGTGAAACTCTTGTGGATTAGATCAAATCTATTTCGCTGAACCACCCTCCCCCATAATCACTGGGTGAATGGTTTTCTCCTTTAGGCTTTTCTAAAAGATTTTTTGTTTGGCGAGATGAGACAGGCAGTGTTTGGGTTGAGCAAACAGGTGAAGGCTCTCGTTTGTTACCTGACACACCGCACCAAGGGGACAGGGTCTGTGGGTGAACACATTTAGTTTGGAACATGTTAGGAGACCAGAAAAAAACAAGATTTTATTCTATGGTCAAGAGAAAGCTACTGAAGGTTCAACAAGAGCTGGGCCATGGGTTTGTGTATAAGGTGCAAGAAGCAAGGCTAGGGTACCTGGGGCTGAGATGGAGAAAAAGAGAATGAATTTGAAATATATTGACACAAAACCAAAAAGATAGGGATGACATCCTCAGAAAGTTAAAGGTGGGATTAACATATCTCTTTATTCATACCTGCGGCTGCAACAAAGTATCTTAAAATGGGGGTACTTATTAAAGACAGCACAAGTCCATGATCAATGTGCTGGCAGACGCAGTGAGGGTCTGTTCCTCAGAGATGATGCCTGTGTTCTCATTTGGGGAAGGGCAGAAGGGCTCCCTAGGGTTGCCTCACAAAGACACTCGTTCTGATCACAAGAGCCCTGCCCTGGTCCCCACCTGTTCGGACCAATCCACTGGGGACTAGATTTCAACACATGCCTGGGGAAAGACACTGTTCAGCAGCAGGTGGGCCAGTAACGCTGCTTCTTGTTGCGTATCCACAATCCCCACACCAGGGACTCAAGCAGGTACCTAGGTGTCCTTGTGGACGGCAAGTGCCCATCAAAGTGATGCACACACGCAGAGCAGATCAGCTCTAAGTAAGGACTTTCAGGAACATGATGGAAGAGGAGAATCCCTCAAGACATTATACTAAATAAAGTAAGCCAGTCCCCAGAGGATAGAAGTAACAGGAGGTTGCCAGGATCTGAAAGGAAAATGGTTGGGGGTGCGGGAAGGGTACAGTGAATCAGGTTTGTAAGATGAACGGGGATCATGGATGGATGTTGGCAAGAGCACAGGCCTATGAAGGCACTTTATACACAGAACTGTAAACTCAAAAATGACTCCAGGTAAGGTCAGTGTTCCATGCACTTACAGCAGATCATGCAGCCTGTGATGGAGACAGCTGTAGCCATGTGGCCGTGTTACTAGTTAGCAAATGGAGCGGGACTGGGAGAGGGAGGGCACTTGTGTAGTTTTGAAAAGGATGACGGTGCAGCGAACAACAAAGAAGCGAGATCATCCATGGAAACAGGAGGACAAGAAAGACTTGAAGAGGAGAGAATGTAGTCCTGGTCGAGCCCAGAGGAAAAACCATTTCAGGCACATTCAGATAAAAGGAGACGTTCTTACTCTCAATCTGGATTTGCGAAAAGGCTGCTGATACTGATGACAGCCACACATTTAGGTGGGGATCCTGGGCCAATGTGGACCTACATGCCCACGTCTCCACAGCTTCTGTGGTTGAGCCAAAAGCCACAGACAGATGCTTTTGATATGATTTGCTGTGGTAATGGGTAGATACTGAGTTACAGCTGCTAGCTGAGAGCCTCAGTCACGAGACAAGGGCTTTTGTTTCTCTTGTTTGTGTTCCTTACTTTCCTTACCCAAAGAAGAAAAAAAAATGCTGTAATTATAAACACTTTAAGAGATGTGACTGATTTTTCTAAGGAGGTGTTTTGTTTTGTCCTAGACACATCAAAGCACAGCAGAAAGTCCACCTGTCATCTCATTATGGGTTGGCATAGGAGAAGATGTAAGATTTGAATTAGCACTATTCAGAAAACCTTTCTAAGAAACATAAACTGATGATGACGGAGCTGCCAAGAATGGTAAGGCCGAGCGTATGGATACAAAATCAGCAGAGAGGTGGTCAGAAGCCAGGGCTTCTGGCAGGAGAGGCATCTTGTGCACTCCCCAAAGCTAGAACCACAGGGCCACTCAGTCCTAAGAGGGCTTTACCCAAAGCCCTACTTTTGGTGAAACACTTGTGTGGGGGCTGAGAGGGGCCTTCCAAGTTCAGCCTATCCTAGCACATCATGTTGTGTGGCAGGGGCTATGGGGGGAGTATGGCATGAGGTTCGTGCTGGGACCGGGGCTGTCTAGGCATTCTTCCAGGGGCAGTGAGCTGGAGAGCGCCATGGAAGGACTTTACAAGAGTATTCAACACAGGTTTGTATTTTATCAGGATACATCAGGAAAAGTAGCACTCGTAACAGACTTACACTCTGTCCTGCAGGTACGCAGCCTGTATGAAGTCAGTGACAACGCCTTGTCAAACTAAAAACATAGGCAACGCCATGTTTTCCTGAACTCCCTCAGTTTGTCGAACCTCACCCTGGGGTACTGTAGCCACTGAGTGGCCCTCCCACAGTGGTGGAATGCACTAGAACCTTCTTGGTTATGATAAAATACTTGGTAGTCAGTAGGCTGAGTCAGGAGAATGGTCTGCCTGGGTTACAGAGTAAAGCTGAGTGACTTGAGAGACCAAGGGATGGGGAGACAGAGAAAGAAAAGACCTGTTCCTGTCTCTAAATAAAGAGGAAAACAGTGGACTGGGGTATAGCCAGTAGCTCTCACCAGGATTCAATCCTAATGCCACATAAAATAAACGAACAAACAAACAAGTATGAGAACAATCCAGATGCAGCTACCACAAGGCAAAGGGGACATTCTGAAATGGTCTCACAGGAAATACAGACATGTTTGATATTTCTACTTACTCCTATGGGCAGGTAAATAGAAGCCTCACAAGTTGAGACACTGGGAAGGAAAGATTACTCGGCAGAGATCGCCTGACACCTACTTCCAGCCAGGCAAACCGTTCCCAAGGGGATAAGACCACTGGTGGTTCTCAGTGTGAGATACCTTGTGCATGCTGGACGCAGAGGCAGGGCCCTCTGCACCGAGGCCAGCCCCAGCTTCTGAAGTCGCAGCAGCCGGCACAGACCACAGACAGATGAGACTGTCTGCTGAGCTGGTGACTAACATGCTGAGGAGAAGGAAGAATGGCAGCCAGTCCCGGGGAATGTCAACACCCCAGGCAATCTGTCTGTCTGCAGAGGAGAGGAGAAACACAATTTTCCAAAATAATCTTCCCGCGCACACGGGAAAGCTCTCGCCATGGAGGAACATACACAGCTCGGGTCTAGTTTCAGACTCAAAAACATCCTGAAATGTAAACTGTGTGACTCAGTTTCTTTTTAAGTTGATTTCAGGCAAGCTGCATCTTTATCCTCCTGAAATCACATATATCTTGAGATAGAACACCTGGCTCTCATGAATCCCAGGCATTCTTCCTGTCCAGCACAGTTCCAGGGCCACCATGCGTGCCCTGGCTCCACTCACAGTGAGCACGGAGACCTCCCTAGACGCTATGGAAGGTGCACGGGGAACCTTTAGGCAGCTTATTCTTTGCAAGCAACTGGACAGTTAGCCTCAATGGCCACAGATTTGCGTTCACAAAGCATATGGAGATTTAAGCTGCTTGGACATAGAGCTATGAAATAAAAAGCTGCCAAGACCAGGACTAGAAAGCAATGAGTGAGGGGCGCAGTGCTAAGACTCACACCGCTAAAAAGCTATCCTTAGGGGTTAGAGAAAGAGCTAGAGATATGTAATGTCTTCGAGCTCAGGAGCTCTGTGGGGTGGAGCATGCAGCCAGCTTACTTAGCTGACATTGCCCAAGGGGTCTGATCCTGCCAAAGAATGATGGGATCGAGTCTTGTGAGAGCCCTGGCTCCTGGCCCATCTCTCTCACTGCTGCATCCTCCAAGCCCAGAGTTCTCACAGTGAAACGAGGAACTCGGTGGAGTAGCCCAGCACACATCAATACTTCACCATAGTGGCATGCGCCCATTGCTCCACAGCAGGTAAGAGAATGGGCTATGGGCGGGTCAGAGGCGAATCAAGGCCTTGTGCTTCCCAAGATGGCAGAGGTCTCTGAAGAGTATGTCTCTTTTCTGCGTTACATTCTCACTTCCTACTCCTTTGTGGCCTGGACTTTCTGACAATGGTCTCCAGTCTGCTAGATGGAGGCTGGTTAAGGCTACACTTCCTGGGCCTGACTTCCACAAAATTCTGTCAGAGGCCTTTTGGCCCTGAAGGTAAGTTTTCTTCCCTGATATACTGCTCTGTTGCTGCCCAAGTCTTGGTACTGAGGGAGCAGACAGCCTTCATTTTCCTCGTGAGGTAATTAAAGCAGATCAGAAAAAAAAGAAAGCTGAGGACCTGAGCCCTCACCACCCACTGTGCTCACAGCTGTGAGGACGGGCGCTGGAGGCCTGAGTGATGGGCGGGCACAGCTGTGAGGATGGGCGCTGGAGGCCTGAGTGATGGGCGGGCACAGCTGTGAGGATGGGCGCTGGAGGCCTGTGAGGGAAGGGGGCACAGCTGTGAGGATGGGCGCTGGAGGCCTGAGTGATGGGCGGGCACAGCTGTGAGGATGGGCGCTAGAGACTGAGTGATGGGCAGGCACAGCTGTGAGGA
>JABTXL010006268.1:8246167-8261581 GCA_025134845.1 Neodon shergylaensis | reverse complement strand
AGAGACTGAGTGATGGGCAGGCACAGCTGTGAGGATGGGCGCTAGAGGCCTGCGAGGAAGGGATGACGTTTCAGAATCTCGACAGCAAAGAATGCATTCAGACAGAAAAACAAAACGGCCACTTAAAAACAAGCAAAACCCAGAATTCCCTGTAAGTTTTGAGGACAAAGTCAAGTGTGCTGAGGACGGAGGAGGCGTTCTCTCCTCAGCTAAGTGGCAACTGTGCACACCGGGAAGTAAAGAACACACGGCAGGAGAGGCACACGCCAACGCCATCTAAGTACAAGAGCTCAATGTGACATGTTCAAGTTCACCAGGGCTCCTCAGGGGGACAGAGAAACTTGAATTCTAATCCAAACTCAAATAGATCTGGTAGACTGAGGCAGCTGTGAGCTCAGAAGAGTGGTGTTTAGTGCCGGGACTTCACCCGGACTCCAGCTCCAGGTCACAGAAAGGCTTATGCTGCTCTAAACATGTGGAGTCCCTGGAGATGAAAAACGATACTTGGCTTTCCTTGGTCTCATTCATCCTGTTTCTCACTAGGGACAGTGAGTTCACAGGGGACCCTGCGGACCCAGAGCTTGGCTGTAATGAATGAACTGGGCTCACTGGAGTTCCTGAGCAGCTTCACTCAGCTCAAAGGAATTAAGTCACAGCAGCTAGTGGATGGCACCCAAACTGTCAGGATGAGCATCAGGAGAGCATGGAGGGCAAGCGGAGAGAGCTGCTAGAATATTCTATAATTAGTGAAAAAGAAACTGAATGTGGCGGCGTGGAGCGATGTTCCTTCAGAAAGAAAACCAGCTATGTTTTCCAAAGCCAGCAGAACTACCCATCTTCCAGTACTGACCAACAGTCTGACATGAGCCGGGCTGCCCCCTGCATCCTTAGATGAGCTGCCAAACTCTGCTTCCTCCAGAGAAAGAACTCTCCAGAAACTTCTCACCAAGACGAACAAGTAAGCTAGCTCCACTCATCAGGGACACAGCATGAATTGTGTCTGTCAACCGAACTTTCTACCATCCATATTGGAGAGTATGAAAAGAAACGTTGATTTAAACAACACAGTTTGTTTACAACCGCTATGGAATATGTCATTTCAACACGTAAGTAGTCTTTTCCATAAAACTCTAGCATGCTTTCCCAACTACAGCACACCTTCATCGGGACAAGCCACCCTCACGTGCTCAGCGGCCTGCAGCCTCCGTGGTGGGCATTTGGGTAAAGACTTTCATGGTCTTCACAGGAATGTTGACACCCACATAAGAGCAGTCAGCTCCATTCTTCCCAGACATGCACTGCAGAGCTTGGGAGAGCCACAGACTCTCCATTTACACAGCTATAAAACGGAATGGCTAAATAACTCTCAGCCCAAATTTGGTCTCCAGGAATTGAATGACAGCACAGAAAGGCCACGTGAATACCTGATTCAAAGGAGGCTGGGTTCAGTCCCACCTCCCTTATCTGTTGCTTCCCCTGCCTACTTCAAGCAAACTGGAAGAAAATGGTGCCTGCTCTTCTTCTCCACTTACGAATGGTGCTAGCCCCTGAAGAGCTAGCACCCCCACTCCTGCCCCCACAGCTGCCCATTGGAAGCTGACGTCCTGCCTTTCTCCACCTTAGCCTGGAATCCCATTGCCACTGCAGACAGTGATAAGGCAGCCCTGAAGGCGTGCTGCCAGGAGGTCCTGTGTGCCCACCTGCTGGGCAGACAGGGCTTCACTGGCAGCCCCTCAGGCCTTCCTGCTACTTACCTTTGTGGTTGAAGATTCCCTCCATCTCCATGCTACTGCGGGAGTGGGCGATGCACAGCGAGCCACAGGGCACAAGGCCTTCTGCTGCGGGGGACCTGTCAGTGGTGCGTACCAGACACCAGTCAGGCTTGTCATGAGGCCGCTCCAGAACCTCCACCGTCTGACCACGCCGAATGGTTAGCTCGTTGCTGTTGCAAGCCGTGAAGTCATGGATCACTACCGTCAGTTCACAGCCACCAGAGAGCTGAGAGGGACAGAGAAAGAGGGACAGGTCAGCAAGCAAAACCACTGGGCCTGGCAGGTCTGGGGACTTGCCTAGGAATGTCACCTTCTGCCTGAAATTCTGCAGTAGGGTTAAAGGCATTGTGGGAACTGGGCTGAGGGTCTGTTCTGTCACTCCCCTTTGGAGCCATCAGATGCACGCACTCTTTCTCTTGCTCCCTATGCGGGGGGTTTTCTGATGAGCTCACTGCCAGTCCAATATGATTTCTCATGCAATTCCAAATCTCTCTGTAGCTAAGACATCTTAGCTCCCTCTTCAAACATTCTATGCACTCATCTTTAAACTTAGAACAAAGTAATAAAAACTGCATAAAGGCTACTTAGGGAATAATCGTGAGACAGACAATAAAGGAGATGAAGTTCTCCAGATTTTTGCATCTTCACTATAAAGCACGCAGGCTCTCCTGCATCCCTTGGATCAGGAAGGGAGCACTGCCAAAGACAGAAACCGAAAGGCTGCCAAGCACTGACCCTGGACCGCTTCTCCTCAACTATGCAAGGACTTGGCTCCTTCCCTATTCCAAGGTTTCATTCCATTTATCCCTAAGGAATCTTTATGTAGATTTTATTAGTTTTCTATAAATTAAACTAAACATGCTGCATTTTTTGAAGATGGAGAATGAATCTTTTGGGTGGATATCTAGAACTCAGAAAAAAATCACAGCAGATTCTTAGCATGTCCTTGACCCTCTGCCCTAGACTCCAATCCCAGCTCTGGACTTCCTATACCTGTTTGTGCTAATCCTTCAACCCCCAATAATTTCTTTCTCTCTCCTGCCCCAATCCCAGACTCAAACTGTCAGTCTTTGGGTCTTCTGTATCACATCCATGAGTCCCATGGAGACACACACATGACTTGTCTTTGGAAGACAAGAATACAATCCCCCCACTATTATTGGTCCTGCATGGCTTGTATTCTGGTGGGCCGACCCTCTGGGGACAGGGTTCATCAGCTCCCATGTAAGAGTCCCGTGACTGGCCTTCCCTCCTCAGGTTCCATCTCCTGTCCTTCCCTAACCCCATATGGATTCTCTCGCCTCACCCACATGCTGGCATTCCCAAAGACCCAGCAGCCAATGACCCCATGCTTCCGATTTCTCATCCCACCAGGGAAGCTGGGACACGACTCATAATGTCTTTGCTTGAGTTTCTTTTCCGGTGTTGCTTCTCTGGGTGATGCTATCACCAGCAAGTCACCCAACTTAAATAAATCTCCCCCTTCCTCCAGAAGTTGTCAAGAGGACTCCAGGGTGGCTAATGAGTTTCCTCCCTGCAAACCTATGCTGGTGACTTCATTTGAGTTTCTGCAGGGATCCTAGTGGTCGCCCTGGATACTCGCAGCTCTCTGTTCTGTCCCATCAGAAAAATGCTGTCAGAATGACCTTCTAAAAGCATAAGTTTTCCTCTTCAAAACCTTAGGTATATTTTTTTTAACTTTTTTTTTTTTGATACAGGGCTTAAACCTCCATCTGCCTTGTCAGGCTTATGTGTTGACACTCATTTCAGAGATGGGCCCTGTGCATACTGGGTCAAGATCCCCATCCCTGTGGTCAAGAGCTCTTTGGATCCATTCTGTCTCTAAGTTTCTTATCCAGTATCTCTGAGACGCTGCTTTCATGTCTGCTATCCTTAGGGATTACTCCTGAAACAACTTATACTTCAGTTTTGAAATGAATGGTGTGTGTGTGTGTCTACCCTCCTCAGCAGAAAGCAGGCCTGTGCCACTCTCCTGTGAATCTTTGTGTTGGGACTGAGGTCAGAGACAGGGCTGGTCACCATCACTGCTGCCCGAACAAGGCCTGTAGATCACTGCAGGATTTGGGTACCCATGGAATGCGAAGCCCACAGAACGCTGGGCAGGCTGCTGAAGGCTCGCCTACATACTGCTCTACTCTATTTCTGAGCAGCCTGTCTCTTATAAGAAAGTCTGGGGATTCAGAGTTAAAAACATGTGTGCCAGACTAGTACAAAGGACAGAAACAACACAGCTCTTCCAACATGAAGCACCAGTCCAGACAAAGAGAGCATCTTTACTAGGTCATAAGGAAAAGTCACAACCGGTTAAGCCCCCTTCTAAATCTTTACAAACTCTTCGGTGAGAAAGCCATGATAAATTTTACATTAGTCCCTGAACGGATAAAGAAGTCATTAAAATGCCAAACGTACAGTCCTAGCCTGGGAAAGAATTTTCCTCACAGAACCCCATGACATGGAAGAGGTTAATTCCTCAACAAAGAAAAGGAACGCTCCCTTTCCAGTAAAAACAGAGTCAGCCAATGAAGTTGGACAATGGAGTCTCTGGCTTACTACAGAGCCAGAGCCCGGCCCTCTGCGGGCCTTGGTGGCCCAGCCCTAGTGCCCTTATGACTATGACGGCTGGCTGCCAGCCCTGTTAGTGAACTCTCCAGCCAGAGCTCCAGGCTTTTCCCAGCGACCCTAGTTCCTGCTCTGGGAAGGACATGCTGCATCCAGCCCTGAGCTGGCCGCTTCCTCTTACAGAGCCTCATTAACTTGTCAGGCTACTCAAGGGTGGGAGTGTGGGGGAGGGCTGCCCAGGAAGGGGAATTAAGCTAGACTGTATTTTTGGCACTTTTTTTTTTTTTTAAAGACCCTTCCAGAGTAACCAAAAAGGATTAGAAACATCTGTGTACTTGACAGAGCATAAGAAATAAAAGATCAACCCTGCTCTGAGAAAGAATCATAAACCACGCTTAAAACATGCAAAGGTTTCCCAAACCTTAAAAAAAGACTGCCAGAATAATATTTCAAGAAGTGTTAAAATTATCACCCCCACATGTTCACATCCCTCAGTCAACTGGCTTTGCCCATCAGAAAAGATAAGGACCTACAATTAAAGTTACGAACTAAATAGATGTTACCCTGAAAAGAGGTATCCTGTAGACTTCTGTCTCAAGCTTTACAATTAAGTATTTAAATTCTAGCCCAATGAGACAGCTGCTGGTTACCCCACAATAAAATGCCACAGGGCATCACTGAGGAGATCTTGCTGGTCCAGTCACTGCCATGGTTCATAGACTACAACTGGGTGGGAATATTGGTAGCTTTTTCCCTTGGCAGTTAGAACAGCACCTTCCTATGCTCTGAGAGCCAGTCCTGGGGAGGAGGCTTCCAGAGTCAGTTCCAGATAATTCCTCCAAGTCCAGTGTCTGCAGCAATAGAGCCTTCCTTACCTACAAGTTCTGAGGTATAACAAGGGGCAATAGAAATATCCTCTACTGTTTACTTGAGGGGCTCTCTCTTGGGTCCATAAAAGGAGGTTCCTCATGCCTGGCACTGGGGTTCTGTTACATGGCCTATTCTTGGGAGGAGCATTATCATCCCACATGGTGTGACTCCACTTAAACTATGCATGCACACACATTTTATACCTGTATTTTTTTCATTTTATTTTATGTGTATAGGTGTTTTGCCTGCATGTATTGTCTGTGCATCAGGTGTACATGGTGGCCATGTTGACCAGAATAGGGTATTGGGTCCTTTTAGGACTGGAATTATAGTTGTGAGCCACGTTGTGTGGGTGCCAAGAATCGAACCCAGGTTTCCTAGAAGAGCAGCCAGTGTGTGCTCTTAACCGCTAAGCCACCTCTCCAGCTTCTGATTTATGTATTTTTAGCTAACTTATAAAATGTTTCCCTGTGGCTTCTTCAGATATTCAACATTATATATCTCTCATTCCTTCCTTAAACTTGGAGCTACAAAACATCTTTTAAATGAAACTTGTTATGTTTTTAGAAAGGCATTACTGATATTAAGAATTCAGTTCCTAACTAGAAGTTTGGGGAACTCCATCATGAAGTCTGAGGAGCTCTTACCCATTCCCAAGGCCTCGCCCGATTACAGGACTGCGCTGACAGTGCCTCCGTTCCCATGTCACCCATCCAGCTTAACAACGGTTTCTTCTGCAGAAGGCTCCACAGCATTCTCTCCGCTTTGTGCATTTCATAGACTTCTAGCACGGGTTCCCTTCCATAGTTGCTTAGTTCAGGAATGCAACTTGCCCCGACTCACAGTAACCCTTGTGAAAGGTTTACTTCACTTCAGAAGTCTGATTTTAAAACATCTTTCAATTTTTCAGTGTTATGGTAACCAGTAAGTGTGGAAAAAACAGGTGGCCTTAAATGGGCCACAGCCACAGAAATCATGTTTGGGAGGATGTTCCCCTCCCAAAGCCGGTGCCTTCTGAGAGGGTCACTGGCAAGCACTGATGACCTAGACCAAGGACATGAGCGGACTCCGAGCAGGCCAGCTTTCCCTGATTTCTCTCCAGCATAATGGAAAGTAAACACTGTGGTGTTTCCACCCTTCATCTTTTGGCTCAAGTGAAGCTTCAACAATCTTTGTAGAATTGTTATCTTTTGTTTTCTAAAGAAATCGTGTCATATTGCTGCCTTGTCTCATGCACTACTGAGACGTTCCTGCAGCACATTTGGTCACGGGCTTCTTTACATTCGCACACCCGAACAAGGAAGGCGGTCATCTGTTACAGGAGCACACAGTCTTAGAAGGACAACAGCCAATATCTGCTTTGGATCCCCAAGTTCAACATTCTGAGCAAGTTTCCTGAAAATGGCTAGAGAGAAATGATGTGGGGGAGGGTGTGTGAAGATCAATTGCAGTGAGTATCTGGCCCATTTTGCAAGCGCAATTCAAAAGGAAAGGCGGGGGTGGGGTGGGGAGGGAGGGTGTGGTCTAATAAAGGCCATTCCTCCTAGAGAATGAAGTGTATCAAGTGCTGTGAACAGTGGCTCCCCACAGCCCCTATATTTAGTCATTCAGAAACTCTACAAAGGGTCCTGGGCCTTCATGCAGGTTTCACACAGAGCGGACCAAACAAGGATTGCTTGGTTTAAGGGGATTAGAGAGTGCAGCTCCACTGCAGGCCAGGACACAAAAGCAAAGGCAGCCACAGGAGCCAGCTTCTCACTGCTGCTGGGGAGTGCTGGGAGACCCCCCCCCACCACCTTAACAGGACAGCTTCCTGGGAGACCCCCCCCCACCACCTTAACAGGACAGCTTCCCGGGTGCACATTAACTGGGAAGCCAGCTTCCTTAAGGCCAAGGTCAGGGAGTGTTCCTGAAAACCCTTGCTTAGGGTTTGAAAGAGGCTCTGTCTGGGTTATTGCTTCTTAACCAGTTTTTTCTTTTTAAAGCAAGAAAGTAAATCAATGATAAACATTTTCAAGACCAGCGGCCATTGCTCTCCCTATTTATCCTTTGTTACTTGTGTGATCACACATGGTTTTTCTGCTGTAGGAATCGTGGAAGGCTCCCTTGAGTAAGCTGAATGTATGGACCACAGTGGAATATTAGTTGTAAAAGGATGAATTTAGAAGCTACGACTGAAAAGGCAAAGTCAGACTGTAAAACAAAATAAAACAAACAAAACCATCACAGGGGAGGCAGCTGTGAGTCAGGCTTCCAGGCTCTGCCAACAGGACCTGGTCAAGTCAAGGCTGCTTTTTCCATGGAGATATGGGGGCACACTGTGCAGGTCCGAGATACCACAGCAGTGTGTGTGTGTGTGTGTGTGTGTCTGTGTGCGTTGGGGTGGGGTGGTGGTGAAGAGGCGGGATGAGGACAGGGCAGCACAGCTCTGGAAACCTCAAAGTGACAATTCTATCTGAAGAACCCTCTCTGCTGGATTTCCTTTCGCCATCTTTAAGGAGAGGCACCGATCTGAGTAACTGATATGAATCCAAGAGCCGTTTCACTATTACTATGCCACTCAATAGGAAGGAAGAGTCCCAAGTCTGAATCTAAGGCTTATTAGCATGTTCAACAGTAACTATGGCCATACCATGTAAACGTCACAGGAAAACATACAATTTGGTTATCTCTTACATTTCTAATCAGACGTTACTGCCCTTCTTACTATGTCTAAATATTTGACAAGAGCAACAAAAGGAAGGGAAAGTTTATCCTAGCTCACACTGTAAGGGGATACAGACCATCACAGCACCAAGTGACCGTCACACTGTGAGGGGATACAGTCCATCACAGCACACAGCACAATATGGTTGGTCACACCGTTAGGAGATACAGTCCATCACAGCACAAAGCAGCTGTCACAGTGCCCAGTCAAGAGACAGAGAACCGAGCGCTTGTGCTGTAGCTTCCTCTACTTTTCCTGAAGTCTGGGATGCCAGGCTATAGGGTGGTGTCCTACAGACCACCTCCATTCAGGGTTGATTCACCCTCCTCGGTAAAAACTCTCTGAAAACACCCTGACAACAGTGCATGGAGCTGTACCTTCCAGTGATTCCAAACAAGCTGACCATGTAGAGCGAGAGCACACTAAATCTGATTTTAAAAACAGACCAACCACAGCCTGCCTTTCCTTAGCACTTAGGCTTTCTACTATAGGAGTTTTTATTTTCTCATTTTATTTTACTTTATTTTATGAGAGCCTTTAAAAGGTCATCTTAAAAATACTACAGAAAAGCTAGTCCCTTAGGAGGCAGAAGAACCGGCAGGAAGAAGAAAACACATTGCACAAGGAAGCCCACAACAGGTGACCAAAAGTACCTGTGAGTGCAAGGACGTGCCGGGTGAGCCTTCTCAGTTTGGTCTATGTGTACACTGCCACGATGTAGTTACCACAGGATGATGGAAGATGACTAGCTAAGAAAGCATACTGACCCAGAGACTCTCTTCTGCAATAACCATGCCCATTAAGTGTGTACCATGCAGCTGGAGGGCCACCAAAGTGCAGAAGCCAGGCACCAAAGCTGAGTTACTCAACTGCAAGACTGAATATAGCTCCTAAGGAGCACAGTTCTCCTCTGTGCCGACTGTGACTGGTGCCCAGCGGGGTGTGTGTGAGTGTGTGTGTGTGTGAGTGTGTGTGTGAGTGTGTGTGTGTATGTGTGTGTACGACAGACAGTTAATCTGCACTGGCAGTAATGGACGACAACTGCATAAATGGCAGGGAGCCCCTCTTATCACAGAGACAGAGACCATTAATATTTATGCAGGGCCCTTTAAACACCAGGCAGTGTTGTAAGGAAAGGGGGCAGTGACAACGCTCACAGGACTATGAGCGGGGCAGCACTAGAGCCATTAACACAGGGGACACTGGGTACAGAGCAGTTAAGGAACATGCCCAAGGGTAGGCAAGGAGGAAAAGGCCAGGTCTGTTGGTGAGCATGTCCTCATCCCTGAGGGTTTGCACCTGGCTGTGTGCCATGCCCTTCAGTACTTCTACGTATGCTCTGGGTGGATGAAGGTGCAGTGTGGTCCCAGAGCTCCCCTGAGGACCTAAGCATCCTATCCTGTGGAAGACTTTGGAGCTCAATGCCCCAATTCTATTATGTGTGGAAAATCAAGCCCAGCCCCAGGAAAAGACAACACTCTGAGCAGGCTGGGTGGTCATGTGCCATCTCTCAGCAGGGCTTGGAGAGCCCTGAGTGCAGGCCACTATGCAGGCCCATGCCGAGGAATATAGTCCTTCCTGTCCTTCCTGAGCACGTAGACACAGCTCCCATTTTAAACTACAGCAGCTCCAGTTACTTTTCCGAATACCTTGATAACTACAGGAGAAAACAAGTTCCTGGAGTGTAGGGTTACTTGACAGAACAGCCAGGGCTTCAGCTTCATTAAGAGAAGCTTTGTAAAATATGTGCACCCATAAAAACAGACAGAGGATTCACGATCCTGCTGTAGGCTCAAGTTCATGCAAAGAACCCATTTCAGCCGAATCATGCACCCCTTGTAAAGAATGCACACCGAGGGTCTCGGGACAGTCTACGAGCTGGCCTGGCTGGCTTCCTCCAGACACCTCGTTCTACTCTGGTCATTTCACTTGATTCCCACACTAGGAATCACAGACTAATGTGGTAAGAGTGAGGAGATGTGCTCCAAGAAGCTCTCTTAGGGCCCTCAAAACCCCAGCTCCATTGTCAGCCCTGCGGTAAAATAAGGGCTGCGAGAGAACAGATGATTAGATCCACGTTCCGTTTCTGGCTTGGCTGCTTCATCCTGCTTCATCTCCTCAGTGTCCAGGGCTGGGTCAGCACCCCCTCCCTACCTCAGGAGATGACTGCCACTTCATCTGACTTCATCTCCTCGGTGTCCGGGGCTGGGTCAGCACCCCCTCCCTACCTCAGGAGATGACTGCCACTTCATCTGACTTCATCTCCTCGGTGTCCGGGGCTGGGTCAGCACCAGGTCAGTACCCCCTCCCTACCTCAGGAGATGCGCCCAGGGCGGTGAGGTAAGATCCTGGAAAGCATCTGGTTAGTTTTGGAAACCAAATTACATTTTAATAAGATCATTTTATCAGCCTAAGTACCATGAATATCAGCAAGAATTGGTGTTAAACTCACATCTGGAACAAAAAAAAATGACATATTTTAAGACTGATGAACAGGAAAGGGGCTTATGGGACAGGATTTGTGTCCTGACCAGCTTAATGGAGCTGTGCCCTGGAAAGAGGGTGTCTCCAGAGCCCCTCCTCAGCTGACTCTTGCTCTAAACCTCTGGTGCCTTGACTGGGGATTAGTAACAGCTCTGGCAGACAACGTCCCCTCAGAATTCTCCAAGAAGCTAAGCACAAAACATATCCACCCCATTTCTGGACTGGAACCAAATTCCGTGACAGCAACTAACTCAAAACAGACATGATAAATTGAGTCAAATAGGCAGAATATCTTAAGTTATTTCTTTGCCAGAAGTACCGGCCTGCATTATCAGAGGTTGCTGAATAAGTAAGGTGGAGAGAACCTTGGGGTTCATGGAAAGCTGTAGTCTCTGGAGACCAGGAGGCACTGTAAGAAGCGAAGCTCTACACCTTCGGACTCTGCTTTCAAAACACATTCTTCTGAATCATCCACAGACTCTGAAATCTTGGACCAGCGAAGCACAAGTAGAATGACTAAAAGGAAGTCTTCCAGAGCAGAGAACCCACAAACAAGCACAGCGAGGTGCCAACATGCTAACCAATGTGTCTGACCCCCAACACAGGACCAGAAGTGAAGACAACTATTCAGTTCTAACAGCAGAGGTACCCTGATTATCCTGTTTGAGGACCTCACAGCTACTGAGGACCCTGGTGTCGCCAAGAGGCACTAAAGGAAAGGGTGAACATTCATAACAGAGGACTTGGAGTGTTACCACTTCAAGACAGAAGAGCTACGGGGTCCACGACTGGTTCTGAGTTGTGCTGGGGAGGGAAAGCCATGCAGAGCAGGCTTCCAGGGACTGCTGAGCTCTGGAGCAAATGCTAGTTATGGCTTTAGTGATGACACCACTGGATGAAGAGAATGGAAATTGGTTCATCATCTTCAGTGCTAAAATATTTAAAGGGAGGTCTAGTAAATTCCAACGTCCTAAGTGGACCTTCAAGGCCACACAAGCAACTACTATAAACCTACACGATGGTAGTAACTACTCATTCTCACAAAGCAAGTCACTCCAGAATCCTCTTTACTCCGAGCTCACAAATCCCTATCATGTTAGAACAGACATTCCTCCGGAGCCAGGGCTGTGCTAGGGGTGAGGTAATGTGCAAACCTATCACTGAATGAAGAGCCTGTTCTGGGATGGGGAGGGCATTTCTATAGTCATGGTTCCCCATTTACTTAAGTACCCCAAAACGCAATGGATCTTGCTTCCTGGGCCAACCTCCAGAAAAGCCTTTACCAGCCTTCCAGGAGGAAACACTACGTTCATCTCATGGGTAATTTCATTCCACAGATTTATTTCTCATGAACATTAAAGCTGATATCTACAGTAAATCTAGAGTTGATCCACGAAAGTACATCTTGGAAGAATGCGGGGGCAATTCTCCAAGGGCCAGTCAGGTTTCCTAGATGTAAATGGCTATCTGTCATACTTGGCAACTATTCGGTCTGTCTTTCCTTCTAGGTGACAGTCCCATAAAAACTGACACGCTAACTCCCTCAATTCTCACAAAAAGCAAAATCCTCAAACAATCGGTATTTTCTAACAAAATGTTTCCAAATGCAAACTGTATTTTTCTAAACAAAATTTCTAAACCAAGTTCTTCAGCAAATGGCTGACCAAGCCATCCGTCTTATTTCCTGCTGCTGCCACAGTGGCTAACTGCCTGCTGATCTGACTAATAAGCCACCCTGAACTCAACCAAAGACACATTGTGTGCTCTAGTCCTGCTACGCGAGGTACTCTAAGCATTTGCCACGCAGTAGATTCAGGAAGCAGAATGATAATATGCAATGATGCACACTGGAAGGGTTCTGGAAATGGATCACTCAGCAGAGCAGTATTTTAAATCTATTTCCTTCTGTCCTGGAAACTACAATATGAATCCTCAAATCCCAGAGAGACATACCCAACGTCTGTTTAATGCACTATTCGAAACAGTCACCCGGCATTGGCCTTCTGAAAACAGGGGAGGCTTGGACACGGCTGCCTCTGACTACCAGGGGATTTGGAGAATCCAAGATCCAAGTCTCATGGTTATCACACCGTAATGAACCAGACTGTACTGGGGAGTGAGAAATTAAAAACTGACATGGTTGAAAGGAAATGCTTATATATTGTTTTTTTTTTTTTCAAGATACATGTTTACTGGCTTTGACATAGGACTTTTTCATCTTCTGTCTACCACACAAACCCAGGCCTCCCAAGTTGTAGTGACTGTCAGTTTGTTCTGCAGGTCTTAGGATTCTACAGGAAGAACTGCTGTGGGAACTCCTTCACCCATAGTACATGGGCGTGGCCACATGTACATTAAAAACAGATGTGAAAAACATGCCCATGCGCTCACTCTCTTGGCTGCTGGATTCGGTTCCTGTTCCCTGCTCGTGCAGAGGACTGTTGATCTGTGAGTCTACCCCTAGATAAAGAATCCTTTATTGTAATCAATTCTGAGCTAGTGTGGGACTACTTTATTGTGTTCATCTATATAGAATCATGTGCTGGTCTGAAAGAAGATGGCCCTCATAGAGAGAGGCATTATTAGGAGGGATGGCTTGGCTGGAGCAGGTGTGGTCTTGTTGGAGGAAGTATGTCACCATGGGGGTGGGATTTCAGGTCTCCTATGCTCAGCTACATGCTCAGTGTGGCACGCAGCTGCTTCTGCTGCCTACAGATCAAGACGTAGAACTCTCAGCTCCTTCTCCAGCACTGCGTCTGCTGTACGCTGCTATGCCACCTGCCGTGACAATAATGGGCCGAGCCTCTGAAGTGTACGCCAGCCCCGTGAAATGCCTGCCTGTGTAAGAGCTGCCCTGGCCATGGTGTCGCCTCACAGCAACAGAAACCCCAAGACCAATTCTGAGATGTTTGGGGCCATTTTTAAAGCAGGCTCCCCTGTAGAAACGCCTGAGACAACAGCCAGATCTGCCCTTTCCATCAGTGGTCACGACTGTCAAAGGTCCAGTTCAGTGTTCTAGAACTTTCTGTGTTCTGTGTACCACAAATTCTAAGAGGAAACCTCAGGGCCCACCATGGAGGATAGTAGCGTTCACGTCTCAGACAAAACTCTACATTTACATATGGGGCTTGGGTAAAGTTTTATTTTAAATGATAGATTTTTTTTTGGCTTACGAATAAAATGCAAAGGCTTCAATAAGGTAAACTGTCTTCAAAGACTCTGACATAAAATCCTATGACTGACTGAGAGGGGTGGACAGGGAGAGTTGGAAAGATTTCTTCTGAGTTTCTAGCATGAGTCTCACACTTTAACCTCCAAGTCTCTGCTCTGCCATGGAAGCCCTGACCCACTATTGGCACCTAGCACTTGTCTTTAAAACACTAAACCACCAGACCTTGACCAAAGGGGGTAGTGCTGGTGGCAGCTCACCTTATCACTATCCAGTGTGTTCTGAGATGTCCGGGAAGCGATGGAAATCGTATCAGGTTGACTGCTGCCATCCCCTTGGCTGTCCAGGTCCTCTCCATCCCTAGTGGAACACAGAAACACTCACCTTCCAACACAGCTGAAAGAAATCGACGTTAGACTTCAATCCTTCCTAGGACCAGCTCCTACAATGGCAACCATTCTGCTTGTTCTGTGTCAGACGTGTTTTTTTATTCTGTGTGTAAGTCCTCTGCCTGCATGTATGTATGAGCACCATGTGCATGTCTGATGCTCACAGAGATCAGAAGGCATCAGAGCACCAGGAACTGGAGTTACAGATGATTGTAAGCCACCATGTGACCACCTGGGACCAGAACCCAGGTCCTGTGCCAGAGCCATAGTCTCATCTTTGCAGCCCCATGCCATCCTATTTTGAGTGTGGCTTTTGGGTTTGGCAAAATGGTTAAGTGCCTAACATATCTTCTTGCTGAATTCTCAACAAAGTGAACACCCTAACCCAGGTTCACTTCCATTTGAGAAATGTAGAAAACTATTGTTTTGATACCTTTGGTAGGATGGGGAAAAGAGGGATTTCTACATGGTTTTCTATTTACTTCCAGCCAGTGGAGTCTTGACAAAGCAGTTTATCTAAACCACAGGTACTCAAAGTGTTTAAGACAAACAGTGGTGGCCTGTTCCCTGGTTCCCTGCGCAGCTGTCCCTCCCCAGCAGGTGAGCACTCCCACGAGACTGCCACGCACTTACCTCCTTCCCTTCTGCCTCGCTGCTGGCGCGGTTTTGGGGATGTGGATGGGCTCCTTCAGGGCTCCCCTCAGGTGCACAGTCCTCTCCTGGATCACCTCACGGATGTGCTTTATCCAGTCCTGCTTGTTCTCAATACTGGACGCCTGTTCAGGCGGGAGAGCATCAGGAGGCGGTGCCCTTCCCGCCTGTGCCCAGCACATGCAGGTCTCCCCTGCTTCCCAACTGAGAACTTCTCACAGAAAAGCAGACACAACTCAGTTTAATTGACAATCAAGCAGAAGACTCTAATTTTATATATTTTCATTAAAGCCATTTTTCTTTTCATAAATGATTACAGGTATCTTGCTATTCTGGAAATCCATCATTATTCTTCAGTCCCAAGCCTTGTTGAGAGGCCCTGGGGGGTTATGAAGACAGATCCACTCCTAATCTGAAACCTCAACAAGGCCACTGAAGCATACACTATGTTTTGGTCTGGGTCCAGGAACCAATCAGAAGGGATGTGAATGAACCCCCTGATGGGTGACTGTGGCTGGCCTCCTGCACTGCCACTGAGACGCCCCAGAGTACACATCCTACTCTCCCCACAGTTACTCCACAAAGGAGCTGTGCAGGGGGTGTTTGCTGGAAATGTGCTCAAGGCCACAAAGTCACACACGGCCAATCCCCTGTGGGCCTACCAGTCCCATAACAATCTCAGGAGGATAGAACGCAAGTGCTCAGAGAGCAGCGTCCTATGAATTCATGAAGCAGCCCTCTGCTGGCACTAATAACTTTTCTAATTTCTCTCTGAAAAAAATTCCCCTCCTC
>JABTXL010006268.1:8227749-8246157 GCA_025134845.1 Neodon shergylaensis | reverse complement strand
CATGAGTGGCTGAAGCACTTGTCAGTGGGGCACAGATGTGAGGAGGGAAGGCAGCTGCACCTCGCACCCACAATCTTGCTTTGGGAAGCACAAAACTGAAGTCTACACCAAGAAGACACTGAAGCTGACAGTTCCCATTTTACATTAACCATGCTAATTTTCCTTCAGTTACCTACAGTGCTAATGAAAAACAATAACGGAAGAACCTTGAAAACACCAGGTCTATGGGAATGTACATGCTGACAAACGTGTAAACAAGGAGGACCAGAGAGGAACATTCAGTGTAGTTTGGAGACAACAGAGGATACCTGTAACCATGCTTCAGAAATAAAGCAAACTCCCCCGCACACTGATCACTATATCAATGGAGAGCCCTGGTGTCACACAAGAGGGACCATTCGGTTAAGATAAGGGGTAACTTATATCATCTTCACAACAACCTCACGCTGTGTAAGGATCTAGGGATACCGTTTTCTTTCCCGACTATGAAAATAGAGACAGTCATTCTGCGTTAGAACCCTAGGTCTAACTCGTGATTTCCACTATCATTATCACCTCCGTGGCCATCACCATTAAGTACCTTACAGACTTTCAGCATCTACACCCCTGCCAAGACCCTCACTGCTATCGACACCACTGTCTCCATCTTTATTGTCACCGGCATCAGCAGCATCCTCCCCGCCACCTCTACTACCAACAGCGTGGTCACCAACATCTCCATCCTCACTGCAGTACCACTTTCACCATCCCCGACAAGCCAGAGCCAAAGCAAATGTCACTTCCGTTTTGCCTTCCTGGGAAGGCAAAAGGTATTATCTGAACTTCTCTAAAAATCTTTGAAAATTTTATTCTTGAATATATTTTAACAAGTTTAAATTATAGAGAAACTTAGTTATCTAAAATCTATTTGCTGATGCATTTTATATTTTGTGGGGCTTTATGTCAGTACTAAATGAAGAGTCCACCAGGCGGGCCACACAGTCACTGAAACAATCCACTGTGAACATGTGAAAAAAGATCTGAGAAATAGAGTGGTTTCCATGGTGGCCAACAGACTCAGCTGAGGAAGAACGGTCGGTGGATGAAACTCAGCTTCCAGAAATACCAAATTGAGATTAAAAGACATGCAAGGGATGTAGTAACCTAAGAGCCAGAGATACACCACTGTCTTACCACACTCCAGCTCCTCAACAGTCTAAAAATTGTGGGATACATTTCTCAAAGCATCCCAAAACTCCTTTATCTTATTTTTCAGACAGATCAAGAATATAGTTACATCTGTATTTTCTAAAATATAGATAAGGTTAGTACATGAGACACCTTTAGAGTTCCTTGCAGTTCCTAGGAAAAGTTAGTACAGCCAAAACAGAGTTTAAATTAAAGCTCTCTGTGTTTCTGTCTCACCAATCCCATTAGAGTGCAAAAAAGTCAAATACAATGACATGGAATCTGTACATTTCAACAAGAAAAACAGCACATATCACTACAGTAAACGTCCACATAGCAACCCCACTCTAAATTCACATACCTTAAGGACAATCTTATTGTCTGACGTTGGTGTCCTCCCCACCCACAGGGCAAACTTGCAAGGGTCTCCTTCAACGTGTTCTGTGACACCCAACTCTGAGGTCTGGACAAAAAAGCAGTTAGATAGTTAGACAACAGTACAATTTTAGTAGGATCAGAGTATAGACAAGAACAGCCTTTGCTTGCTGATGGTCATAATCCCTTATCTCAGTGGTTCTCAACCTGTGGGTTGTGACCCCTTCACTTGGGGGTCACCTAAGATCATTGGAAAACATATACTTACATTATGATCTATAACAATAGCAAAATTACAGTTATGAAGTAGCAATGAAAACCAATCTTATGATTGGGGTCAGCACGCCATGAGGAACAGCATTAGGGATGCTGAGAACCACTGCCTTCGTGGGCAGGAGGAAAGCTACCAGTAGAACACACTGACTGCGTTTGCCTTTGACAGCTTTGAGCACTTCTGGACACTGCCATGAATAAGCAGAACATGCTGAAGAAAAAGCCCAAGCTTCTAAACAAGCATGGGCTTCTCCCAGTTCCTAGGAGCTCCCCTGATCCACTCTGCCTAGTGACACACCTTGACAGAGAGCAAAAAGGGCTAAAATCTTCGGATTTCATCTGCAACATTAACTTTGAGTATTTCATCATGCACAGTAATACCAAGAGATAAAAGCCCATCTGGGAACATATGCGGAACACAGCATCCTCCCCCATGACCGAATCCACCCGATCTATCTCCAGCATCGGAAGTGACTCATCACTCACCCTCCAAAGGCGGCCTCTGCAGGAATTGCAAGCTTTAAAATATAAATGAAGCTAAGACGTATCAATTTCTAAAGCACACAAGCTTGCTTCCAAGGGCAGATTTAAGGCAGCCATAAAATCACTACCTGGGCAAGATTGTCCTTTTCCATTTCCAGCTGGAGTGTGACCTAACTGATGGAAAGCCACAGCAAGATACAAATGACAATCACGGCCAGGGTACCAGCCAAAGACGGTGGAATGAAACCCATTAGCAGGAACTTGCAGATTCCAGATTATTATTAAGAAAACTTCCACACTCAGGAATCGCCATTCTTCTGGGGGTTTGCCTGATCTACAGAGAGCTCCAAAATGGGTAACGTTAAGTCATTACAATGTCAGACGTCTAACCCATTCTAAAGGGACTTGACATGAAGACGACTCGATGTCACTCTGCTTCCCTTCTAGATGGGAAGCTCCCCTTCATGTCACCATCTCATGCCTCTGGTCCAGCAATTCTGTGCTGGCAGCTCTCTGAGCAGTGGCCTTAAGAAAGGTCAAAGTGCAGGGAACCAGAGTTTGTCCTGGCTTGAGACTTCAGCGGACAGGCATTCGGTTGTGCACAGCCATGGACTGCATTGCACAGGAAAGCAATGGTTCCAGGCAGGCACCTTTCCCCAGAAAAACACTAACATTGGTCTCTGCATGGGTACGGCTGGGGAATCTTTCAAACATTATTTTTACTTATAATTTTTGACTCTAATAATATTTTGCTGTTATAAAAGTTTCAAATTTATTCATATATTTACTTTTCATAAATTAATTTCTAATGAAAAAGAAATCAACTCTTCATTATTATAAATCGGTAGTGAGTCCACCCAGTCAGGCAGCCTGCATACATTTTGATGTTTATGACTTAAAAAAAAATAATTTAAATGATGAGTGCTTGCTTAGGGCACCCAGATAATACGGACTTCATCTATTCCCAATGTTTCTTCATCCCACAGTAAGAAGCTATGGGCCTTGGGGATAGAATCCCTAAGTCCACAGAGTACCGGCATGCCCTCTAGTGGATGTAGGTTGCAGAGAACATAACTGAAGAAGATAAAAAACTTCACAAATCCAGATTCCCATTTTAGAGTAGTTTGAAAGGCAACTAAAGGCAGTAAATAGGAATTCTCTCTCCCCACAAGAAGGACGCAGCCGCATAGCTCGTAGACTGGGACGCTGGGTGCCGATACTTACAAACAACTTGCTTTTGTAGAGGTACTTGCTCCTCCCACTGGAGTCTTTCACTTCTTTACTAAACACTAAGGACATCTCGAAAAGGAAGAGATGCCGCTCTCGGCCCTTCCGGATTAAAGTTTTGGGATCCCACACTTGGAAGGATTCCTGCAGGATGAGTTCTCCCTGAGACTCGATGTTTTCATCAAACCCTACAACACAAAATAAAAGCAAATCAGCTCAAAGGGAGAGCAAGCGTGATCAGAAGGAAGCATCAGTCTTCGTTTCACTGTAAATGCCCTCACTTGTTTCCAGTCCTCTATTCCATGCTCTTCATAATGGGCCCCCTGACGAAGAACAACTTCTCCTAAAATACACTGTGTATTTCCCAAGTTCAAGACATTTCCGGGGATCCTCGCAGCCTCATTCTTTCCTTTCTACTCCTTTCCACTGGCTTAGGTCACCTGAGGTCTGGTCTAACTCCACACCACAACCCACATTCCTGTCTGATTCTTTACCTCTTTGGCCTGGATGTCCCTGAGACCCTCTGCTCAGGTCCTAGTCTAGTGGAGACAATGTCACTAAGCCGTCTTCTGTGAGTCTGGAATACTCTGCACATGAATCAGCCTGGACCTGGCAACACTGTGGCCAAGTCCAGGACTTAGCAAAGCGGCCCCTGGGGCAGAAGCTGCTCACTACCTCCCTTTTGGTCTCTTCTTTAGAGCAGGCACGCCCTCTAGGGCCACCATAAGCTGATCACTCACCAGTCCCTTTGCGGCTAGGAAG
Source organism: Neodon shergylaensis (assembly GCA_025134845.1). NCBI lineage: Eukaryota > Metazoa > Chordata > Mammalia > Rodentia > Cricetidae > Neodon > Neodon shergylaensis. Next base: position 8,241,870 of record JABTXL010006268.1, on the reverse strand, counting down.
AACTAGGCACCTCAACTCAGAGAAGTGAGAAAATAAATGCATACAGCTGGTCGGGTTCCCTACCCACATGTTTCCCTACTTCCTGTGAGGTGGAAAGTTAATGTGGCCCTGCAGCTTTCCAGGACAAGTAGGAGATACATAGGATGGAGAGAAATAGGCCAGAAGACGCTCCTTTCCTTTGGAGACATCATGAAGAAGTCAGTCATATATCTGACAGCAGAGGAAGAAAAATCTGTGTTGCCTGATCTCTGAGTTTCTGCTACATACTGGCACTCGTGTTCTAATTAATAAATTTCTTATCAACAAAATAATATAAACTAGCACAAGCATTAGGGAAAGGCCCATTGCAGTGCTAACCTTGACCACACAGAAGCAACTTTATTCAATAGAAGCATCAGTGCAAAGTGTACTGGCTATAATACGTGCTGGACACATCAGCCTCATTTCTGTTCATCATGTCACACACTAAATTCACTTGCTTCACAAGATGTCTTTGTACAAACATCTAGCAACGGATAAGGAAATGGGGAAACAAGACCCCTATAACCTTGGTTCTCAATGTCTCCATCGACTGCTTAAATAAGAGGTAGGTGACACATAGTGCCCTGGCGTGTGGAATGGCATGGCTGTTCCTGAGTCAAGAAAGATGGTGATCCCTGTATACAGAGCATCATGGAGATGATGTCACTGCACCTTAGGGGCAGGGTGCACCTGTTACCTTCCAGCATGCTCAGGTGCATGGCATCGTTGGCTCGCTTTGGAACACTGAGCATCACCTCGAGGCCATCTTTAATCTCCCCCTTTCCTTCCTCACAGCACGTGAGCAGCTCCTGGAAAAGACCAACACCGTGAAATAGCAAAGGATTGCAAAGATGCTCTGCCAGCAGCAGCCTAGCAGATGGCAAAAATCCATGAAAACACAGAGCATTCAAGAAATAAGCTACCCAACTGGGAGTTTTTCTTATTAAAAAGCGAGTTACTCAACAAGGCAACTGGGTTTGTTCAACCTGAACGAGGACAGTGGAGGAAGACAGAGCAAGTTGCCATTGATATATCGGTCAACCACGGTATCTCCAAAATGAGAAAATAGAATGCTATTGGTTTGTGAAGGAAGTCATGGCAGACTCCACCTGCCCCTGACCATATAACTGCACAATGTCAATATCTAGCTGGACCCTGCATCAGAACAGCAACACACCACAGACCACCCATCCTCAGTGCAGAGTGCTTCCGGGGACTCTACAGACGAGCCACACCTCCTGCGGGCATCTATGTGTGCAATTCCACTTCCTGACTACTTGAAAAACCATCAGCTGCCAAGTGGGGAGGACAGCAGGGAAAGCACGCTTACACCCTGATGGGTATCATGACTACCATTAGTCACAGTGACAGCAATCCTGTATGTGTGGTGCACAGGAGGGACACAGCAGTATGGTCAGCAGTAAGCTTGGAGGGTCTAGGGCAGTGGTTCTCAGCTTCTGAGTTGAGATTCCTTTGGCAAACCTCTATCTCCAAAAATATTTATATAGAATTCATAACAGTAGCAAAATTACAGTTATGAAGTAGTAATAAAATAATTTTATGGTTAGGGTCACCACAAGATGAGGAAGTATCTTAAAAGGTCACAGCAATTAGGAAGGCTGGGGACCACTGTGCTAGAGGAACTCATCCCTGACAGGAGCCTTCGTTTGTGGTCAGATATTTATGCTCTGTGGAGCGGTACAGAAACTCGTTGAGAGTACAGAGCGCTTCAGCTCCTGCCTGTGGAGACCACCTTCCCACCTGGGAGGTCTGATGCAGTCTACTACTGCTCCCAAGTGGAACTTTTTGGGAAAATGGGGAAAGATTTAGAAATAGCACAATCTTAGTGGAAACACCGTGTGAGAACAAAGCCTTTGATTCTGAGGGCAATAAGAGATAAACTTAAAGACAAAGCACTTTTATAGAATTAGCATGCAAAGGGGAAATTACCTGGATATAAACAAATTAAATATTGCCTTCTGGCTGATTTTATGCTCATAGCAGCTACAGATTTCTGTAGGGATGGTCATCAATCAAGTCACTCAAGTAAGATTTCAAATACATAAGTCCTCAGGAGACTTTGCAGACTGAAGAGTCTTCATACGTACCTTTAAAAGGAGCTGATATTTTGTTATTCGCTGAACAGGTTTAATCAGGTAGGAAGAGATGGAATTGGCTAACCCGTGCCGCTGCTGTATCTCCTACATTTAAATAAAAACAGAAACGGAAAAGCCTTATCATAGGGTCAAACTATTAACAAATGGCTACACTATCACATCAGTGACAAGTGCCTGATCCAAATCCATGACCAGTGTCTGAGCCTGCTGAAATAAGCTCTTCTTTCTTGGAGGGCTGTCAGAACCCCAGCATATACTTCTCTAGGTTGCATGGGAGGACGGCAGAGCACCGAGCAGAAAGGGGGATGCAGTATGCCGAGCCACAGTGTGTCTAGTGTGTTCTTTTCTACAGTCATCTTGCCATCACCGTGCTTACAAATCTGAGGCTATTGTGTCAGGTTCCTCACAGAAGGCAGGAATGCCGCCCCCCACTTCACAATGCTCACCAGCTAGCTACTAAAACACATGACGGGTGTTCTGTAATGCTTGTTCTGGGGAAAAGGAGAATCAAAGGGCATAAGATGTCCAAAGAATGGAGGACATTATAACCAAAACCTCTTTAAAAGTCAAAGTAATCCTGCAATGGACACCAAAGACATGTGTATCGGTCAGGTAGGTATAACTTCCTTTATTCCTGAATGCTTAAACACACAAGGTTTTCAGAAGTTATCCTGTATTTCTCTATCTGGGGGCCCCTGTGTGGAGGCCAGAGGACACTCATGAGGTTGGTTTCTTCTTCCATCATGTGGCCGTATGGTTGAGTGCCTTACTTGTGAGCCATCTTGTTAGCCCAACAGGGTTTGTTTGTTTTGTTTTAAAGTTGTAGCTGCGCACATGCTCTCTCTGCTTAGGCTTTCTAGACTGTAGCTGCATGTGAAATACTACAACAATCAGAGCATTAGGCCGGGCAAGGCTTCACTATACACTGAGTCCTCCCTGAGCACAACAGGGTCATCCCACTATTCCCTGGCCTTGTCACCACAGGTATACAGCACTCAGTACCTTCTGCCAGTCACAATCTGCCACATATCTGACTACCTCTGAAACTCAAAATACATTTAATAATATTGTATCCCTCGCCCTTTACAGAAACAATATCTCTGCACCATCTTTGAAAAGCAGAGGACCCCCATGCTAAGCCTACTCAAGCATACAATTGACAGACATCTACTTGACCTGGTAATTAAATTGCTAGGACTTTCCTGCTAGGTTACTTTCAGAAATGCATGAGATTAGTAAGTTTATATCTTTTATGTATACTCTTGCATATAAAATTAATGGTAATATATAAGGGATAGTTACAAGTATGTCTATATTAAAGACCTAAATGTCTTATACATATATGATTTCTAATACAATAGATGCATTCTAAGCAGAAGCACATAAAAGAAATCTCAAAATAGGGGCTGGTGAGATGGCTCATGGGTAAAGGCACCTGCTACATGGCCTGATGACCCAAGTTTCATCTCCAGGAGCCAGCCACACAGTGGAAGGAGAGAACCAACTCCTGAAAGTTGTCCTCTAAGCTACATGCATATGAGCACACATACGCGCGCATGCACACACACATACACACACACACTAAATACAATGTAATAAAACATAAAAGCATACACTCCAGTATTAACATGAGAGATGAAAATAAAATATTATCCTAGCAGTGTGGTAAAAGTTACACTTCACCGGTAGTGAATTCAGCTTGGACATTCTCATGGCACTTTAGTAATCGGATACTTACATCAAAATAGGACCCTGCGTGTTCTAGTATTAGCTGAGTAGAATCAGGCTTATTTTTGCAGTATGTGACGTACATCTGAAACTTGTCTGCCTATAACAAAAAAAATAGAAAAAGAGAGAGCGAGAGGGAGAGAAAAAGAAAGAAAGAAAGAAAGAAAGAAAGAAAGAAAGAAAGAAAGAAAGAAAGAAAACAATAGGAACATTTTATTTCGGTATCTTCTCCCAACTATAAGTCACAACGTAAAAGCCTTTGATGTGGGAGATAAATTCTCTGGACTAAGGAAATAGAAGCTTCCATAGGAGAAACTGTTTTAGAAGAAAAGTCACTGCACTAAGAGGCCTCGTCTGGGCAAGAGCCTCTTCCCTGAGCAGACCAGGCCCTCATGCAGGACAAACCCCAACATCAACCAGAGGCTTGGCTTGATGTTCTAGTTTCAAGCCATCAGTATTACCAATAAGAAAGCATCCCAGTGGGACCCACGGGAATCTCTCTGGGAGGGAAGGTGTACTTTTCCAGGTCCCAAGGAAGCAGCAGAAGACAGCAACTGAGAAGTGCACAGAACCCTCCCTGCTTCTTCCCACCATGTGAGAGAGAACGGGTAATGGGGGCTCTTTACCCAGGTGACAAAGCAGTGTCCCACATCCTCTGGCAGCTGCTCGTACTTCTCCAGTTCCTTTAGGAAGATGCTGTAGAGGAGAAAGGTTGTTATGAAGGCGTCGAGATCATTTTACTAGTAAGATACGCCAGAGTTGGAAAACTTCTGTGTCCTCTGCATTTTAAGGTTTAACAAAATTTGTAGCTCCTGATAAGTTACTCTAACTTGAAGCAGTCCTTTTGGTGTTCAAATCTTTCCTAACAAAACCTTCACACCAGCAGTCTCCTCGAGGAAGACACTCGTGTTAGGCAGCTGGAAGAAAATACTACGGTCTTGCTCACAAGCAGAGCCTAGAAAGGTCAACTGCTAGGAATCCAGAGTAAACAGTGGATACTGGGGGCTGGGAGAGTCAGGAGGGGGCGTGGGGAGAGGCTGGTCCTCCACAGGAGGCCCACCACCTGTCTCACTACAGTGACGTGAACTCAATGAAAAACACCACATTCCATGTTTCAAAGTAGAAGAAATTGAAATATGCACAGCTGACTGGCTCAGGCCGAATTTCAAAAGAATCACTGAACTCTGCTAAATTCAGCTGTAAATCTTTTTTCGTAATGGAGTATCACCACAGTCTCCCTCAACGGAGTGAAGTCGCTTACTTGTTGTGGAACTCGTAGATTTCCTGCATGTTCCCAAAGATGATGAGTTCTTTGTTGACGATGCCTGGGGGGATCTCCTCCACCCCGCTGGTCATTTCCCACAGGTAGGTCTGCCCAAGAAGGAAGCAAAGGGATAAAAAAAAAAATCAACTCCAACTTTCAAGAAGCAGCCACTCCGAAAACCTATAAACAAGGACCAGGAGCCTAGGAGTGTGTGTAAGAGTGGTCCCTCTGAGCAAACATGAAAAACGTCTCTTTTTAGAGTTGCTGTTAACACTTGGGAAGATTTATTATAGGTCTTTAGCTTATTCCCAGCTTCAAAATTGGAATGAAATCTATCACAAGGTAAAAACACAAAACAAAATAACAAAACCAAGCAGGGTGTGCCCGAGGACCAGGCGCCATACTGTCAGGCACATTTCTTTGAAGCTGCTATTCTCTACACAGAGAATGTGAGCCAGGCTATCCATGTGACAAGTGAATGAGAGGTTTAGTGCTGTCTCATCTCTGCAGTGAGCCAACGCACTCCTGGAACACCACAGAACACGGGGAACATGGACGCTACACTGTCACTATTCCGATACCAGCAACAGAGTAATAAAACAGCAAGTTGAAACTCGGTTTGTATGAACAAGAATACTTACATCCATGCACTCTCGAAGGTCTCGCACATAAGCCTTTTCAGTCTGAATTAGCTCAGCCATTATGAACCTTGAAATGAACAAAAATTGTTCAGCTCAGTTAAGCTATATCTTTATGACTCTTTATTGTTATTTTAGAGAGATTTATTAAATAAATGGAGAGCCTAGAAGTATTATACCTAAAGTAAAGGCTCGAGGGAGGTAAATCAACAGACAGAACGACAGCCATCTACTAATTCCAAGATATTTGAAAACACTCGACCAGAGCGCCTATGGTGACACCCAGGCTGCCCAGCTCCACTGTTGACTGTGGCTTGGCTTAGCAGTGCATTCCTCAGTCCATACCCCTCTGGTTTCCAGATACATTGTTCCCTCCCAGTTCCCACAGAATGATAACCAAATCTCTCCTCACACTGCCAAATGTCCCCGGGCAACAAACTACCAGAGCAGGAACTCAGTGGAGGTAGGGAGATCTTTAGTTAGTAAGCATAGCTTACAAACTTTTTAAATACCTACATCTGAGTTGTCAGTTTCCTCTACCACTGTTAGCAAGCAATTTGCCAACCTAGGAAAGGAAGGCACAGAGAAAACAGGACAAGACACCGAGTCATGTGATAAGAAGTCAGCTCTCAGAGAAGTGAGGTCTCAGCAGATACTTGACGGCCACGCTTGCCCAGCAGCCTGTCTGCAGGCTGGCTGACACTCCCTTCACTGTAGCAGGCAATGCTGGCTTACTCTTTCCTGCGGGCAGATTTCCGTTTCTCTTCATTGAGTTCGTGAGCAGCGTCCCGAAGCTTGACCTCTGACCCAGGGATGCTGGCAGGAATGATGTCCAGCTGAAGGCTTTTGCTCTGTGGAACGAGAGTCAATGAAGCCAGTTAACGAGAGCAGCTGAGATGGCATGGGACTAAGACCACGACTTGTCCAAGGGCGTACAAAGCAATTCACCGATTTGTTGGAATCTGAAGAAATCCCCAGGGCTTTCTCCAAAGAGGTCCGGTACTTCTCCATGCGCAGAGAGAAGTCTCTATACCTCTTATCCACCGCGGTCACACATTTTTTTATCTCTGCTGCATGGGCATGCCCTTTTTCACAAAAGCCGTCGGCCAGCTGTATCAATAGCTTCACTCTCTCTTTGGTTTGCTGCGAAAACAACGGGAAAGTGCTATGAGCCACGTGAACCCAACGCACAGGGGAAGTGGCACCCTGTCTGCCCTGAAACCATCCAGCCTGCCTCCCAGAGGCTGGACTGCCAATCTTCCCTCTGCTCTTTCACAGTGAGTGGGGTTCCTATGAGCTCAAAGTTAGAACTGAGTGTGTCTGTCAAGGGTCTCCTCTGGTCAGTAAGAATTTGCAGAACGGTTAGTGAATTAATGAATGAATGAGGAGGTCCATGCAGGAGATTCTTTAGCTTTACTTCTTTGTGCACCAGATGTGTGTTGCATAAGCAGTTCCTCGCTGCATACATGTTTTTCTGACCTCCAGATCTTCCGACAAGCAGGCACCAAGAACAGCCCACAGGAAAACTCACCAACAGCAAACTCTCTTCTGAGAAGCAGCTCCATTTTTATAACAAAGGCTATTTCACTTTATGCACACAGGAAAGTATGAAGTCAATGAAGACTCCGTACTTTCCTTAGCGTTAGGGCTTGCCATACAGCCAAGGTTATGCACACGCAGCATCAGCTTCACCCAGCTCTGACTTCTCAGCACCCTTTCACATCGCCACCCTGATGCTACTACTACTGGGTTTTCCTTGAGATCTCACATTTCAAGGAAGCAAATTATTGTTTCAAGGAACCTGCTTTTCTCAGTTACACTTTAAAAATAAAACAAGATTTATCTATTTTCATTTTATGTGCATGGATGCTTTGCCTACACGTACATTTATGCACTACCAGTGTGCTGGGGCATCAGATTCCCTGGAATGTGAGTTTCAGACAGCTCTAGGTCATCATGTGGGTGCTGGGAATAGAACCTGGGTCCTAGGGAAGAACAGCCAGTTCTCTTAACCACTGATTCATATTTAGAAAATCAACTAAAAATTGTTGAAAACAAAGTCAGATTTCAACTCCCATCCTAAACTATCTTATTTTGTAAATGTGAAATGAAAGTTTTGAGCCAGAATTCTCTGGGAAACCTCCCTAGTCTAACTTCACAGCAAGACCTGGGGTTGAGCACCTAGTTCCCATTACCTGCCCAGGTCTTCCTCTGGCTCTGTTTACAGGTGCTTCTGCCGAGAAGACTATATCCTAGATATCCCCAGAGAATGTCCTTCACATCTCTTCTCTAATAAGGACCACCTTCCTAACAGTCCCGTGGACCACCTTCCTAAGTATCCTGTGGACCATCCTTCCTAATAGTCCCATGCACAACCTTCCTAAGTATCCCATGCACTACCTTGCTAAGTATCCCGTGGACCACCTTGCTAAGTATCCCATGGACCACATTCCTAAGAGCTCTGTGGATCACCTTCCTAAGTATCCCGTGGACCACCTTCCTAAGAGTTCTGTGGATCACCTTCCTAAGTATCCCATGGATCACCTTGCTAACAGTTCTGTGGACCACTTTCCTAAGTATCCTGTGGACCACCTTCCTGAGTATCCCATGGATCACCTTGCTAACAGTTCTGTGGATCACCTTCCTAAGTATCCTGTGGACCACCTTGCTAACAGTTCTGTGGACCACCTCCAAAGCACAATTGCTCTGTGTCAGTCACTCTCCGATCTACTTATTATCGTCTAAGATGGTGTAAATTATTTCTATCTTTTGTACGACTGTTGTTTGTCTTTCTGGTATGAATTGCACCTCCAGAAGCTGGGGGTGTTATATACTAATATCTCTTCCACTGTGGTAAAGTCCACCCGAGGAAATAACGCTAAATCTGCATAGACAAGTTTTAACGGTTTAAGTACCTTAAGAGCTGAGAATAAATAAGTAAAAATAAAAATAAAGACAACACAGTTTGCCAACCTTAATATAGTAAACAAAACCTAATATAACATAATGTTTAACAAAATCAATAGTTAGTTGTACAGACTCGGGAACAGCGTGGTCAGACGATACCTACAGTTTTAGATTTTACAAAAGACAAGATTTAAAGATATGCAACCCACTGTCTTAACCTTTCAATAGCCACACTCCAACTCAATAGGAAGGAATGTTTGGGAGTAATGGGAAACCTTCCACACTTATTCCCCTAGTGAATGGGGTGGACCCATCACTGAAATCAAAAGCAGTGCAGCCCTAGGGCTGTGAAGAGGCTAAGGAGACCAACATGACTGGGAGCTGAGCAGAGGAGGAAACAGCTGTTTTCTGATCTACCTCTGGGTGCAACATTAGGCACTTCCTTAACATCCTTCCAATCAAAGGATTGCTGGAAAAAAAACACAGAATTGTAACACTCCCAGTACTGACGATTTTGTACCTTTACTAACAAAACACGAATTACATGGCTGAATGTGCTGTATCCAGGGAATGGAAAGCCACGTCCTCACACCTTTGACGCAGGACCAGTCTGCTTTCTGGGTGTTCTCAGGATCTCTAGGATCACCTTGCCTGAGTCCCACCCTCCTCAGTGCCCAGCATCCCACTCAGTGCACTAGGGAACCAGCTCTCTGCAGCCCCAGTGCATGATGAACAGGACCAGGCTACCCAAGGCCCAGCGTACTCAGAAACGCAGGGAAACGGAGGAGAGGCCAGGAGGAGGAGCCAGAAATGTTACAGAAGCGAAAACACAAACAGGCCCAACACAAAGTAGCTGTTGTGACATCAATTGGTGGGAAAAGTCCTCTTTATGTCTTCAAAGCTCGTTAAGGGCCACATAAGACAGTTATTCTAGATGTTTTGGGTTTTTGGAGACAGAGTCTCTCTCTATAGCCCTGGCAGGACTGAACTCATTATGTAGACCAGGCTAGCCTTAAATTCACAGAGATCCATCTGTCTCTGCCTCCCAGGTTCTGGGATTATAGGTGTGTGCCATCATGGCCAGTCCCTCTCTCCCTCCCTTCCCTCCTTTTAGCCCCCCCCTCTTTTTTTTAAGGATAATCAATTATTCCTGTTTCTTTACAGAAATACTTGTTTGTATCTTCTTGTAAAAAAAATATGTTATTCAGGTTGGTCAATTATTTTTCACTCTTAAATCTGAAATAACTGTCAGCATCTTCTAAAAACTCAAACATACTGTTAAAATGTATTTTTAAAAAATCTTTCAGCATGTGTGCACACACCCACACAAAATAAAACAACCATTTATTGAATATCAAGCTAGGGGGTCACTGAATGAGACTTGCTGTTAAGCTGGAAATCTGAGTCCAGTCCCCAGGATCACATGGTCAAAGGAGAACCAATTCCCACAAGCCGTCCTCAACCCCTCCATGCATGCTGTACCATGTATAGCTCAACACAAATAAATGGTATTTAAAAACAAACTCTGAGGACAAAAAAGCAGCAAAGTCACAGAGAAGGGAACTAACTCAAAACACCCTGAGACGAAGAGCAGAGCCAGCCCTGGGGAGCGTGCTTTCCGTAACCGTCTGTTCATGTGTCTACTTCTTTACAGTCCAGGCGACACCAAGACACAACCCGTCTGAAACAGGCATCCAATTCTCTTTTAAAGAGAAAAGCGGCAAGGCCTCTAGTGTCAAACAGGTGAACAACCAGTAACCGAGACTGTGACATCAGCTTCGCCAGCTGTAGCCACAGACGGTGTTGGGAACGGACTGCACTGAGTGGTGCCACTGTGACGCTTTCCAGAAACTGGTGATAAGGAAGGGCAAGGCACAGAATACAGAATCAGATTACACACCCCCTAGTGTTTCAGAAAAACAGCAGCACTTGATAAAATAACCCAAAAAGCAAACAAGAGGAAGACAGCCAAGAAATAACACAAGAGACAAAGCAAAAGCTAGAAGACATGGAGGTTGTCACGGAAATCAGGTGAACACATCACAGGTAAACAAAGTGAGACCATTAAAGGCGCCCACCAGGGAAGAACATCACATCAGCTCAGCCTATGGCACCTCACTGGGCAGCCATTTCTCCAGCGTCACAGGCCTCTCTCAACACTGCCTCTGACAAATACCCTTCCCTGAAGTGGATGTTCTGCGTTGTGCTGGGAGAGCTGAGAAGATTTGCGGAGCAGAAACCCATTCCCGCGTGTTTACCTTGGCCGTTATCTGAAACTCCTCATGTTCTTTCAGCAGCTCCTGGGTGTGCTGGATGCTGGACCCTGTAGAGGTGTGTGTGGAAAGGTAGAACTCCCCGTTGTCATGTATCCACTCTGACGCCTACGAGAGAGCAATGCGAACACGTGTGGGGAGCAGACACCACTGCATGTCTCGTCCTGTAGGCCAAGGTTGGCACGCATGAACAACCCCTCACACAGATACACGGCTGGTAGGAGCATCACGGCTCCAAGGTTAAAGAGCAGGGCAGGGCAAAAGGATTCTGTCACCAACATGACAATGGTTCAAAGAGTTCTTTTGACCATGATATTAAACAGGACAGTCAGAGAACCTCTACTCAATGTCTCTTTTCAAGAACACAGAGGTGGGCTGGGTGAAGGACACACAGGGAGCCACAGCTTTCTAACGCTACAGGGTTTCAAGTCAAAACAGGTGTGCCTTTCTAGCCTTCGGTTTCCTTCCCAGACTACTACGTCCCTGGAACCACCTGGACTGATGCCTACTTCACTCGTGCTTGGGGGTGGAGAGGACCCATCCCACAGTATGCGTAATCTCCCGCTGAGGAGAAGCCAAGACTTCGCCTTCCCAGTCTAACGACAACGCTTGAGGAAAGGTGTCAGTGAGGTTTCCGGGGGCGCTGCCTAAAATGGAACCGGACTATTTAAACACATCTGAACAGGCCGAGCTAAGGAAAACCAGCATTTTAAAAAGCAGGAACGTCTCTGTGCCCCAGAGTCCTGAAGCCATCTGTGCTAACATGTTGCTGCTGGAACACCCACTTAGCTTCTCTTTCAGATACATCACTACATTGTTAGCAGTGTGTGTGCACATGTGCACACTGCATGTGCAGATGAACCTGTATGAAGGTCAGAGGTTAATTTACGATGTCACCACTCAGGAGCCAGCCACTCTCATTTTAGGCAGTTTCTCTCATTGTCTTGGGACTAATCAAATAGGCTAGGCTGGCTGGCCACAAGGCCCCAGAGATATGCCTATCTCTGCCTCCCTCAGCACTGTGATTTTAAGTGTATACCTCCATAGCATGACTTTATTTTGTTTTGTTTTTTGCTCAACTTTTTTTTTTTAAATGTCGGTTCAAATTTAGTCCTAAGAACTTTACCTCCTATGCCACTACCACCAGTCCCATTGTGGAATTTTTGTAGGAAATCAAGCCATGGGGCAGTTCAGCTATCAGCTGGACATTTTCCTCTTTGTGCTTAGAGATGGTCAGTCCATCTTGGAAACAATGTTAACACTGGCAAACATGAAGGCTCCATTGAAAAGCGTTTCCAAGTACACACTGTAGAGGCAGATGACCTCAAGAATAAGAGTGGCCGGAACCCCAGGCTGCAGCCAGATTCCATGAGAATCTAGGGAACCAGATGCCTGCCCCCCACCTTACAAAGTGCAAAGGAGACAGACGAAAAGTGAGTCACAGATTGCAATCACGATGAGAAAAGGAGGACCGTATCAGGAGGAGGACCGTATCAGGAGGAGGGGGCCATGAGAGGCGGGGTCTCCTGTGGGACTTGCAGGCTAAGGAGCAGCCCGGGGATGACATGTGTGATCAGAGGCCAGCTCGGCCTGCCACAGGAGAGAAAGCAGAAGAGGCCAGAGCAGAGGCTGTGGAGAGCAAGTGAGCCCACAGAGGTGCAGGCAGAGCTTGAAGTTCTTTGTAGCCGTGAATATGGACACTGTATAGAGAAGGATGAAATGGAAACTGAGTGGAAATGGCAGAGGCTCTGTTGGGATGGGGAGAGTAGAGTGGGGCAAACAGGAAGTCAGCACCCCCAACTAAGAAAGGGGGGGCAAGGAGAACAAAGGAAAGGCAGGGATCGAAGACACACCTGTCACTCCTCACTGAATACCATGAGAGTGAGGCCCGGGCACAGGGACTCAGGAGAGCAGCTTAGCTTCTGGTGAGGCCAAAGTGGAGACACGCTGAGTACCAGAAATTTATACATCTGGGAGCCGAAAATAGAGGTCAGGGCTGGGAGACACTCAGGGACAGATAAGAGGAGAGGAAGTATCAAGAACAGCGTGAACTCCATCCCAGGCAGCTTCAGTGGTGGAGATAAGAGAGGAAGCCCTGGGAGGTGAAAGCAGGAAGGGCCAGGGGAATGACAAGCCCAGAGGTGGTACCATGGAGACCATATGCCCTTTTCCATACTGCCATCCACTTAGAAACCTTAGCGTGCGACACTGAAAACCACAAAATCTAAGGGAGCATGATCTGCCGTGAGCCGCGGATGTCTACCAGATGCCATGGGTCCATGTGGAGCAGAGCTCAGGACAGCAGCCTGGCAGGTCCCCATCAGCAATGCCAGAAGGACGCGCAGCTGTGCTCCCTGCAGCTGAACTGAACCTAACCGTGTGAAAGGATGTGTAACAACCGCCTCGTCTCTCAGTTAGGACAGAGGTCAACACTGACTGCCCACAGGAGCAGCCCTGGGTGGCAATCACTTCACACAGAGGATATCCACCCCAAGCCTAGGCACACTCACGTCTTGAGGGAATGAAATTAATCCTGCATTTCTCTGCCTGTACTGAAGCCAAGAGAACGGAGATGAATTTTACTGCTCAAGACCTAAGTAAATAGATTACTTTCAAATGAAGTTCAGTCAGTCTGAAGACAGTCTCCCCATAAGCACTTTACCCCACAGTGCCCTCAGGATATGATGGACCCTTCATGTCTCCGCCCCAGCCAAACTCAAGAACCTTTTTGATTATTTTCAATTATTAGAAATTCCGTCATGTTTCTCATGTAGTTTTAGCCCAATTTACCTGAAAATTCACTTTTTCCTTAATCTATAAACACAGCAGTTTAAGAGAGAAAGCACCTGCTGAGTTTCTATATGCACTTACCCAGGACTCGACAAAAGCTTTGGAAACAATCACATCAATGACTTGTACTTGGCAGCTCTAGGTGTGAGGTGAAGGCAGCTTGGGAAAACCAAATGGCACACTTGTACAGCATGAAACAAACAGGGCGTCACACTTTCACAGGCTTTGGGGCTTTATTTTTGTTACAAACTTAAAGGGCATGATTGTTTCTGCCATCAGAATGTAGTGTGTTAAAGAGGGCTTTTATAACAAAAATCTGCCCATCTAGGAAAGGAGGTGTGAGCATGGGAGGAGCACTAACTGCTGAGCATTCACTCCTGTGT